>JANQDE010000138.1:31446-94123 GCA_037157785.1 Cephalotes varians
CTCGGCTTCCTTTTCAGCTACGCATTTTGCGAGACTCCGCGAGTAGCGACCTAAGCGTAATCAGGCCAAGCACGCAAATTAAAGTCTCGTCAGCCGACCTACCTCGTCGCGTCCCACTGACCCCATTTCCACTCTCGTACTCCCCACTTCCGTCGAGCGAAAAGGACGCCGAAGGATTCGAGTCGATCCAGGATTTAAGGAGGAAGAACGATCTTGCAATCAGAAAAAGATGCGAAGACTGATACCCAAAGAATTTTATGGATTTTTAGCTTTCTTGAACCATCAACTCTTTGAATCCCTGAATATCATTGGACATTTCTATTTTTGTTGAATCCGAATTCTTTTTTGGAACTGCGTATTCTACAATTTTCGGAACTTTACGCTGTCACTCCCTGAGTTCTTCTAGAGTTCTGAAAGCTCATCATCAAAATCATCATAAAATTCGAATTTAGAGATTTCAAAGTTTTGCACGATCTTACAATTTTAGATAATCGAATCCATGGATTGTCGCAGATTCTGGAACAGTGAACTTTTTTAATTTTTAAATCTTCGAACTTTTGAATTCTTAAATTCTAAGAGTGCTTAGTTAGAAAAGGAATGAAAGTAGATGGATACGAATGAAGAAAGGAGACACTTAGCAGACAAGGACATATGCGTGGAAGGGATCGAACGAGAGAGAGAGAGAGAGAGGGGGGGGGGCAGTGACGAACGAAGAGGAGCCGGAGCTGAAAGAACGGAGTAAGAGAGAAAAAAGGGTCAAACTCGTTTTCGTTTTCGTCGCTAATTAGACTCGTTAACCGCCTCTTCTGGCGTAGCAGGCGTAGCCATAACCGGGCGACTTCTCTCTTCGGCTCCGTGGAGAGGAAGCGAACGGAACACGGCCACCACTGATGCTCGGAGGCTAGTTTGTTCTCGTCGCCCAGTCCTCCAGGGTGCGTTTGCCTTGATCGCCCCTCTCGGCTATCCGACATGCGTGCCGACATTCGCGCGAAATTGCACCTGCGACCCTCCGCCTTCGCTCTGCCAGTTTCGTTGTCTCTCTCTTTCTCTCTTCGGATGTTCTTCGACGGCGCGTGTGAGGGAAAATATCTTCAAGATGGTGGTAGTGGTTGTGACGATGGTCGTGCTGGTTGTTAACAAACTATTTGAAACAATATCAGGATGTTGTCTATCTTTGTGACGAGATCACTTTGGGGAAACAAAGCAAAAATTAAGGGATGAACAAATAATCAAACGGAACAAATAGTCTTCCGATTTCTCATTAGATATTATTTGAATTCTCGTCGTCGTTGAAAAGTTTTCGATAAGAAAACGAAGCGCCTCGAAGGAAGCGTGAAGACAAAAAGAATAAGGTCTAATACTGAGGAAGTTCCATTTAAGTGATTTGCTTGACAATCACAGGAGACTTATGAGGAGAGGTAAGAAAAAAATAGATAAATTAAGATTTGTTATCTAAAAGATCATTCATAATGGAAACGACAAAGATTTATAATCAGTATTGTTTGATTTTTTAGATCTTATCCGTTTTACTCTTTCCAAGCGACCGATTTAAAATATTTACTAAGAGAATAAAATCTCAGAAAGATTCTTAAAGTCAATCTCTTCAAAATAACTTGATTCTCGATCTTCAAGATATTTGATTTTTTATATTTTATACTTGTAATTATTTTGCATTTCGCGTTCTAAATTCTCATACACCTTCGTATTCTTCGTTTAGCTTGACTAGACTTCTCGTTACCCACCCGTATCTCTATTCCACCACCGATCCATTTCTGATTCACTCACTCAAGTTCGCGCCGTGGAAAATCGCGGCGAGCCGCGACACGTTCATTCATCATGCGGCCTCTTCAACGTGTAACGCTGAAAAATGATGTTTATCTCGCGGTCGACTCATGGCGCACCGATGTTCATTTTACCATCGGCCTATCGGCAATCAGTTGGCCGTTCGGTGTCTCAATCTACCATGTCCTAGAGAGAGGGAGAGAGAGAGAGAGAGAGAGAGAGAGAGAGAGAGAGAGAGAGAGAAAGAGAAAGGAGAGACATCCTGCCGCCGCAGTGCCGATCACGTGTGACCCGTCACTTTTCCAGATTGGTAACGCCGATTCTACCTTCTTTCGACTTCTCTCGTTCTTTTTGAGTTAGGTAGCCAACCATTAGTCTCACATATTCTAGATGACATCCCGATCCTCCCCCTTCCCCTTTGGCATAACCGTTTCCTCTCTCATCGGAGAATAAGCGCGAAGGATGCGGCGTGCATCGTGAAACCAATCCGCGCCTGTCAGCATCGACGGTCCTTATCGGCGCCGTGATTAATTATTTTCGCAGAGGATACCTTGCTATTTGCTGAAGACACTCGTCCCTTTTCCGCCCCGAACCAGTTGTCGATAGATCTCTGCACAACGAGAGACGCGGCGCGGAATGTTTGGGAATTCTTTTTTCCTTTTATTTTCAGAGAACTCAACTGTTACAAGACAGAAAATTTTTGAAGCACTTCCCGCTTTGCATCTTTTTTAATGACGGAATATAGATCTCCTATTGAATCGCGAAAAAGAGGATCTCAAGACAAACTTCATCTAAATTTTTCTCTTGAATCACGATTACAAATATGATGTTACAAATATCAAATCAATTCTTAATAGGGACGATCAATAATACTACCAGTATTATTGTTATAAATATTAACAATATTATTAATTTTATGTAATCAATTATTGATGAATTACTGTAGAAGCCGGATTTCTTGATTCTCGAACATCAGTATCGTTTCATGATAGGTGATATTCCCTAAAATATTTGTTGATACTGACAATATCATTAACCGTGTATGGTCCCTATAAGATTCATCTATTGAATCGTTCCACGTCTCAAAACTAGTTTCAGTTGAGTTCCTCAGCAGAAACACGAATCTAAATATCATTTCACATGTATGAAAAATTAATGTTTAAGAATTTTTAACGTCTGAGAAATTTCCCTCTCCATCTTTCTGTCTAACGATAGTAATGCACTTCTTTTTGAAACTTTCGTATATGGTGGACGTCAATCATTGATGTTTAAATTTTTGAATTTTATGATTCTTATAATTTTGAATCGATAGAACTATTTGGAAACACGATTTCCTTATAATCTGACGACGAGATAGGTACTGTGCATTATTGTTGCACGACGTAAATACAATCGCTGTTAATGCACACGTGTCCTTGGCCGCCTGTATTGCCGGACGCGATGCATGATACCGTATTTCTTACATAAAGCGGACATTGACGTCCGCCACGGGGTCTAATACTCGCGGTGGGCGGCCATATTGGATCGTGATATGGGCCTACAATTAAGGCCGAGTAGGCCACCCGGGCTCGGAGGAGCGCGATAAGGTGAGCTTTGCCGTGGCCGCGTCTCAGGGCTAAGCTTGACCTTCTTGGCCCCCCTTCGTTCCTCGCTGTGAGCTGGAGGTTAGGTCACGATTAAGTACCGATTGGGTGGGCCTAATAACCGGGGACTGTATGCAGAACTTTCACCGAGGGTACGTCGACCTGTGACGGATCGAAAAAAATTATTTTACGATCGTTTGCGTAACGTTATTTCTACGGTATGAGTCTTGAGTCTCCGACCCGGCTAAAGAGTTCCAAAGTCATCAGACGACGAGAGCACAATCAAACATTTTCAATCTATATATCTAATTGTTTTTTCGACAAGTTGTCTTTAATATGTTTTTAATTTGCAGTATTCTTTCTCCGAAAACGCTTTCTTTGCAAAAAGCAAATCTTTATTGAAGCTTCTTATCTATTTAACATCTTGAATTTTTTAATTCTAAAACGTTTCCAATTTAAGTTCTTGACGTTCAAATTTCTGCATCCTTAGAAATTTCAAATAAAATATTAAATCTTGGCATCAATGAAGTTTCTAATTCCTTTAAGTTGAAAAATTATCTAGCATTTCTCTTGCTCCATCGAGATTTTTGGCTCCAGAACTCTCGGTTCTTATTCTGACTCGTTTAAATATTTTTCGGAAATCTTCACAGAAGTTTCGACGACGAACGCTCGTCCCCCGCTCAGCGCGATCGCGTCCTCCGATCAGATAAACGACCAGAGCCTCGGTATGCAAATCCTAAATGAACTAATGAAGATTAAGAATGGTCACGGCGAAAGAGTTTGCCTCATTTCGAAAACATCTCTGCCCCCTAATGACCCCGCAACGGCGCGCATTCCTGTGAGACCCGGGATCTCCCATTGTCCGCGCGGGGATCTAATAGTGTCAAGCCCGCAGGACCTCCTAGGGCGAAACTTTGGTTTACCACGAAGTCAAATCGATCCTGCGATCGTCATCGCGCAACGATACGAGACGCAACGGTAGCCACGTGAGATTATCATCTTCAACGGTAGCGATGAAGGATTCCTCTTAATAGCTCGACGAATTTTTTTGGACGAATTTTTTGAACGTCTCTCAAACGCTTCCTCATGTCCCTTCCTGGAATCAAACGTCTTGTAATATTTTAGCCCAAGACCGACGCGAACCTCTTAATAAGGTTAACGGTTTCAAGAGTTAACGAGAGGAATATGGGCGTGAGACAGAAGGTGATCATGGGAATAAAAAGAATCACGGTGAGAAGAACGTTGGTATTTCTTTTCGGAAGCAGACGTTTTGATAGGACCTTTGTCGATGCCGCGCAATGATATACATGCATATATGTTAATTATGTGAAACGGTGAAAAAACGTCACGAGCCTCTCAATAGTAATTTTTTTGATATTACAAATTTGAACGTTTAAACTTTGTTGAGATCTCATTTGATTAATTTAATATAGCATTTAGTCTCTGAAATTACGGATTTTATAAACACAGATTTGTTGTATAAATAACAGATTTTTTGATAAAGAATCTTATTTTATTGATAAATAAATGTACTTATTGCATTCTTCAAACTTACTTCAACATTTTAGTACTTGTCAACTGCTCATAAAATTCACATAAAACCCGGTTATTTAAATAATTTTGAACATATCTGTAGGGTGGGTCGGGGGGGGGGAATCGAAAGAATAAACGATGGACAATTATTATTCTCTGTTGAAATTTATTCGCGCGCATCGCGAAATAAATGCGTTCGAGGGCCCAAACGCGTTTCTAAGCGGCGCTAAAACGTGAACGCGTCGGCGGAAGATCGGAGGGGGAGCCCCGTTCGCCCTCGGGGCCCATCGCCCACTCCCCCTTGTTCCTCCCAGCTCGCTCGCGCCAAATGAACCATACCTGAACTTATTTTCACTCCCATCCCATGCGCCGGGCTCGTCCAAGCGCGAGGTGATAAATCACTGCGCCATAAACAACCAATATTTCTCGTCGAATGTTTACCGAGTACGCTTTAAATGCCTTGTTAAAACAAACCTACGCCCGTACGATGGTGGACTGCGCCCTTTTTGCCTTGCCCCACTCGTCCTGCACACCCGTGCCCATTCGGCGGGTATATATCACGACCGAGCACCGACGTAAACTCTCTCCCTGACCCCTCGCGAAACCTCGCCTTCGGATGGCAAGGAAGGGCGAAGGTTAAGGAACGCAAGTGGTTACCACACGTGGAAGCGATACTATATGCACGCTCGTGTATATATTTGGAGAGAAATTAGAGGAGAAAAACGGCAGACAGAGTACATTAAATAGCTATTAGATTGCGTAATAGTTACGAAATAATCCTTTCGGTGCATACCTTATTCATTAAGAAAAACCTGAACTTTTTTCATAGGAATTTTTATTTACCTTTCTGCATATTTTCGATAATAAGATATTTAAATATTCATATATGTTATACCGCGCTTGGTTCATTTGTATTTCAAATAATCCGTAAAGTAAAGAGTATGAGCCGCAAATTAAATTTTCTCTTGAATTTAATAATTGCCTCTTTTTATTATGGGCTTAATGCCATTAAGCCCATTTCATTTATACAAAGATAATTTAAAATTAAGAAAGTCAACAATAAATAAAGGATCAATGTAGGGAGGAAGAAAGGGTTGCGCAGGTGGCTTAATTTACTATTCACGGTCGCCACGTTTCTCGATTCGTTGGGAAAAGTTTCGAAGTTAAATCGTTGGGAAAAGGCGCGGGGTCGGGGCGTGTCCCATATCTCATCATCCGATTGAGTTATAGCGCGTTAAGGAAGCCGAACTTCTCGGGGCCGCTCGCCTCGAAAGGGCCTAAACGCCAGTTCGGAACAAATCGCGCCCACGACGAAAGAAGCCGGTCGGAAGGCGAGATGAAATTAGTGATGAATAGCTTCTCGTCGATGACCCACCGCTCCCCCGCGTGTAAATGCTTCGTTAAACCACTCAAAAAAGAGACGGCAAGGAAAAAAGATAGAAATTGAGAGAAAGAGAAAGAAAGAGAGAGAGAGAAAGGTCGAACTTCTCGACTCGTACGGGAAATGAGTTGACTCGTCTTGGATTGAGGAATCACGAGTCCTCAATACATGTGAGCTGCACGTATCAATGGATTATCGATCACAATCATGTTAATATAGCAAAAAAATTCTTAGAATATATTGATTTAATTAGTCGATGTTGGTAAAAGTATTGGCGTAAATATATTTTTGATTGGAATTTTTTTATTTTCAAATATTCAACATTTTTAAGTATTAAGTATATGTAGCTTTAAATTATAAATTATTAAACTTTAAATACAGTCTTCCAATTTTAATTATATCTTATGGAGGAATTTCTGATATTTTGTTTAAACTGTCTAAAGATATAGATTTTACTATACATAGATATTATAGACTTTTTAGTGTTTTATTTCTATATAAACTTTCGAATTATCGATTCTTCCAGAATTTAATCTTTAAAATTTTAGATTTTTGCTGTAAAACTTCTATTTGAATTTTTTGAAGTTCTAAACTCTTTTTCATTTAATTAAGTGATCGTTTGATTTTAATGTTACAGCATTTTCATTTCATTTCAATCCATTATATTTTCCAAACTTATTTAATCTTATCGGCATATATTGTAATTCCGTTTCAATTCCACTAACATAAATCTTTAGCGCGCTGACGGACACTGACATTTATTGGTGTCACGATCATGCGTTTTGCTGTTTTACTTTCATGACGCGCGTTAATAAATGGCAAATGAAAAAAATGCGGGATATTTATCTATGTTCGTTTAATGGCCACCGGAGGGCATATTCGCGCCAGTAGAACGTTGCTTGAAAAACACCCTGTAGACATAGCAGACATGGCCACTGCTGAGTTATCAACCGATCGGGAGTAAATCTCTCGACCACTGTCAGGCAGCGTTCGACAGGCACGATAGCGAATTAACTCCGAAATAAATGGTGCCTCCTAGGAGGTTCCATTCACAAAATTTCTCCCTAGCGACACGACTCGCCGATAGAACGCATCTTTCAAGAATCGAAATTGACCGAAAGAGATCCAAAAGAAATAACATTATTGTATTTTTTTATTTACAACAAACGAGTGTTATAAATATAGATTTTTTTTGTCATCTTGTGTTACTATTATCATTATTATTACTTAAGTTTAAATCAAATTCTATTTAAAATTTGATTAAACATTTCAAAAATCTTTTTCGAATTCAAAATTTTAAGAATTGCATAAAGCGCCAAGAATTTAAAAATAAATTAAAAATCAAGGTATTGAAAATCCAGTCTAAGAACAAATATTATTTTTTAAATTAACTTCCAAAGTTGTAAAGTATAAAATGTCAAACAATCCGAACTTTCTGCACAAACATGAGACACATACATTTCGTAGTTTTGAATAAATCCTTCTTGGTCTATTAGAAACAATGCGCCCATTCTTCGCGAAAAGTTCATGAATATTGCGCCAGCCAGTGGCTAGGAGAGAAAAAAGCTTCAATTTGCATCGGCCGCCATTCTTCAGCTCCTTTGAATTCCGTCGCTATAGCGACTTTTGTCCAGATCGTGCCACAATGGCCACTATCTTCTCTCCCCCGACCGGCTCGCCTGCTCTTCCTGGAGAGAAACTCGGTGCAAACAAAGAATCCTCCCTACGCCCTCTCAGGAGAGAAAAAGCCCAAAAAGGCGAAAAAGGTCGATACACGAATAAGCGATGCGCCGGTTGGATAATCCAAGAAAAAAGACCGCGAAACGTGAACTCGCACTGCGGCGAACCATCGCCTACCCCGTCCCTACCCATCGGAGATAGGAGCATGTATAGGGTGGATCTTCGGAAACCCACCCAGATTTCAAGATTTATATAGATGATACTTTTAAAGTTAAATTAGCATTATGTATTACTACAATTTCATTATATTATGATAATGCTTGAAAAATCTTAGATAGCATATAAAAAAGAAAGCTATTTAATTTTAACAGAAAATGTACTGTAAAGTTTACCTAATGCAACATCTATGATGAAAAAAGAGTGCTACAGAGGCAATTTTATAATATTGACCTATAAAACAGATCAGAGATAAAATGCACTCGAGAAAAATGATGAAACGATTTAATTATCTGAGAACACTACGACGATTACTTAAACGAACGACTATATAATTAACTGCGCTAACTTCAATGAATTAATTGAACGCTACGCGCACATCGTTGAGACTCGATAGTGCAAAACACGACAAACACGAAGGACGCGTATATCTACCACATGTTTAATGCATTCACATTCAACGACATGCAAAACGATACTGCGACGAATATCAGATTTGTTTAAGGTAGCTAAGAATATCGTTATCCAAACGACATTCTTATATCTTCGCACGTTAAATTTTCCAGACATAAACGGTGCTATAATCGGTAACCGCGAGAATCTTGTGTGATTATTCGTAACATCAATGCCTGACGTTCGAAAAGTTGAATGCAAATCACAATCTGCCGACAGCTGAAACATGCACGTTTATGAAGTGTCTGAAGTCTTGAGTCGATCGTTAGCTTTAAACCGCATTACGCAAATTTCAATTTTAGAATTTATGTCTAAATGATACTATTTAATGTCATTCTCAACAAATTGATTCTTAATTTATCTATCGTGAGAGATCTATTTATTCTATATAGAAACTAAGCTTCAATTTGGCATTTCAAAAAGCAGAAATTTGTTCTGCGGCGACATTCAGTTCTCAATTAATTGCCGCGCGCCCCTTCACTCGAGGGATCGTTCGCGGCCCGTCGAAGGTTCACGCTATCTCGGAAGTGGATCCCGGAGGATCGTCTGGCGAGTGATTCGTTCTAAGGGACCGAGAAATCGGTTCCTCGGCAATCTTTTCGACGAGGATTTACTCTCCGGGAACCATGGTCACGTAACTTTCGCGAATATTTGGGACCTTTGGAGGAACGAGAAAAAGGGTGGTCTTGGTCCCGTGGGGTGCAGGAAGGAGGAAGAAGGGAGCGACGAAGCGAACAAGGCGAGCGGCCTGACTACGGTGGCCAATGGGAGTCTCGTGCGAGGAGACATCGGGATCGAATCAGTTTATGCGCGACAGGTTCCGGAGAGAGATAGGGACAGGGAGAGAGAATGGGATACGAAGGAAAAAGGGTACGCGCGGGAGAGACAGTGCAGGGAAGAGCAGGGAGGGAAGGGAAGAGCGAGAGTGAGATGGCGAGGGGCCAACCAGACCGTACACTTTGCCAACTCTCAGACCTTCTGGTTCGCCGCCATGAAGAGGCATTATTTACAACGAAGTCCCCGGTAGACAATGCCGGGTAGCCACGGCCATCTTTCGTTCCTTTTCTGTCCTCTATATGCGACAGCATCTGCCGCGGCCGTTTCTTCAGGAAGCTCTCTCTGCTTCCTTCCTTCCCCTCCTCTTTCTCTTTCTTTCTTTCTGTTAAATAAATAAGTAAATAAGTAAATAAACCAGTAAATTTGATTCTGCTTATTATTACGATCTCCTTTAAGATTTAAAATGTTAAAGGGAATGACTGTCTACGCAGAAACATCCTGCATATACTTGTCTTTCTTTCTCTCTTTCTTTCTATTTCTCTATTCTCCTTATCGCTATTGTATGGAAGATTGTCTTTTTCTACTTTCTATTCTTATGTATGATTCTGTTTTTCTTCGCCATCGCAAGCAGTCTATGGTGGTTGCTAATGTTGCTCGCTATTGTTATTATAAATAGGCGAAGAAATCTCGCAAAAAAAAAGAACGCGTCCTTACTTATTTTGTCCTTATTTATAATAAAGGAAAGAGAGATTTAAATCTCTATAATAATTTGCCATCGTAGATGTTTCTACCACGTACGTTAAAGTAAAAAAAAATAAAGAAGGTAGCAGTAAGCATACCGATAACATTTGAATTATAACCTGAATAAATGATTGGAAGTTAAAGGGTTTCTGCGTGTAAACTTTCGAGCATTTAAATAATTAATGTATCTTTTATCTCATGGGATTTATCTGATAACAAGACAGATATATCTTATTTTTCAAGCAGACTTGACATTAATTAGAAAAGATAACACGTAAAATTAATTAAAATGGTAGATAAATTACTTACACACTTGTAAAATTTAATAACTGTCGTTACGAAGTAATTCTGTAATTTCCAGTTAAATTCTTATTGATGAAAACTCGATTTCGTCATAACATCTGCAAGCGCGGCGGTAGCGATGACGCACATTTAAATATCAATGTCTTTGATATTGATATTCAAATGTAGATCGCGAATCTAATTAATCATCCCAATAAAATGGTGATTTGAGTTATAGATACTTATGAATGATAATTTGTATCCTGAGATAATACGAGAGAGAGAGAGAGAGAGAGAGAAGAAGAGAGAGAGAACAAGAGAAGCGATCAAAGGGAGAAGAGTTTCTTTTTCTTAAGGGAGCGAAGAAATAAGATGGGACACTGTTGCCCCTTAGAAAGGGTATCCTTTCGGTCGGAGATCCTTCACGAACGTCTATTAAGCGCGTTCCGGAGGCCACGAATTACGCGAACATAAAGTGTCATGCATATTCATAACGACTTCACAACGTATATTATACGTACATATGAAATATTCGCTGCAAATATCCATTAAACCCGTTTTCTCCCCCGCAATACACACACACACACACACACACACACACACACACACACACACACACACGATAATAATTATCAAACTGTTACATATCAAGCATTATATTCCACAATACGCCCTATTATTCACCTATCGAAGGGTTCTGGGGAGGGAACGTTTCGTGCTCATGAAACGTTTGATCGAGAAATCCACCGATACCTTTCTTGAATTACATTATTTTTGAAGCTTGCATTTCAGAGATATGTAATTTTGTGAACGGTCCTCGAATCGGCAGATCGGCATGTCGCATCGGCATGTGCGACAAATTTGGATGGATCGGCTTTCAGATCGTCGCGATTGGGTCCTATCGAACGGAATGAAGCGAATTTTGCCTCGCGCTGATTATCTTGAAAGAGCAAAAAGGGCTGAATATAACGGCGATTGCCGGGTCAACGTGCCCGTCGCTTTTTCCCGACTTTATGAGCAAAAGGAACGACGAGTGCACGCTGCACCGCCTCGTGGCTGTGGATCGGGGGAACCGCTAGAGGGTCCAGTCGCACTGAAACAAGAAGTTTCCGCGCGCCGCATTTTCTTGCGTACCGACATACATTGGTAACGCGTGCCTCTGTCACCCTCTCGGCGGCCATCTGCCGTGTCCAGCAGCTTCCATCGAGCAATCGAATCGGCAGAAACAGCGGCCATAGAGAAAGAAAAAGAGAAATGTACGAAATAGTTAAAGAGGAAGATAGAGAGAGAGAGAGAGAGAGAGAGAGACAGAAAGAGAAAAGGGATAAGAAATGAAGAGAAGGAAATATTACGTTCCAGCGATATTAGCGGAAGTAATGGCGCAGGTAACAGCTGACCAGCTTACTCTTTTTGTCCAGGAAGCCAAAGGACACGTACTCTCTAAATAGGAATCAGTGTATTATTCACTGATTTGCAGTGCTATACTTATAACTGTGATTATTAGTGAGTACTCACTGTTTCTCAGCGACTTTGATTAAGAGAGGAGTACTTTCACTAATCAAAATCAGTGTATTATCACTGAAAGACAATGCATATATCTGATTGATATAGTTGTAAGTATAGCACTGAAATCAGTGAAATTTCACTGATTTTGATTTAGAGAGTACCTGTATACACGTTGCGCGTGCAATGATTCGTGATTAACGCACGTTCTCCGGTAGAATTCTGCTAAAATCTCGAAACTTTTAATATTTGTAACTGTTGGCAAACGCGAAATTCTGCTTATATAGCACAGATCTGCTAGAAACGTCTTAAAGATGTTCTAAGGATGTCTACGTTCTAAAGACGTTCCCAGGATGTCCATGTGTCTAGATTATTAGTATCAAGATTTGGGTTTAAATTTTTCGAATTCGCGAACTGAAAACGAAATCTACGTACAAAAACACGTCCGAATCATTCTGTTTCCCCCTCCAAACGATTCTTTCCGCTTGTACCATCAATTACCAAACACCCTGTATGTATCGAACCGACGATGAACGCTCGCCGGTCTTACCGCTTTCACAACCGCCGCGATAAAAACTCCTCTAGTCTCGTTCCTCGTTGTCCCGTCTCTCGTATGCTCTTTCTCCTTTGCTCTCTCTTCCTCTCCTTCGTTTTCCTCTCTCCTCAAGGCTCCCTCATGGAGCAGGCGCGTCCGACGTTTGACAGAACAAAAGACTATCGACCGGACTCGCTCGCTCGGGGAACCTTCCTTTTCCCTCAAAAATAGACTCCCGCGAGCCTCCCCTGTGTCCTACCTTCTTCAATCCTTCTCTCCTTTTACGCTTCCTCCGAGCTGCCATACTCACTCGACGATCTCGTCTCGATGAGAAGAAGGGTTGAGGACGACTATGGAGGGATGCCTTTCCTGACCGGCTCTCTCCTGCGTGTGCATCCAACGAACGCGTACAAATTACCGAAAATTGGTCCACTTTTTGAGGCGACTTGGAATATCTTCCGACGTTCGTATAACCACCATAGTTTCTCCCTATTGTCCTTCGTCCTCGAGACATGTTTTTTACCGGCGGGGTGACTGTAACACGGCTCGGCTCCCTCGGGTGCGAGATCGTTTTTGTCCGACTTGGTGATTTTCGAGATTTAACACTAGTTTTCGAATCCTAGGAAATTGGAGCGGCTCGTGCGACTAATTTGTCGAGAATCGGCGAGTAATTTTGGATAGTAAATTTGACCGGATTTCGCCGATTATCCGACAAGAATCCGACAATCCGCAACGCTGACTTTAAAGACGCTCTTCTACTATTTCATATTACGTAATTTTTATTCTTACTCAAATTTTAGAGTTTTAATATTTCATTTGTTATATTTTCTACCTACGTACAGAAAATTCTTTGAAGATATCAATATTTTCTTTGGATACAATACGTTTAATTCTACTAAAGCCGTTTCTTTGCGGAAATACCAATCTGCTTGAACGATTCTCGTTAAAACGGACTCTCACTCGTGACACTCGGACGGCCTCGCGTGTGACTTAACGACGCTTGGCTAATTAACGTAAAATTCGATCGGTCATGGAAGGTGGTCGTTCTTTCTCCGTTTGTTCGACTCTCTCAGCGGCGTGCAAGTGAATGCGAACTCTGTGACAACCTGTTACTTCGACCGTCACGTCACTACCTGCTGGAAACACCAAAGATCGAATAATCTTCGAATGACGCTGACAACTTATATAAACGCACGTGAATAATCGATCGATAAATGTAGGTTTTTAAAGGCAGGTGGAAAAAACACGTTTTTTATGTATTGGAAGGATAATAACTTATAATATGTATTTTGTCACAAATATTTTAGAAATTGAAGAATTGTATTTTTGGTAATTATATCTTTAATATTTCAATATCTTACCAGACGAACGATAAACAGCTTCTCTTTTTTGTTAATGCGAGTATCGAACCAACTCAAACAATATCATATCTAAAATCGAGGCATTTTTTTTTTTAATATCATATATAGACATCTTGACATCTTGAAGACATCTTATGTTCCAATTTTGGACATGCGTGTTGTCTGAGAACCTTCAGCAGGCGTATTGAATGCATCGTTAAAATAAAAAGCATTCCACGATATCGAACAAATATTTCTGCCGTCAACGAGATATTCGTTTCGAACAAAGCCAAGATGGACCGGGGGAGAATCGGCAGAACGCTCCAATCGCTTATATTTCACGATCGCCAATCGAAAAAGGAGAAGCGCGAGTCTCCGCGCGCACCTGCCGTGTTGCGGCACCGTAAGAAGGCTCTCCCGACGGAGAAAATACAGCGGGAACACACGGATACGACCGAAACTTCTTATTCTTCGCTCGAGTCTCCCGAGAGTCCGTCGAGAGCCGTGCGCATGTAAATGCGCGACGCGACTCGGAGAGGTGATATTTCGAGGTCCGCCGACGTCGGGCCCCGGGGACCGACGGCCATTGTATCCGCGTTCGCTCGCTCGCGCTCGCGCTCGCGCGCCCCTGCTCATTAAATATTAACGAGAGTCTCAATTTCTTCATTTCGTTGATGAGTCGCCGCGCGCCATCCGAGAGAACCCGCATATAGATTGAAAATTAACTTATATGAGCGCCGACAAAATATATACGGCATGCGGTGCACTTATACGACTCAAGAGGACTACAATTTACACGAGGGCTCGCTATGTTGGTATAACCCCTAAGTAGAACCCTCTTCTCCCCGTCGCCCTTCTTCCCTTTCTTCTTCTTTTTCTTCTTTCTCTTCTTCTTCTTCTTCTTCTTCCTCATCGTCGTCGTATCTTTCTTTCGGCTTATCCGCTTCTGACTCGAACGTGAAATCCTTAAATACCTAATTTGATGCTAATTACAACTTGCACTTGCGCGAGAGACCGGCAAACGTACTCGCGTGCAAGGTTTAATGGTGTGCTTGGGACGGTGGCGTATGATGAATGATGAAACGTGTCGTCGGAGGCATCAGGTTGAATCTTCTCAACTACTCTTGGCGGTGTCTGTATCTACCTTTGGAGCCTTCGATTTTCAGCGCAAAGCTCGGAATCTCGCAGACTATTCAATATATTTATATTTCCTATATATTTATCCAATTCGCAGCCGAATTCTGTAATTTTTAAAACTTTAAATCAAGTAAAATATCACGATATCAATTATTGGGTTTTTTGCTATAATGTAATTTTTGTCTTTGAATACGCGAAGTTTTCGAGACCTTGACGTATATTTACTACTTTATAGCATTCTTCTATCCTCAATTAAATTTTTTTTTCTTCTATGCAATTCTAAGGAAACTTTAAAGCTAATTTTTTACAGTATTCAATTAAAAATTACTAAAATTATTCTTTCTCTATTTAAATTTTTGAAAAATTTCTTAAACAGTCATGTAGCAAAGATTAAAAGTTTTAAGTAGATACTTCCAAATCAATTAAAAAATATAGAGATAAAATATAGAAATAAAGAATCTCTAATTGTTTTACATAAGTTTTGACATACTACCAAGAAAATTTCGACATATTACATGTAAAATATGTAAAGTTTGCTAATTCGCAAACTTGAATTAAAATAATCACACTTCATTGGAAAAGCGCGTATGTTTTATTTAATTGGAATACAAACTTACCTCTTTTTCGATCTATATTTCGTAGAAGGTGCAGCAAATTAAAGAAGGAAGCAGTTGCGTCTGAATCGAGACGTACGTAACCATTTATTATGCGATAATAGTTGCACTCGAATGTAGCACATTAATTTGTCTATAGAGTTGGAAATAATTGCTTCGCTCTTTAACATGTACGCTTAATGATCGCTATGCTACACATACCTAACGTGCGACCTATCGATTTTCCCTGCCGAGCATTACGTGACAAGATACGTCGTGAAAGATGCCCGTAAAGTGTTTGGACTCACTTTATATTATACTTCAAAGAATGAATTGAAGAAAATTAATATAGCTGCGAATAGGAAACGATGTAATACAATTTCTTCAGCAATGTTATTAACTTTTGCAAAAATACGTGGGCACTATTAAGTTTCTTATTAAATTAATTTAAATATTGGCCATATAATTAAACTGCCACGGTGATGCTCTCAATACATTCCAAATAAAATCTTGCTGTTACTTAACTCCTCAAATAGTTTGAGATTAAATGTTAAAAATATTTTTAAAAAATAAAAACTTTTTTTTATTGATCACAAAAGATAAAGTTAATTAATATACAAAATTCGCAAAAAAAATCGTCAATGATCAACTTAAATAATTTCCCAATATTTCAAACTTCACACATCAATATTAGAAAATATTCAAAACTTCAATATTAGAAAAAATATATTAAATTTAAAATTTAAAAAAAATAAAGAAAATATTAAATAAGTAATTTTTGGAAAAAATATTTAATGTAATTTTGTATGACGCACTATATGTATCGAGAGGTTCAACTTGATTAAAGTTTTGCGAACAAAGCGACAATCTAATCTTCATTACACAACGTGCGCGGGATTGCATGACATTTGTGTCAAAACACGTGTGAACGTGTGTGCCTCGTACTGCTCGAATTCAAAGATGACGATTTAGAGGGGAAACGTGAATGCAAGAACGTATAATGTGAAAGGCTTGATCAAGGAAATCTCTCATCTTCCGAATGACACGCAATGATCCGAATCGCGATTTGCAAAAATATATTTATGTCCTTTGAATTCCAGCAGCTCGTTAAAAAATTTTTCTTCCTTAACTAAGTTTTTTGGCACGAGCAGAGGAACGCCGTTTTTTCTTTTTTTTTTTTATAAGAAAAACTTTCGTACGTTTACGCCGCTAATATAAAATTTATAGACCCTCGCCTAAATTTTTATCGAGCTTCGCATAAATTTGTCAGATTCAATTTTTTTCTTGTGATTTCTGGCTTCGATAAATTTGCAAGATTATTTTCTTTATTCTTTGAAATATTTAATACAAAAATTATTATGTTAACATATTGACAATCATCGTAAATTATCATTGTTTGATCATAAATTCAATTAATAGATATTTAACTGATTAATTTTAGTCAATTAGTAACAGCGCGAAGCTGATAAAAGTTAGTCGCGCGCGAAGTTTCATATAAAATCAATGAGGACAAAGTAAATAATTTCCCTACGTGATTGCACATGTAATATACGTGTCCGCACGGGCGAGTCTTCATCTAATTTAGCGGCCCTTGCGACATCGTACAGGGTGTTCTAAACAGTTGCATACAACGTTTTAACTAGAAAATGAAACTTGATAAAACAATCTATAAAACAATTTAAACAATATTTTAAAAAATCTATCGTGCAACTTTCTCAAACTTACGAAAATTTTCAAATCTTATTAAAAACACTGACAAATCGTTAGGACTATTCAAATGTCTCATTCAAATGACTCACAACTTGGATATCTAAAAACATTAAATTTTTTTTTTAATTCTTAGATCTCGAGATTTTTCTACCCATGTACGTCTTCAAAAAAATTTTCAAATTTTTAGCTCGATGTTACATCAAAGATGTAAAAAGATTTTTAAAAATGCTTAAATTTTCAATTGTTTCAAGTTTCAAATACGCGTAATATTTAAGTTATAAATAAAACACCAAAATTAAACATTCATTTATATTAAAAGTTTATTAAAGAGGAATTCTTCCAAAGCTTTTTAGAAAAGTGTCTATATATATCATATATCTAGCATACATCTTTCTGGAACACCCCGTATGCCGATCAGTGCCCAAAATTCCATCGTTAATTATTGTTAATAATCGCTAATGATACATCCTTTTTACATACGTACCTAGATTACATTATTACTATTCTCGTCTAGTAATCTTTGGTAATTCGGATGTGCATGGAACTATGATTATTATCACTGATTACTTAACCATAATCGTCCTCGAAGTTACCCGCTAGATTCTACCTGACTAGGCTGTCTTCGGGAAAGCCCTCCGACGAGTCATTTCCTCCGACGACATTTTTGTCCAAATTTTGGGAGAGACCAGGCATTTAATCTTGATCGATCTCGCGCACCAAAGTTTGTTTCCCACACGAGATTAAACTACATCGACTTCCGTGAAATTTAAATAATTGTTCTCAAAACTAGCACAGCAAAGATTACACTCTAGACTTCGGAAAGACCAGACTTAATTGCAGCCACGTCAGCAACGGCGTCGTTCATCAGAGAGATCTCTTGTTAAGATGGACGCATGTCATCGACTTGCCAAGTTCCTCCTCGGAGTCGATTCACGAGGAAGCGCGATAATCCCTCATCCAAGATGGCTGGAGAAACTACTGTAAGCATCCTCCTCCATTTCAAGCCGTCGTCAGTAAAGGTTGGAAAAGGAAATCTGAGAGGAAACACCTGCGTGCAGATGATGAAGTGCGTCTAACTCCTCCATCGAGGTCGAGGGCATGCTGTTGCTGTCGCCGAGTATGCTGGCGGCCGGCCCGACGTTTGGAGAATTGCCGGTACTGGAAGACACCGCCGTTCCGGAACAGCCGATGTTGCTACCGGCGTTGCTGCCATCCTGTCGCATCAGGTTCCGTCGCCATTTCGCGCGCGCGTTTTGGAACCACACCTGAACACAGATGCAAGATCAAGAAACTGCATAATTTCCACTCTTTAGAACGGACTCTTCAACATCGATCATAACTGAAGTGAAGTACTCGTTCCAAGAAATAAAAAAAGAAAATGACATGTTTGTAAAGAAAGAAATTGACGTCGGTTAGTTTTGCATACGTATGCTTTTGCAAAGAAAATCATCAGAAAAGAAGTGATCATCAGCAATAATTGTCTCCTCATAAACACTCCATGCAAACGGAAGATCCCATACCTGCAGCACCCTTTTCGATAGGCCAGTCTTCTGCGCGAGTTGCTTGAGGTCCTTGGCATCCGGATTCTGATTTATCGCGAAGTAATTTTTCATTGTTCGCAATTGATGGTGCTTGAAACTGGTGCGCATACGTTTCGTTCGCTGGTTCTGGTGCACCGGTCCCGGGGAACCCACAGACGCGTCGTACGCAGCCAGCGACTCCATCGACGAGGACAGCTCCGTGGGATGCAGCAGTTCTGCAACGGCGACGTCTGCTAGAAAGTTTCTCTTTTTTCTCCCTTTTCAGTTTCCGATCATCGACGTCGCGCGCGGCGACATGAGAAGAAAAATGACACAGAATAACGCATCGCACTTTAAGATTATCGAATAATCTCTTTTTATTCGTGCATATGTGAGAAATTGCAAGCCATAGAATCGGAAAAAAATCGAAAATTCGAATTTCTAAAATCCAAAGAAATAAAATGCACGAAAGCTGAAAGAAATTACGAAGGCTTTAGGTTTCTCAAATATCAAGAAACGATCGTTATGTCGGATATATTTTAATTTGCAAGATCCTCCTCTCATCTAAGAATCATCGTATAAAAATCGAGGTAACTTCCAAACGATCTGATATTTCGTTTCTACTCGTGCTTCATTCCGCAGTCTTCTTTAATTCATGCGCCGTCCGCGCCGATTGCACGGTGTGACTTTAGAAGGATCTCAGCTCCGTGGGGTCGGAGAGAAGTCGACCCCTTTTCGTCATGCCACTGTCCCTTCCGATCTTGCGAACGTAACTGTGCTTTACGAATCGTCTTCGGGAAGAAAAAAGCGAAATCCGTGTGTCGTTCACCTCGACGAGAAAATGAATTCCGAAAACGCCGTGGGGCCGTTCGCGAAAACGGTTTTTCTCCCGTTTCCTCTCTTCTCCCCTTTCTCTCATGCTCTTTCTCTTCCTCTTGTTGGCGAACCGGCAGATCGCCGTCCGTTGGGAATGGAAGTTCGGAACAATAAACAGTAATGGCGCATACGTGCTCGGGGATTTACTTCTGGGATCCCCTCTCGCCCCCATGCCCCGCGTGGCCGCTTCGTCGACTGAAACCCGTTCTTCTCCCGATTGAATTCAATGGTTACCCTCGTCGTCTTATTTATTGGATGCGTTCCTTCGCTCCGCCGGCGCGCAACAACTGCAGCACGCTCGTCCTCTTTCCGGCGATTCTCTTTCTCCCTTTCCGCGCTTCTTTATTTTCGTCCATCATAATTCAGTTAAATTCGTGCGGGGTGGCATGATCGCTAATTGATCAATTAAGACGCTTCTTCCATGTAGTTGAGACTTTGCTTGGGAAATGTCATAAACTCCTTTCGCATTTCCGGACATTTGTTTCTCATGAAACGAGATCTATCCAAGAAGAAAAGCCCGTCCCATCGAAAACTTAAATATACACAGATTTCATTTTGCATTTAAAAAAAACGCAGTTGAATAGAAAAAAGGAAAGGCCAGTTTCGGCGTGATTTTACACGCGAATCGAATCGAAATTAGGACTTTCCCAGCGCGCCTTTCGACTCTGGCGGAGCCTTTCTGTCTCTGCAGAAAGAGGAACGGCTCCGGGCATCGGCGGACAGTGACAGATAGGTATCGGCACCGGGAGATGCATCGATTGGCCGATCTGCCCGGAAAAGAATGCTGCCGTGGCCAATGCGTGGCCGCTGCCAGCAGAATGGCCGGCCGGAGCGCTATAATGCCGCCTGCGCGAGTTTCTTGCCGCGCCGCCGGCATCGGAATCCCTCTCTCGTTCCGTCGTCGATTCTCAGTCCTCGGCCTCGGCGATTTTGGCTTCTAACTCGCCCTGACAAATTGTAATCTCATTCTTAAATCGCCAAATCTGCTCTCCCACCCTCCTCCCGCCAAGCCGCTGAGAAGAGAGAAGCTTCCTAGGGCTCGCGTGTGTGTCCGTCCCTCGCAAGAAAGGACAATATCTTTTTAATTCCAACATAGACTAAAATAAGGCGTACCATAATGAATGCCGACATTTTTGTTATAAAACAAAATCTTTAATATATTGTTTATATATCGATTGAATATTTAACATTTAATGTAACTGCTCGATTTTTATGTCACATGATCAAATCAAATTAAACCTGATATCAGACTATTATATTTAATAAAGAGAATGTATTTTTTCAGACATCTTTAGAATTTATCCTCATATGTAAAATAAAATTTAAAGAAATAGGAAGCTTTAAAAATTAATAAACTCAAAAACTGGCTCAAACGATTTAAAATCAACCGAAATAGCACGAGGGGGGACTACGAGCCTAGCTGAATGTTTGTCGGTAATTATTTATTGTAAATATATAAATGTGTTTATATAAATATTAAATCAAAACGTTTTCGACCCTTATCGGGTCATCCTCAGGGACAATATCGTTAAAATTAATTACGACGCAATTGCAAACATGTAATACGTTACGTAAGATCTTAAACGTTACGCAATTCCTGTGGTTCTTAGATGCTGTCCCATGAACGTTACGCAATTCCTGTGGTTCTTAGATGCTGTCCCATGAATTCAAAGTGGATATGTATTAACAATTGATATCGATTACGGAAATGTTTCTTCATATTGTCCTTCTACGTAGCAAATGTCAATAAATAGAATGCGTCGTAATTAATTTTATACGATATTGTTACTGAGGAAGACCCGATAGGGGTAGAAAACGTTTAATATTTATGTAAACACATTTATTTAAAATAAATAATTATCAACAAATATCAAGCTAGGCTCGTAGTCAGCCCCTCGGGCTATTAGGAAGTTTTAACTTGAATCCTTAGATTAAACCGTTTTGATAACTTCAATTTTTCGTTTAGCGTAATCTAATACGTCAGCTGGTCTGGTGTCAGGCATTAGATGTGATATCTCTCACAGCTTAGGACTTAGGATTATCGTCTTCTTGTTTCTGCGGTATTACCACGAGAGTGCTTCTGCGATTCGTCGCTCGTCGGCGTCTCGCCATGGAACCCGTCGTCGGCGTGTCCTTTTCGCAAAAACTGTCCCAATTATATATAAAGACAATAAAACACTGCGAGAGGGTCCTTCTCTCCCAGGCCGGCTATTCCCACCCGTAGCCACGCACGCAGGACTTCATGGACGATTTTATGGCTGTTGGTCGTAAATTCCGGTCGGTAGTCCGGGGAGAGTGATCCTCGCTCTCGTCGATTATAAAATAACTGGGAATGACGCGCGGCACCGGTCGGTCGCCATCTTGACTTGCGCCCGAAGATGAAACGATCGTAAAATCCATCCAACGGAAATCATGTATCGAAACACGATGCGAGTGCGCGCCGGTCGGCAAAGACACAAGCGGAGAATCACCATTTTTCTAATTTCTCTCTATTGAGATGCCGCGAGCATCCGCGCCGCCCGTTCGCGTTTCATTGAGGTCGTAATAGCGACAGTGCAATAATTAACTTCGGGATTTACGTGTGTCTATACTCAGGGTATCACATTGAGATTTGTAGAGCATAAACTTTTTTCATCGCGTAACTTCAACTATTATTTATTATTTATTCGCAAGGAACGAAGAAACAAAGATTAACAAACAGACAAAATAAATGCATCGAAATCACGATGGGTCTTTGTTTTATCAAGAATTCGCACATTAAATTGTCGAGCAGTTAGACATCTGCATAGCGCATGAGATTTCGTCAAAGATTCCCGCTCGCCGATGTCGAATGCTCCAGTTAACGAGCCGAATAATCGCGCGGACGAAATGAAATAACATCTGCGATTCTTGCCGGCCCGAGCAAATGTTTGCACGAAGGAACGCCCCATTATACCCATTGCTCGGTAAATAATGCAACTTCGCCGATTAACTAGTTTGCTGTAGCGTGGAATAAAGAGAAGGCATAAGTGTAAAGAGAGAGAGAGAGAGAGAGAGAGAGAGAAAGAGAGAACAAGCGAATGGAGAGAGAGGAGTGAAGGAGTCTGGCATCACACAAATATAAAAAATGAATGCCAAATTGAAGAGTCTAAGGGAAACTCTAGGGAGGAAAAGGGGCGGGGAACGAAAGCAAGAAGATCGTTCACGATCGATACAAGATTGCGGAACATACATTGGCTTGACTCACCGAGCGCTCCAGCGGCCAGTCTCATCGTGACGGGAAGCTCGGAGCCGGTGACTTCCGACAGCTTCCGTTTCCGTGGCCGGCCCTTCTGCACCGCGCCGGAAGCGGCGATCGGGTTCTGCTCGTAGTAAGCCGGAAGCGGCGACACCCCCGGCGAGCCGAGGTCCTCGACGCTGCCGGCGGCACCCCCGTAATCGCCGGCGCAGCACAGCAACTCGTAGTGTGGTCTTGGGAGCGACGTGCTCGTCAGTCGTCAACCTCTCTGTCAAGTAGTCGATAGACGACCTGACCTCCGCGTTATACGTTTGAGTTCGATGAACGAGTTCGACTCCGTGAGCGGGATTTAACAAGCGTTAGGGGATTATTGTTAGTCAAAGGTTAAGATGGTTAACTCGGCGAGTTGTTGGGTATTCGAATCGAGGCATCTGGTTACCTCATTCCATCGCGGTAAAATCTCTCGGCCTTTGGAGTTGAAAACGATCTTTTGTTCGTCGTAAAAAAAAATTCTACAGTATACATAATCTTAAGATATATATATTTCATTTCGTAAACGTTTGAAAAAATCACGGAACTCTTCTTGAGAACATAAATTCTCATGCTCACGCCCCTCTCGTGATATCTGTCGTCGCGGTCGTCTTCCCGGAACCCGAGACCGAATCCGTCCGTTCCAATGACCATCATTAGCACTCAACAACCGTCATTAGCGCGGAGATAGGGGAGGTAAAGGGAAGAATGACTCGGTGCGACAAAGCGCCTCGTGCTCCTGTCAACTTCGTCATCGAACTCGTTGATAACAAGGAAAGACGGCCTTTGAAGGATAGTAATGATCAGACACTCCTGTTTCTCACCTACAATACACCAGTCCGTCCCGCTGGCCGAAATGATCGCCTTTGTTCAGCGGGGTGCCGCACGAGGCGCAAGTGAAACACGCCACATGATATACCAGGTCGCGCGCTCGCATCACTAATTCCGAGGCGGAAATGCCGGCGCGACATCGGGAGCATCGCGAAACTGCAAATAGTCTGCAATCAAAACAATTACAGAGTTATTCTTTGGTGTATGGATTTTCAAATTCTACATTCGAGAAATACCCTTAACTTCTTTAATATCTCTAATTGTTATGAGAAGACTATCTTACAAAGGACATGCCACAACTGAAATTGATTTGATTCTCCTTGATACATATTGTTAAAAAATCTAAGAGATATATTTATATTTTATATGTATATTTTATATGTATATGTATATTTTTATATGTATTTACTTTGAGATTTAAAGAGTGAACCAATCAAGAAGAGAAACAGTTAATAATGGATTCTAAGCGATTATCATCAAAAGATAAAATATATCAAAAATGTTTTAAACAAAGCTTTTGTGATTTTGTTATGTACTTTATAATTATGCATTGAAAATTTCGAAAACTAATCAAAAACTCTTACTACATTATTATTTTTGTGAAAATATATTTTTATAAATAAAAATTAAAAACTATAAGAATAAATGTTATGTTACATTTATCCACACGATAATTCTTTTACATTTTTGAGAATTTTAAGTTGCAAAATATTAGATTCTTGGAAGATCTAATTGTAAATACACAGTTACACGTATACACGGTTATACGTACATAAGAATCATAAAAGTTGCCGTTTACTTTATATATATATATATATATATATATATATATATCTTATCATTTTGAGATAATTACTTAAAATCTAATATAATTATTAATTTTGAGAAGTTGTTTTATTCTCTTAAACCTTAAGTTCAAATTATAAACCTCAGATAGAACTTCAAATTATAAAAAAATATTCTTAGACTTATATGTTTAATAACAACATATTTTAAGAAGAAAATCATTCTGACATATCCCTTGTCACATTATTTAATGACGTATCATAAAACATTTTAATATTTAATAATTTTCAAAATTTAACGGAACTCCAAGTCAAAATTTTCAAACTCACGCACATACACTTTTAAACTCGTTATATTATTTATTTCACTCTTTTCATTTATACCAATTGAATGATGATTTGATTGAAATCTTAAAAATCTCAAAGTTCTTTGTATCAAGAGGCACGGTAGTGTCTCGCGCCAAGTTCACGCGTAGCGCGAGACGGACCGTGTATCTTTACGCGAGACCAAAAGTTGAGACGAGCCAAAATTGTCAGATCTCAATAACGGCTGAGCCGATTGAGTTGGTAATAAGCTCAATCGATAGCGCATATCTAAATTGTATAATAAAAGTATGCTTATTTTTACTCTATGTGCTGTAGGAAAAAAGTTATTATAATGTAAAGTGTAGAAATCAAAAAATCGATCTCCGGGATGTATGTACGTATGTACTGTTTCGATTTTTATACGTTAAGTGCGCTAGCGTCATTGATTGACAGCAGTGCTTACAAGGTTGCTTTTCGATACTCACTACGAGTGCTTAAAATCTATAGCATACGTGACACGCACTGTAGATATTGAATACTCGCAGTGAATAACGGAACGCCCAAATAACATTTATATACATATACTAAATTATATGGCTGATATTTTTACTAAACAAGTATATATAGAGAAGGTATACTTAACATTTGGATTGAAGTCAACGATGCGCAAATTAGAAAAGGACAATGGTCTAGAAATGCTAAAGATATCTATATTATTTTCTTACAGAAAATTGATAAGCAATTGCTGGTATTATTTGAGTATTTGACCGTGTCTCTTGATAAAATAAGTAATAAAAAAATTATTTCGAAAATGACGAGGCTTTTTAGTTTTATATAGTAAATATTGAAAAAGGCCATTATATACAAATAGTATTAGATTATAAGTCATAAATCTTAAGTAATTTGCATCCACAATAAATATTAGATTATTGCATCGTAACATTTCAACCAATCAGAAGGATAGTAGTTCTCAAGGCAAATGTTCTATGTTCATATTGTTTGTCTTTTTTATTAGTGTACATATTTTGAGATATTCATTCCATACTTTTGACCTTTTAATAGATAAGTTTGTTATTCATTTTAAAGTATATTTCAATCTGATTATTTCAGGTATTACATATTTGGCAGACATATATTTTTGATTGGTTGGTCATAATGTAATCTCAAGTTCTGAATCGGAAGAGATGGAAATTGGCCATCTCCACTCAGTCACTGACTACTGACTTGTTACTGTCTTATGACACACTACTAACTGACTTACAACTAGCTTCTGACTTCTGATTTATAGCTTATTGTAGAATGGTTCTTAGTGACTATTGCTGTTTCTGATTGGCTGTCGTGTCTGCGTTGCGACTTGCGATCCGCGTGTTGCATCTTATGTAGATAAGTCTTAATGCTTTAGATTGATATCTTTTATTATGGTGATATCTTTCCATGCAAATATTTACAACAAAGTTTAATGTTTAATAAGAGTCGCAAACGTTAATAAAAATATAAAAATACAGTAATTATTTGAGTAAAATAATTTATTTAAATGTACATTTAAATTAAATTCTTAAAATTTGTTATTTAAGAGTCAATTAAAGCTAAACACTGATATTGTAAAGTGTATATAGTTAAACCCATATGCATTAATATCAATCGCTCATGAATTATCGATTCTATATATTTCATATGTTATTAAGATTCAAATAATATTTATATTTACATTTCAATAAAGAGTTTGTAATTGTTTATAAGAGTTTGAATATGTTTCTTTTCGACCTTCCCCAAACCGTTCCTGCATCTTTTCATTGTCGATTTGTATTTAGTAACACACGCTCCGTGATATTGTGAGAATATAAGAGAGAATGGCAACGCAGACAAATGTTGAAGATGATTGGTGGTGGAAGTTTTTTACCAGACAGAATAAATTAGTAAAATGTAATATTTGTAATACAGTTACTAAAAGATATCGTGCTCCGTCACATTTATACAGGTCTCATGATATAACTAATCAAGAAGTCATCTTACAATGGAACAACGACAACCACTTAATATGGCAACATTTCTCCAAAAAAGACTTATTTAGTGCAGAATGCAATTTTTGTGGCAGATTATTCAAGAGTGCGTATGAGAAGGGGAATTTAGAAACACATTTGAGATTCATTCATACACAAGAAATAGCTGCAATACGAGAAGAAATTACACGTACTTGGGTATCATCACATTTCACGTTTGACTATAATTGGAAAATAAATTGCAAGTACTGCAATTATTCTGGTAAAATATATGAAGGAGTGGATGTCTTAAAGAATCACTTGAATAAAGATCATTCGAAAATCGCATAGAAAATGAGCTTGAGGAGTATTTAGAAACAACAATGCAATGTACAACTGAAGAAATTGAAGTGCCTTTTTCAAAATGGTAATACACATTGATAGTACACATCGAAAGGGAACCAAGATCAACGGAGGTAAATGTTATTAGTGTCTTATTTTCTCTGAATAATAAGCAAATTTTAATATATATATAAAGACTACAATTAATGTGATAAATATTATATAAATATTCATCGATTGATAAATAGTCTCACTCGAATAACAAGGCAAATATGATAGAATCTAAATAGTAATGAGCTTAGGCATTTCTTTTTAAGAAATATGAATAATAAGTCCAGTTTTAATTTTATAATTAAACGTACATGACTACAGTATGATTTTGTAATTCTAATTACATTGATACTGTTCGATTTCTTAATCACTCTGTGTATACAAACAGATCTAATTACAGAAACCAATAAAGATATGCAACCCAAGACAGAATCTGGAGATAACATTGTACGTGACATTAGTAATAAACTTTAGCTTGGATTTAGAATTTATAAACAAGCAAAAGCAGCTTTGACGAGTAATTACCTGCTTTTCGTTGTTACATAACGTAAAGCGGTTTTATGATTAAAGCATCGACTTTCTTATGAATAAATAAATATTACTTGCTTTATTAATTATTTGCTAATTAATCAAACATTGTCAAATATTCTTTATGTCGATTTATCAGTTCATTTATCATACATCACATAAAGTTTTGTGAAGCCAACGAATACATTAGCAGTTATAATACAGAATTATAAAACTTATCAGGATACTATACTATGAAAATTATTTAAAATAATTGTTCGTTGAGTCAAAACGCGTTCAGGCGTTCGAATTATTTATTTATTTAAGTATACTGATCTTAAAATCCGGATAGTGTTTATAATTCTAATCCATATACATTTATGTAAAATGTAATATTGAAAAATTTTAGAAGTAATTTTTAAGTATATGTTAAAATTAATATAATTTAATAATTATAATATTATTATTGAAATATGCTTATAATTTTGTATCCGTATTTGTTAATAAATTCGAACTGTTTAGCTTAATATTTTTATACACAGATTAATAAAATGAATCAATTGAAAAAAATATAAAAATATAAAAATAAAAATAAAAAAAAATAAAAATATAAAAATATAAAAATACATTGCTCAAACAAAATATGTAATTGCATATTGCAAATTGCATAATTTTTTTGTATAGCAATAATATGTGTTTTCTTTATACCAACTAATTCATCTCATTATAACTGTGCATAAAAATATTAAGATACARTTCCCAAAAAATGAACTGTTTGAAGTTCCGAACAAATACAAACACAAAATTATAATTATGTTTAAATAATAATATTTTAGTTATTAAATTATAATTAACTTTAACATATTTAAAGATTATTTCTAAAAAGTTTGCAAAATACTTTATATTAAAATGTATCAAGGAAATGTAAAAAAAAAATCTTTTAATCTATTGACTTGCGACAATTTTATTTTAACATTTTTGTTTGCAAAATAACTAGAAAAATCATATTTTGTAAAAAAAAATTATATAAATTTATTTAAATAAATGTTCTCCATATGATCTTAAAAATCGAGTTTTTTCGAGAAATAAATTTATCATTATTTGTCCTCCTTCAAACTATACAACTTTCTTTCGAAACATTTTTTAATGAAAACCTTCGTTCTCGAAAAATCTGAATCGCCGTTATTTCAAATTGGACACTTCGTATTGATTATAATATAAATAAACGCAAAATGGATATACATACATTAATGAATAATATTTTTTATAACCATGCAAAAATATATAATGGTTGGTGCGTGAATCGAATGTAAGAAGAGAGTGACAGGGGTGTTAACGCTCGTTTTACGTTCCATCATTTTAATTTTCCCTCCTAAATGTTATTTGTTTATGTTTTTGTCACTCTTTTTTGCTTTTGACTTACATTCCGATTCTTATTTTCGATTAAGCGCAAAAAGATATTTAACTTAACTTGATTTAAGGAATAGATTTCATCAAGTAAGAATTCGGGAAATGTCGATCGAGTTTGTTTCATTTGTTAAATATTTGAACTATTAGATTTTCTGCGAATGCGTCTTAAACTTAATGCACATTTGATAACTATTTGTTAATTCGATATTCCGTGCATTAATTGAAAAGCGACTAAAATTCTAATATACTTTAAACGATATTCTTATTGTTACCGAAACACACGATGTACATCTTTCTAATTTGAAGGAAATTTTTTGTTTAGCAGGAAAATTGAATTTGTAACTTTGATAAATACTCATTTCTTTACCAGAATATTATGTATCTTGACTATTTGATCGACGAAATTGAAATTTGCTCAAGAAGGAGTTAAATGTGAATTATCCAAATCTACACACTACAAAAGAATTACAGTGATTTGAAAATTACGAGCAAATAGGGATGTTATTAAAATAATCTTTCTATAAATGTAATTGCAATTTAATTCAAGATTTAAAATTACATGCGATTAAATGTACGTTTCGACTGAACTCAGTCTCCTTCAGCGATAAAAATAGAAACAATAAAATCAAGTCATAAATAAGAGATAAAAATACATAAATACTAGAACAATGGACATTATAAATATAGTGATGACGTGGATGACAAGATCAAAATCAAAGCTAGACTGAGTTTCTGAGGAATCAAGTCGAATTGACGTTCGATGACGAAAATCACGCGTGGTTCCAACTGTTATTTCGTGAGAATTATTTCCTGATGAGAAAAAGGAAATTCTTCAGTCTTCAATAAAATAATATAGAGGTCCAAATAATAAAATCCAAATCAATTGTTAACAGATAAGCGTAGATATGTAGTGAGTTCAGAATTTTTAAGCAAGTAATAACAGTTGTCTAATGATTGTGTATCTGATCTTGTTGTGATAAAACGAATTACAGCAAGATCAGATACAATCACTAGACAACTGTTATTACTTACTTAAAAATTCTGAATTTATTACATATCTACACCTATCTATTAACAATTGACTTGGATTTTATTATTTGGACCTCTATATTATTTTATTGAAGACTGAAGAATTTCCTTTTTCCCATCATTGGATTACATCATTATAAAATTTTAATTTATAAAATTAAATTAAATTTATAAAATTATATCCGTGTAGATCTTCCGTTACGGCGAAGATAATAAAACATTTAAAAGAATATACTTCTAAAGAAATCACAGTAAATGTTATACAATAACCATCTTTATTAGCATTTAAAGAATTATTAATCGCGAAGCAATCTGTAATTATACTGAAGTTTATAACCCTCTGTATATAATTGTAGATAAAGTTTAAAACCCTTTGATATAAATATAGACTGCAAGTAGCTAACTTTAGACGTGTTGCCAAGCTGCAAAAATAAAGCCTCGATCTACAGTAGATGTAGTAAGCCTTAAGCCGTAAGAAATCGACCAATCATAATCGATTATTCTCTTCAAATTCGAATGTGATTGATCAATTTTTTAAGGCTTATTACACCTATTGTAGACCGGGCATAGACTCCGTCTCAGTCAGTAGTTTTCTACGGGAATAGAAAGTTTCCTGTGAATATGGCATTAATAGCCTTGAATTTCACCGTATAATTAGTATGTTTACTATTTACGGTGTGTAAGGGTGCGGCTACACTATGGGCGTATTCGCGATTCGTGATGCGTAAGGGAAAGATGCTGAGTCTGTTTTTTAACTTGAAACGATCAATAAAACGTACTGCTTTCTAAAATTTGGATGCAAATCACGTACAAACGTAAACATGACGAAAAGAAACCAATTTTGCCGTTTTACGTGTGAATTGTTTATTTCTAACTTGCAAGATATTTTTATCAATTGTAAATGCACTTCATCCTCTCACCGTCTATTTGAAATTTTTTTTCTGTTAATTCTGCCGGCAATTCTCAATATAACATTTGATCAATCTAAACTTTTCTTATTATAAAAAACATGGCAACTTTTACATTGGATTTGAATTTTTCCGGCATTTTTCTGACTGAGGCGGAGCCTAAAAATTCGATACGTTAGCCAACTTCAGCTCGATGACACCAGGCATCCTTAACATAGTAAAAGTGGGAGGACTATCCATACTTATACATATAGTCAAAGATATATATAACGATTTCTAAAAAAATTAAAAGTTAAAACTCTAAAAAAAAAATTGATTTTTATGTATCTAGTTTGTATCATAAAAATGATAAAATAAGTTCAAAAATATTTTAAATAAAACTTCTATGCTTTTAAAAACATTTATAACAATGTATTTAGATTTTCCAAATATTATATAACATTCTTTTCTAAATTTCTTTTAAAATTAACACTGTTCCTAAGAAAATATGGAGATAATTTCAATGATCAAATTAAAGCTTATAAAAGAAGAACTAGCCATATTTAGCCATATGTAATAAAATTATTTTCTGAAAATGTATCTGTGTGTGCGCAGTTGCAAATTGAAACGATTAAAATAGTGGAAAATAAGAGATCTATCAAAAATTACCTTTTTTAAAAAAAAGATAAAAAAAGACACCAAGCATACGCTCTTTTCAAAATCAAAACAGAACAATAATTTTACCTTTCAAAAAAGTTGTCATATATATATATACTTTCTACAAAAAAAAAAGATATTAGGAAATGGCGCCAAGTGGAATTTAAGAAAGGACTATGAAATAGACAATACATTAAAAAAATAAATACATAAAAATATAAACTATTAAAAAAATTAAAATATTTAATAAGAAACATTGCGGGAAAAATTCAAATCCGGTGTGAGATTTTTTTTACTTTGTTGCATACACTTCCAATTTCAATATTGATTTGAGAAAACTGGCTATATTTAAGAATCTAACGATACATTATATACCGAATGTGTGTTTGCGAATATATTGCAATTCCCGCTTAAGGTGAATTTCGCTAGGAATCGAAGCAGACCATTCACATTCGCGAATGCGAACGGAAACAAAGGGCTCACGTTGTTGCATATTGCATGGAGGATGGCTGTTGAATTCCTCCCCTGCTCACTCTAACAAACTCGCCTCTCGGCCTTTCATTCCACCCTCGTCCTGAAATGTCGGACGTCATCGCGTAAGCGCGCTATTTCCCACGAACGGTATTTATTTCCTTGCTTACGGTTGTACAAATTACGTTTTAATCTTTAATTTTTCTCTTGGATTTCAAAGCTATAACAAATGTTAAACTTGTTAAAACTTTTGGATGTTAAATTTTTGAAATTTGTATTTATTATCTAAATCTTTCTAAAGTAATAATTCAATAAGCAGTACTTTCTCTCTCTTTCTCTCTCTCTCTCTCTCTCTCTCTCTCTCTCTCTCTGTTTCTCTCTCTTTCTAGGATTTCTTCAATTCCTTAAAATTAGCTTTCTTTTCTCTTTATGACTCCTCGCATTCTTTATCGGCGAGTATATCGCCGCGTCGAATGGAATTTAAGGTCCAATTCCTGAATAACGACTAGAGCTGTGTATTTGGAAACGACTATTAGTGGACATTTTGTGTGGTCTAAGAAAGAAGGCATTTTGGTAAAAAAGAGCAAAGGAGAACCCACTTCTTATATGCAAATTCAACGCTATCTCAATAAATATCGAAACAAGGAAGCGCATATTAATGAATCTTACATCGATTCCATGCGTGTCATTCAAGTAATTCGTCGCAAAACGTGAAATCAGATTTGTTGCTTTCCGTGAAACAACGAATGTGAACAAAAGATACGTAGCTGCAAGCATAAATTTTTTTAAAAAAGGATGATGATAAAATTTTCCAATAAATGTGTGCAATGATAAAGTAAGCTTCATACTTAAATATATTTAGAGAATAGACTTCTAATTCCCAATTACTTTTCTCTTTTTCAAAAAGACGACTTTTTTATATATTACTTCTGCCTCAACTAACCTGTAGTAATCCTCTTTGCAGTAAATGTTACCGTCCCTGGCAAAGCAGGTGAGCTCGGCGGCCAGGGGGACCCGGCAGTGACAGCAGCGCAGACAGCCGCAATGCCATGCGCGATCGGCCGCCCTTAGGTACCAACGCTCGGCGATCTCCCTTCCGCAGCCGCCGCAACCGAGGGCACCCTCGGCGATACCGCCACCACCGCCACCCCCGCCGCCTCCTCCGCCTCCGCCGCCGACCCCTTCGTTCGCGCCGATCTGCCGACTGTTCACCCCGCCGCTCCCGTCTCCCGGCGGGGGTGTAGTGCTACCGCAGCCGACTTCCTTCAGCATCTCGCTTCACGCGCGCCGCTACGACGCATGCCGTTGCATTCTGCAAGTGATTATCGTTTTCGTTTAGTGTATCACAGGCATTATCTGCACGAAGGTTGCAATCGATCATTGTGTTTAATAAATTTTCTAGAAATGACGAGTTTCTCCGAATGAAGCTAATGCATAAAAGTACGTCGGAAGCTATACGCATTTGTATATTGAAAATAATTTCATAGATGAAACCGCACTTGTCGATACAAGACTGAATAATATAGAGTACTTACAACCCTTTGTACATCGACTCTCCAAATGTCAAAGTTATCTGAATATAGAGGATGATTTTAAGACACAGCTGCATCTTTAAGTTGTGTCATAACTTCTGTTCAAACAAAATTAACTTATAAAAAATATTAGAATTGCAATTTATAACAATAAAGTTTAGATCTTTGTAAAAATTTTTTTCTAAGAGAAGAGGCGTTCACTTGACCATCCATGTTTACTAAAACGTATCAGTCCGTTGGATTTTTTTCGATAAAGACATATTAAGATTATTAAAATATTCCTGAAAAGGATTATTTTTCATTTCATTCATCCTTCAATCTCTTCATTCAACCTATAATATAAAACTGAAGCATACATGAGATGAGAATCGAATCCGGAATCCGCTGACTAATCAACCGTTCTCACACAGAGTCACGTGTAATCTCTATTGAAGTTAAAACTATTATTTATTTAATAAAGCCTCGTTAATTAGAGGATCCGTGGATTAGGATATTTAACTGTGATTCGACATAATAAATGAATTTACAGAATTTTAAATTTATATCTTGGTTTGTATATGTAATACAATGCACTCAAAGAAAAAAAGTGGCAACTATAAAAGTGACAATTATATAAGTTTTATATATAGAATTAATGTACATAGTTGAATAAATTATTTTATAGTTATTACTATAAAATAATTTATCCTTAGTTTACTATATATTAATTCTACATATAAAACTTGTAAATTGTCACTTTTATAATTTAACTATGTTTTTCTTTGAATATAAGAAATAAACGAGAATAAATATACATAAAACTGAAATATTTTTTTTTTTGCATCTCTTTCAATCCTCAGAAATAAATTTTCATAAAGATCACTCTTGATACATACTAAACTTTATTTGCCGAATTGCAATTCTAATGTTTCTTATAGATTAATTTTATCATATATAAAAGTTTAAAGCTATTTAACGTTATAATCATCCTATATGTACATATATACATATGAGTAAACTCTATCGTATAATCGCGAGTGGAAAAACTTCTCCTCCTGTCGTCGCAAGGTAGAGACTCGAGAATTTCGGGATCCTTACGAGTCTCTTCGCGCGCAGGTGCATTCATTCACACGCTATCCAGGTGACGCGGCAGGAACCGATGAATGAAAACAATTCATAGTCGACCGTAATGAACCCGTTAACAAACGACTCTCGCCTTCAAATTGTAATTTACGCAAACGCGAGGTAATGTCTTTCGCTTACGGAAATACCGGATCATCATGACGCTTTGACGTTAGATTTCTTGACAATCTTGAAAGAAATGATTTTCCATGTCTGAGTATTCTCGATCGAATCGAGACCGGTTATAGAGAGATCGTGGATTTTAAAAATTGATCAGGTTTAGATTTACGATTAGACATAGAAATAGATTTTGATTAAAGTACACATCTACACACGCAAACGTGTAACGCATTATTTCGCTATTTCCATTCAAGCAACGTCGAGTATACCGGAAGCATCATCTCAAGCATTGTCGGTGCGTAACGCAACATAACGTCGATTGCAACGATACGACTCTTCGATGTTAATTAATTCATCCTTGAAAATAGCATTGTTTGAAATGAAAAGCGAAGTGCTCACCATCCCCGCGGATTTGCATTGCGGTGGTATTATGTCTGCAACAGCACGTGAATTCGATATTATCGCGCACCATATTTTTATAAATTCGCTTGATTTCTCGATAACGGAATTTCTGCGAGAGATACGCGTAGACATCACCGAAACTGCATTTGTAGTCAGAATGCAACGTCTAAAGGATTGTGTTTATTTAAAAATTATGACGTTATTTCATGCACAAAATTCTCACAACAATTTATCTAATATGTTGAAAAATAATATAAATAAGCTAGAAGATAATATAGATAAGTTGGAAGATAATATAAATAATAAATTTGCCTATATAAAAAATAATTATTAAATGTTTAAATGTACGAGGGATGTTTTTAAAGTTTAGGAATTGTGTTCTAAATCTTTCATTTTATTTATTTTCGTCAACATTACATTACTGGCAAAATGGCATGTTTTAATTGGACACACTTAAAGTAAAACCATTTTGCCAAAAAACTTTGGAAGAGTGTCTTTTATCCGTCGATTTATAACTTTACGTGATTCCCAGAATTTTGGAAATATCCCTCATAAAATCAAATTATTACAGATTATTAAGTAGATTGAGCACAAATTTTTATAAATCTTTAAAATAAATAGAACAGATATACAAAACATACATATACATTACATAAATTTGTGTTTATTATAATACGTTAAGGAGAAAATGAAACGATCAACAAATTGTTTAATGGCATTATATCAAGTATTGAAAATCGTGTAGATTCTTGTAAGTTGCTCATATTTTATAATGTTATCTTTGCTAGTAATATACATTGTGTTCATGTTTACATATTTGCTTCTGGCGCAGATAATTTCTAAAATCTACTATTTCTAAAATCAAACAACATGCTTTGCGTCTCAAACGTTACAAACATTAAAATAAAGGGACTTAATTTTTCTATTTCAGATGAAATAAAATACTCGGACTGAGACATATCGAGAAGTTTTAGTGACTAGTAAGTTTTTCTCTTCTGTATTCTGCTCACCTGTAATCGTTTAAACAGATGGAACGCGACGGCAAATCTTACTGTCGGCCGTCCCTCGCTTCTCTCCGTTCGCCGGCGACGAAGCACCCGCGGCCAAAATTATTTCCGTTTGGTTATTTTCATCTAAATCGCGGTCATCTTGGATCTGCTAACTTTTCCAGAGTTCGGCTCGGTCGCGGCGCGGCTCCAATCCCGGATATTCCGGCGCTCCGACGATCTGCCTCGAACCGACCAGGCAGTCGTTGCGATCATCAATCATGCTCTGGACAAGCAAAAAGCCGCATGGACGGAGGAGATAATTTCTCTACGTGGACATCGGTTCTACGATAATAGAATCTCTGTGACAAGAGAAGCCCAAAATTGTATCTGCTCTAAAATATTGCTCGTGTATGAATTACTTCAAATAAAAAACTTAACCACGCGTTCTGACTGATATCTAGAAAATCTAACAGTCTGCATCTAATTATTCAATCGTTTGAAACTTATTCGGATAAATTTGACACTAATTTGTCGTGTAAAAGCTTAAGATTCTTAATACTTAAGATCCAATTCACGATTTTAAAATTGAACAACATTAGACATTCAATTCTAGAATATTAAACTTAAATGGAATGCATATATTAATCTGTAATTTAAATTGAGTTTTAAATCTCTAAAGATAGAATTGATCTTGAAAGGGAATCAGTATTTTCAAGTAATAAAAGCTTGAATGAGGTAGGCTTTGATTGCGGTTAGGTTGCGCAAAAGCGACATACAATGGTCACGGATAATCGTCCAAAATAAAATGTTGGTTAATCTCTTCTTAGAAGAAGTCGATTGAGTCACAACTGTGGTTAGCAAAGATTTTCGTCGCAAATTTATACTAACGAATTTAATCCGCTATAGATTAATCCAAATTTTTTCTTGGCCAGATTTTTCCTTATATGAGTAATTACATATCAGTTAATTTTTTGGAAACATCTATAAAGAGAAACAAAATTTTTTTTATGGATTTAAATCCATGTGATTATATTGTAGAATCTCACTTAGAATTTTTGTATTATTTAAATCAAATTACTGAGACCAAAGATTCTTAGATTTTTTATCACATTTTAAACTTTTGAATCATCAGACTCTTGAATCAATTCGAGATTCTCAAAGCAAGATGTCATAACATTAGATTTCTGGATTCTCGAATCAAAGAATATATATCCTTTTTGGTTTATCAGAACTTTTTTAACTTTTTTGTCCTTTCGAATCATGATATCTCAAATTTTTAGATTTTTGGTTGAAAATCGCTACGATCTTTAAATTCTCCATTTTCTTGCGAGGAATAACACACTGAGAAAAAGTATTTAACACAAATGTGACTGTAATTATATGATAAAGTAATTAAAAGCACCATTTTTATAGTTATTATTTTTATATAATGTTAGTAATGAGAATTATATTAATAGTTTTTATCAAAGAAATATATATTGACACCCTTGACAAAAAAATATTATATATAAAAATATTATATAGAAATATTATATATTGACATCCTTAGAGTTACAATTATATATTTCTTTAAACCAACTATACATTTCTTTGGTAGAATTATGAATATAATTATTATTATTAACATTGTAGAAATAATAATTATAAAAATAGTGATCTTAACCATAATTACTTTATTTATGTAATTATAGTCACAAATATTAAACACTTTTCTCTCAGTGAACACAAAATTGTCCTATCATCACCAGCACGATTCGGATAATTGTGCCACCCAATTCTTTAGTTATTTAATACTTTACACCCACCAGTTCATCCTTTTCTCAAGGCACGGCATCTTCATTAGATTTCTCAAGTTTTTCGACTGACACCAAGCCTTCCTTTCGTCGAATCCCAAGATGCAAAACATTAGCACGTCACAATATTAATCACCGCCTTAGATTTGCCTTGTCGGTTTAGGACACTTCTCATACACCTTTCTAACGATTCGTCAACGGTGGCCGCCTCTAAACAACTTGCAACGGAAGCGCGACTTGCGAGCGAAATTCTCTCAAATTCGCGAGCACGGGAGCTTGCGAAAGGAGAACTATCGAAAGAAATCTCCATGGGCATACGAAATTCGCGAGAAACGCGAGAGACCTATGCGGCGAGATAGAAATTTAGCGAGAGAGAGGGACATTTCCACGAGCGCGCGCGGAACTCACGCGCGGAAAACCTGCGAGCGGGAAACTGGCGCGCCGGAAACCCGCGATGCGCGAAAACTCGCGAAAGCGTCGCCGGAGTGCGAGAAGGAAGCACGAAGGACGCGGTAGACTCGTGCGGGATGGAAGCTGCTCCCCGTCGGCATAATATTACGATCCTGGGACGGCCACCCAGGGCCAGGGGCGGACGTCGCCACGGCAGGGAAGCAGGGTTGGCCCCCTCATGCTGCGATCTCGCCGGGGTGGCGACAGGGTGGGGTTTTCGAAGCCGGCTCGAGGGGTAGCGACGTCGGAACGCCGGGCGTCTGCGCGCTGCGTCGGCGCCTTTGCGGCTTTCCCTTTGTCTTCTTCTTTCCCACTTTCTTTCTCTTTCTCTTTGTCTTCCGCGAGAAAATAATTCGTTCTGTCTCTTTATCCCTAGTGTCGGCTGATTGTCGTTGATAATGACACTATTGGTGATGATGTTGTTTGTCAGATATATCGATGCATTTTCTTAAAAGATCTCTCCGATTTGGGAAACTTATCGAACGAAATATTTTATGGAACTATTCTCTCTTCGTTTTTCGTAAGATAATCTGCTGTATTTGTTTTATCTTATTCTCTCATTCTTCTCCAATTTAATTCTGTCATAGTAATTATTACAATCATCCATTACATATTAATCACTCTCTCTATTGCTTTAAAATATTATTTTTTAAAAATTTTCAAGAATATATACACACAGTGTTCAAAGATTTAAATTTACAATTTTAACATAAATGACTTAGAATCGTTCAGTTTTCAGAAATTAAAGATTGAAGAATCACATTCGAAAACTTTACTTATGGAAAAATAAATTAATATTTTCAAAAATGAGATCAGACAAAAATGCCAATAAACACACGTTTTCTTATTATCATTAATTATTTATAAAATTTTCAAAATTTTGTTAAGTTTAGTCACTACTCTCTAAATCGAAATGAGTAAAATTTCACTGATTTCAGCGCTATACTTATAACTATATCAATCAATGAAATATGCACTGTCTTTCGGTGATAATACACTGATTCTGATTAGTGAAAATACTTCTCTCTTAATCAAAAATCGTTGAGAAACAATGAATCACTAATAATCACACTTATAAGTATAGCACTGCAAATCAGTGAATAATACACTGATTCCTATTTGGAGAGTACTTATAAATACAAAATAATGTAACAAATGACAGCAGTCTGAAAACAAACGAAAAGAAAAATTTGCTCGAAAGGAAAATTAATTTAATTTCCTCTTTTGGAAAAAATCTTTCACATCGAATCAGCAGATCAGCGTAATGTTTGTGCGAAGAGATATCGCTCGTACAAGTCTCGAATTCTTCCTTCAATCTCTCACTTTATTCTCTCCTTCCGGTGACTTCGATTTCGAGTTTCCGGAAACATTCTGAACAGTGCTAGAGCGACATTCATTATTCATGATTAGCCGCGACGTCTCGCCCGCAAAGCACTCGCCCGCGCGCGCTCACATTTCACTCTCAATTAATTTGCAATCGGGGTATCCCGATGGGAAGAGGCGCTCTCGGGAAGAGAAATGACGTGACATGCGAGTGGTTAGTCACGCGTCAGTCACGCATACAGGTACAAATTGTTACTTAAACGACGCCAGCTGGCGAAAAACGTGTTCCCGCGGCGATTTTAATATCGCCACCAGTTTGTCATTCCGTCTCCTCGAGCGCTGTCGATTGGACTCGTTCCTAACGAGAATTCCCTCATTCGAGGACGTAATTGCAATTTCGAACACTCGAGTGCGATAAATGTTAGTATTCTGGAAACTTTTGATTTTCTATTAGCGCTCCAGGCGATTTCCGAAATATCTAAAATTATTTTAGTCTTATTATTTATTTTTAATAGAGTTTTTAGTTTCATTATTTAAGACTGCGTGAAGCTTTTTTAGAACAGTTTCACGTAATGAGGCTCTCTGTAAAGGATAAAAATTTTCGAAACTTAGGATATATTGAAAAACTTTGATTGATTAACTTTGAAACTTGCTACGTTTTAGGTTTCATCATCTCGTACGATGTGCTAAATTACACGCTGTTGCAATCGCGACTGTGCGAGACACGCTTCCGTTCCACGAGCGCGTGCGCAATTCGCCGCACATGGCGTGAGCGCCTTTTAATTGCAGCTGAAGAACGCGAGTGACAGTCAGATACATTTGTCCGCCACGACCAGTTCTTCTAGATTTGCCTGGTTTGCGCGTGGTCGACTATATTTGGCCGACGCGACGCGACGGCGCGAAACCAGCGCGGCGTAGCGAAAATCCATCTCGTCTACGTGCGACAGAGTCATTTCTCTCTTCTGATGTCCCATTAGGCTCATTAACCACGGGTGGCGCGATCAAGCCGTCTCTACAAATCGAACCTCCCGTTAAACCGCGAGTTCTCGTTAATCTCGCATGTCGCCAGTGCTCGCGATCGTAAGAAGCGAGGCACAAACAATGTTCCGAGATTTGTTAAGTTAATCATTCAGCTGCAAAAACCGTAACAATATTATACGCGATTTAAAACGATATCTCGATTTTAATTATCGTATCTACATAGAAAGAATAATTTTGTCGAAAATTTAGCTAGAAATAGATCTGAAAATAATTTTGTTGGACTGAAAATAATTATGAATGGAACGCTCGAGCGTAATAAGCAATGCCACAAAAAGACATTCTACTAGCAACTAGCTTGAGCGTCTGACAATTATTGTAATGGCCTAACAAAATTATTTTTAAGTCTATCTAAATTTTTAAATATTTCAGCAAAATCGTTTTTCTCGTAAATAATATTTAGGATTACTTACTCCATTTCTATCAATGTAGATTAAATTTAATTTCAGTTCAACTTACTTTTTATTTTTTCCATCTAAGAATTAAAAAAAAGAGTAAGTTTAATCGAAGTCAATTTTCATTGATTAATAAACATTAGAGATACAATTTTTTAATATTGTTAAACCTTTTTATGCTTGGAATCAATTGAAAATTTTCAGTTCTATCATTTCCAAATGATATTCTCTTTATGTTGAATCAAGTTTATCAGTCATTATGATCCGGATGTCACGCATAGTTTCCAGTTGAAGAATCTCTGGGCAAATACTTCTTCCGCTGCCGGCGAGAAGTCGACTTCTCCAAGGAGTATCTCCCGTTCGAGGCTCCCAATTCAATCAAATTCACCCTAATTCAATCACATACAGTTGCCGCCTTTCTCTCCCTCCTGCCAACCCCTCGAGTCCACGGACGCTCGAGCCGATGCGAAGGAGGCGTGTTGCGCAGTGCGCCATGTAAGAAAGCTGTCATTGTGGCGAGGGAGGAGGATTCTGTCATATCGATCAGAGACTTTCCAGACGGATAGACGGCTGGAAGCGATACTAACGAAGAAGAAGAAGCAGTTGCTAGTAGTAGAAGAAGAAGAAACGGCAGCAGCCAAGCGCTGGCTTATCTCCCGCTCGTCCCCTTCTCCTCCCTCTCGCAGACTCCTCATTTCTGTCTTCCTCCCGCGGAAAGGGGAGGATGGGTGAGGGTACAGTAACCTCAGCGGAAGCAGCCTCCGTGAGGCGCGGCCCTCCGACGCCCGCTCGATAGGAGCCTGTCCGGTGTCGACCAATAGCAATTGCCACGAGACGACGAGGCCATCGTCCCATTGGCCGACGCCGGTTCGACATCGAGGAAATGGAGGGAGGGCAATCGAGAGAGTCGAATGGAGATGGAAATAATGCTCTCGCCAGCATCACTGGGGGTTCCTGCCGAGAATGGGAGTCATCTGGCGAACGCTGACGGAGACTGCGGCTGTTCGGCACACTAGCGACGGACACTCAGGATCCGTCCTGTGTTCTCTCTTCCTTTCTGATCCCCTCCGAAGAACGGGTGAAGGTGAGGGTGTCGGAGGGACATCGTATTACGAATGAATGAAGTACATGTGTAGGATTGAGGATTGCGTTGGCTGTGATTCTGTTGTCTCTGAATGGAGAGCAGAATGTCGAGAAATTGATTAACAGAAAGAAGATAGTTATTCTCTTCGGCAATTACGATTGTTACTCCAGCGGAGTTATCTTTGATACTCGCCGATAGGTCGGTAGTATATTATAAATGTAAGATATCGAAGACAATGCTATCGTTACGCTTACTACGACCTACTTAGCTCCCACCACGCTGTATCGCTTAGAGCTATCATGATATCGAATTGATATGACAATTAATCTAGGCGGACAACTTGCGCGCGCAGTGCTCCTAATCCGGACATGATATATCTCCGTCGTCCATTTATCCGCTCGACCGTGACGCGAACGAAGTTATTTCCGAGCATTCTGAAGCCCGGGTCGACGGAAGTCTCGGAGATATTCGTGGGTCGTTTCACTAAAAAAATCGGCGGCGTCACTGCGGAATCCTCCAACATCATCGATCATCGACAGGAGACGACACCGAACGGAAGAACTTAGCGCAACCGCAAAATGGAGGCTGTCTTTAGCGGGGTTCCAGTTTCGCCACGGCGAGAACGGCTGGTTCCCCGTTACAGTCTCCGTTCGGCGAACAAAAGTGGGTCTTTCCCTCATGCCGCACGCGGAACGAAAGTAATTCAAGACACCTGGCGAGAATGGTTTTAACGGATCCCTTAAGATCGGGCTCCTCGGGAATGTCTACGAGCATTGTGAGGAAAGACAGGAGGTAGGGCCTCTCCCCCTCGCTTGTATTATGTAAAATACGCTCGTCTAGGTTATCTCCCGGCGTAAGAGTAAATAAGTGCAAAGATATAACGGTTAATTTCCGCGTTAACCGCGTTTTATCGCGACGTTCTATCCGCGGCGGGCGGCAGGATGCCCCGCTGCTTCCACTGTGAATTCGCCGTGCTCGCAGCGTCAGCGTGTGCGTGTCGTTTCGCACGCACGCACGCACGCACGCATAGGACGGACGCGGCGCGACGGGACGCGAAGAGGGATCCCTGAAGAAGACGCTACGTGCGTGTGCGTCAGAAGGAGTTAAACGGTATGTGCGTACACTGCCCTCGAAAATTTCCACACATCCTTTCAGTCGTTTGATCGAAACGGACGTGAATCTCTTCCCAGTTCCTTGGCTGTTTCTCTCCGTTGCACCACGTTTATTCTCGGCAAGGTCCAAACCTTGAAAATGATGGGATTTCCACGTATACACATTATTTTTGCAAGATACAAAAGGATACATTCGATATTCCTCAGCGATTAACACAAATTTCAGATTAAATTGGCCATCGTCAATGAAATGTAGAATCTTTGAAAATCTAAAAAAAAACTCCGGAATTATTTTTTACTGAATTTGTAATAGCGTCTAATGAAAAATAGAAAGATGCGTTTGATGCGGATCATCTCACCCTAGTATCATTCTTAGTTATTTCCTACCGCTTTGTGTACGTGTTAAAAAGCGCTGTTTTCTCTCAAGATTGTCTCAATATTTCTCATATATTGTCCGCAATCTATTCTTAGTTTTTCTCCAAGTCTCTTCGCTTGTTCCGCGGTACGCAAGAGCCTCGCCTTCTCAGAAGGTGGAAGAATGAAGGAAAGAAGGAACGAAAGGAYGGAAGGAAGGAAGGAGGAGGCACGAATGCGTGCGCATGAAGTGTATTTATGCGCGGCACCGTCACGTGGGTAAGGATCGTAGATTGCAAGTCGGCCCGGCGTGCGTGTCGGTGAATGAGGCTGACGTGGATAAATGGCGCGTTTCCCCGCGGGAGACGCGCGCCCAGGCGATCTTCCGGGCTCGGTGCAACAGCCGATCGGGCCCTCCGTGCCGCGAGAGATCTTCAGGAAGCGTCACGAGGACGCGGGGTGAAAAAGAAGGAGAGGAAGGGAGGGACAGGGGAAGGAGGACGACGACGGCGACGCTCCTCCACGGCCGGCACTCGCAAAAAGCAGCGCCGCTTGTCGTCCGGGTAATTGACGATCGCGAGAACATGCGCGCCCGTAAAAAGGACCCGCCTTCTCGGTCGCCTCGCTCTTACGCGGAATCTTGTCAAGAAGACGAGACGCTCGCCCTGCGCGAATGTCAGGCGGGCTGTTCCGGTAGTTGTGATCTTCCGGAACGCACGCTATTGCGCTATATAGGACCGATCCCATAAACCTTCGATAACTTCAATCGTACTTTAATTTCTTCGATCTCTGATCCAACGCGTGATGTATCTGGAACCTCTTCTCGGGATATTCGATAAGCTTAATAAATATTCTTTTTAATATCATTATATGTGTACACACACACATTATATAATATACATGTTTAATCTTAGAATTTTTATATTTTAGATGTTATTGCATATGTATGTGCGCACACACATACACACATATTTATATGTATAATATTTAATAACATCTTTAAAAATATATATTTTTTAAAAATAGTCTGAAGGCAGAAATGAGTGTTAAGCAAAATAATAAGTATGTTAAGTATATTAAAATGTAAAATAATAGGCACATTAAACAGAGTGAAGTAGTGAATGGAATCGCGTTAACTTTGTCTCTCATTGTTCGCACAACTCCCGCACACACGAAAGAAGAGAGGGAAGAGGGGCGAGAGGGGTGGGAGAGGCGAGGGAAGCGAGGTAGGTCAGACCTGCAGGCAGGCTAGAGGAGGGTTATCTGATTGGGAGCGCGCGAATATCTTCTCGGCTTCCGGCGCCCAACCCGTGATTACCGCGTCGATTGTCTGCAAATGGAGGCTGAAAAACGCATCTCACACTCGGTAAAGGCGAGCGAGGCGCACGTCAACGTCGACGAGGGATGCTCGAGGCTCGCGGATCCCACGATGCTGCACGGTCGATGCACGGTCCCGCTCTTCATTTTGTCGTTATTAACGCTCCGGGTTCTCGAACGAGAGAAGCGACGATTGAAATAAAAAAAAAAGAGGGACTTCCATTTTATTATATCGACACGGATGCTTCACCTATCGATGACTTGATTCCAAGGCGCGATGAATAGAAAAAAAATATCTCGGTATCATTTTCCATCGTGTAATCGAAAATACCACAGTTGTCGCAATAATTCGATTCGAGATTGAAGGTTGATACGCAGCGGTTATTTTATCGGTTCGCCAGTTTAATAAGGTAACCATCGACCGTCTAAGCGTATTTTAAATTCGATCTACACTGCTGATTAATCACTATCGGCAATATCTCACGGAAATAAGTCCGGCCCGGAGGGGGATTTTAATCGGTAACGGAGAAATCGCGGATCGCTCTCGCCAGGCAACGGCGTTCACCATCTTTGATCAGACGGGCGTTCTGTATTTCTACACACGAATAATTATACAATGCATGTAAGATTCATGAGATCCGTAGATACGAGCGTTCGGCTAGTACTCGCCAGGCAATAAAAACGACACGAATGAAGGAGGAGGAAAAGAAGGGAGGGAGAGAAAAGAGGAGAGAGAGAGAGAGAGAGAGAAGAAAGAGGAAAAAAAGGAGAAGGAAGAAGGAAAGGCATCCGCCGACTAGAATGATTCCTTTTCCGAATCGCATGCCCCTCATCGCACTCTGTTTAAGTGAGCGAGCAGGCGCCCGCATTATCCGTTTAATATGAAACGAGACGCCTCGTATAACACCGTCTCGCCTGCCTGAGTCTCGAAGTCTCGGCCGAACAATCCGAGGTGTTGTAATCATCGCGCCGATTCGCGCGATAACTGTAACCGGGCCCGGACCCGGTAATTGATTCGGTTCTATCGCGCGAGCGAGCGAGCGAGCGAGCGAGCGCGTATTGCGGAAGCATCGTCCGAGATGGGCGGAATATTGCGGTAATTATCGATCTTAGCAAGCGATGGACCATCCTGCGTCGTGTGCACGCGGTATCGCGAAAATTCTAAACATTGAGATTAAAAGATATTGGATTCTTAAATTTAACAAGAGGTCTAATTAATCAAAATCAAATTTGTTGAGAACGAATGATAGGACGTTTTCAATATAGTCACGATATCCTCGAACAATATTTTCGATATTGCGCGCAATAATGCACAACCTTGAAACAGCTTGGTACAGCATTCACCACAAAATATTCTCGAATTCTTGAGTATTATATTCTTTAAAAAAAGTCGAAAAGAATAGTTTATTCAACTATGTACATTAATTCTACATATAAAACTTGTAGTTGTCACTTATATATATATATATATATATATATACATATATATATATATATATATATATATATATATATATATATATATATATATACATAATTGTTACTTATATATAGGTTGTTAGCTGTTTTTCTCTCTGTTGGATTGCTCCATAATACTTGCTGCCTAGTTATATGATGATGCATCTACTTTGTTCATATCATGTAAAGTTTTCATGTTACAGAATTTAAAACTAAGAAAACGCAATGAACCAAGCGGGACGTACATGCTATATGTTAAAATTATATTTCACAACAATACATATAGTTAGTTTATAGCACGAAAGTCTTACTTGCCCTTTTAACGACTTTTTAAATTTTGAATTCGATAAGTCTTTTTGGATGCGCTTTGTTTTAAATTCTTTAACATGAAAACTTTACATGACGCAAACAAAATAGATACATCATGTAACTAGGCAACAAGTATTATTGGGCAATTCTACAGTGAGAAAGAAACACTACTAACAACTATATATAAAATTGACAACTACAAGTTTTGTAGAATTAATGTACATAGTTGAGTACTATTTATGTAATTGTAATAATTATGTACATAAATTCTACATATAAAACTTGTAGTTGTCACTTATATATTGTTAGCACTGTTTCTTTCTCACCGTAGAATTACCCAATAATACTTGTTGCCTAGTTATATAATGATGTATCTACTTTGTTTGCGTCATGTAAAGTTTTCATGTCAAAGAATTTAAAACAAAGCGCAAAAGACTTATCGAATTCAAAATTTAAAAAGGTAAAGGTAAGGATGTTTGTGCTAAATTAACTATATATATTGTTGCGAAATATAGTTTTAACATAGCATGTACATTCTGCTTGGCTCATTGCGCTTTTTTAGTTTTAAATTCTGTAACATGAAAACTTTACGTAACACAAACAAAGTAGTAAACCATCATATAACTAGGCAGCAAGTATTATGGGGCAATCCAACAGAGAGAAAAACAGCTAACAACCACATGTATAAGTGACAACTATATATATAAGTGACAATTACAAGTTTTATATGTAGAATTAATGTACGCAGTTGAATAAATTATTTATATAGTTGCAATAACTACGTACATTAATTCTACATATAAAACTTGTATAGTTGCCATCATTATGTCCTTTTCTCTGAGTGTATCGAATAAAAATAATGTTTCTATTAACAAGTGTTATTAATCGTACAATTTCTCACTGAAAATAAAGACAAATTACAACGAATGCCATTTCTCACAGAATATAATATCAAAATCGATGGAGATGGCCGATGGCAAGCGCGATTCTTTGCTTCGCGAGGGAGAAAGATCGTTATCATGTGTTAACAGCTAGTCACTTGAGAGTATGAATGGGTTAACCGGAACGATCGTTCTAATACTCACGGCCGTTAACCCCGCGGCTCCAGTAATTTACGTATTTGTTCTTGGAGCCTGTAAATCTCGCTGGGGCCTTCCGCGACGGTGTACGAGGGGGAGGCGCCGAGGTGGACCTCGCCAGCCAATATGGATAGGAATGCATGACGTTACCATAATATTAATAGTTTATTTACCGAGGCCCATACGTCACTGGGTCCCAGGCCGAACCCGGGGTGTATTAGTTAACGTCCGTTGCTCTCGCTCCGGGCGATTATCACTAAATATTCCTCTTTGCAAGAGGACGCTGACAGGCGCTTAGACGATCGCGAATGCGCGCGTGTGTGTGTAGGTTGTGTGCGCGGCCTCTTCGCCGACCGTCGGGTGTTCGACGGTTAATATTGATGGCAGGATGCAGAAATGAGTTAAACGATACGAGGAGCATCGCTAAAGTAAATAACTCGCTCGGTTGCCTATTCGCCGTTATTTACGTCGTCGGGGAGTAATCGAGACTGAATTTTCGCGCGGTATCCCGCACGGGATGGGATCGCTCCAACATTCGGACTCTCCCCCATCCGAGCGAGCTTTATTTTTCTTACGCATGATGCATGCATAACCAAACTAACATTTGCCGTTTGAGATATACCTCCCTAATATCTATTACAATATGCGCGATCGTGGCACGTTTTTCATGATCAAAAAGTTAATTGAAACTCAGTAGGATATTGTCTGTCGAAATTATGTCACTTTCAGTTCTACAGAACGCAAATTTTTCTTCAAATGAAATTTGGAGGTTTCGTTTTTCTCAGAATCTTTTTGGAATCTTGATTTGACTTTGTGACATTAAATATCAGAACTCTTCTCGCAGATCAAACCGATTGTCTCTTGTCTGCCGACCCTCCCCTCTATCATATTCAATCTTCATGGCCGTACAAAAACCCACAAAACCCTCGTAACAACCTAATATTCAAAACGGCGCGTCGCGACATTAATAGACGCGTCTCCATAAATCACGGCGCGCTCTGGGCGAAAAAAGGTCGCGAAAAAGGGCGAGTAAATCCATCCCCAGTCGCGGTCGGGTTCAAGCACGCTGAGGACCCGGTGATGGAGGGAGGGAGGAAGAAAAGGACGGTAGACCTCCGTGGGAGGAGGGCAAGGGGTAGAAGAGTAAATTGAAATAATTCTTAGCGAGGAGAATAGCCGTCGGCCAGTCCGAAGTGGAATCGGACGGGCTGGCAGGAGTGCTTTAAACGCGCGTGAGGAGAGGCGAGCAATGGACGCGGCGGAATAGGCCCCGTGACGATGTAGCCGTAAATCGAGGCGAGTTGATGGCGCATTGATTGCCTCGCATCTCATCACGTTGGCTTGGAAAGCACTGCCGGCCTCGGCGCTATTCCTAGTCATTCCAGTGCCATGTTTACTCGGCACTTTTGCGCGGCGCGCGATTCTCTCTCTCTCTCTCTCTCTCTTTCTCCTCGAGAGCCCGCGCTCCTTCGTGATCTCGGCTCCCGTGTCTGTCTCGCACACCCCATCCCTCCTCCCTCCCTCCACCCGTTTTACGAGACTCTTGCATTCTTTTTTTTTCCATTTTTGCTTACGTGAAAGACGTGAAGGGGAAACATCGTTATGGAAATCTACGGCGATTGCGAAGCTGTCGCAAAAAATTTGCGCGAGGAAGATTTATTCTAACGATGATAACAGTCAAGCTACGATTATACTTTAATTCTTTTAAGTGTTCCGTGGTTCTCGAATCTGTATGTATTAAGAATTATTTCAGATTGCTGATATTTCAGCAAAATCAATTTCAGCAACAAAGATATACAAACAATTTATGATATTCTTTTATTGACGAGAGTAAAACAGAAATCAATTATCGGAAAATAATCGATTTTCAGGATATTCAATTTTCTAATTCAATTGATTTAATAAAAGTAAATTTACTTTGCTTAATTGGATTCAATTGCTTAGATGAATGGAAACACACTATTTGTATTGTTACGTTCGAAGAAAGGAAGCTCTATTAGCAGTGCAAAGAGATAGATTGGGGGGAAAGGGGGGTTAGGGGCAGAGCGGCAATAACTGCTATTGGGCTCACAGTTTCCGAGGCCGATGTCGACGAGTATTCCCGCAAAAAATGCCAACGCCACCCACACTGTGTCAAAACCCTAGTTCACAGGGACCAAAGGTTAGTCATTCATGCGGCAAGGCGCCACCGTAGAAGTTATTCGAAGCAGACCATGCATCCCTAACACGCATACCTAAACGACTCTAAATACACTCGCGTGCGTGCCGATATCCGCCAATTTCGCACGCCGCTAATTCCGTCCTGATATTTTCAACCTTGATAAAAAAAAATAATGTTCAGTTAGCATCTTCCTTTCTCGAACATGAGTCTGGTAAGAATTTGTCAATCACAGTGCTTGAAACTTTATTTCTTATCAGCATTAAACTCTCGAAACTGTACATTTTAATAGCACTAAGAGAAAAGTGTTTAGTATTTGTGATTATAATTATATGGTAAAGGAATTATGATTAGGAACAACTATTTTTATATAATTATTATTTCTATAATGATTATTAATAATAATTATATTAATAGTTTTACATATACATATAATTTTAATTTATAGCACGAACGTCTTACTCGCCCTTTTAACGACTTTTTAAATTTTGAATTCGATAAGTCTTTTTGGATGCGCTTTGTTTAAAATTCTTTAACATAAAAACTTTACATGACGCAAACAAAGTAGATACATCGTTATATAACTAGGCAATAAGTTGTATACCAAAGAAATATGTTGCTATATATTTGCCGCTAAGTTGTCAACTATATATTTTTTTAGAATTATTAATTATAATTATAATTAATTATAGAAGTAATAACTATAAAAATGATTGCTTGATTATGAATGCTTCTAATTATAATTACTTTTTTTATCATGTTATTGTAATTATAATCACAAAATACTAAACACACCTTTCTCTCCATGTGTTATTCTCGAACATTTAAATCTTTTCTTTAGAAAGAAACTTATATTTTTGAATTTTTGAAATGATCTGGAAAAGAATTTGAAAAAGAATTTGCTTCTTTTAAAAATTGCACAATTAAAAAATCTGAGATTAATTTTTTTAATTAGAAAGAATAACATGTACAATTCAATATCGGGAAGAGACAAAATTTCAAGCGGTGTCGTTCCAGAGATCACGTAATACTTCAAAGATTTAAAATTTCGAACGTTAAACCTAGAAAATCTCTTTTGTTCTTTGCGAACTTGTGATCGAAGGAAACATTTATCTCTTCGTTGTTCCATAGTTCAATTATGCACATAGAATTTACTGTGCACATAACGTCGATTTCAAAAAGTCCTTACAGCGGTGACCGCCGTCAAATAAAAATGCTCACGAACTGCGGACCGTCCGTGCATAACGAGATGATTTATCGTTTCCTCAAGACGTATCCGTAAGAAATCGAGGCGGGGCGACCAGGAAGAGGGTGAGGCACCGGGGGACCAGTAGGAATAAGAAAAACGAGCACGAAACCAAGCCGGCCGGAGTACGTGGCTCGTCTGGTTCGATGCTGTTGGGAATATCGGTGCTTCGTGTTTCCGCGCAACCGCTCTCTCGAATCGATCAGGCTTTCAGTTTGATTTATCATCCCGCGAGACGCATCGGCAATGCAATGCTGCCGTTGTCGTTATATCTCTGGATCCTTGTAGCTCGGATGTTTCGCTTCGCTTTGCATGCTCGTAATAACAGCGTGCTCAACGGTCGCTGTATGTAATCAACATAGAAACTATACACTGTAATAATTAGTTGTTATGATTCTCAACTCGAGTTTTCAAATCTTTCAATCCAATTCTTCAAATCTTTGACACTGCCATATTTCGTAATAAATTCTGAAATCTTCATTTTAAACTCTCTTCAAATTTTTATAATTTCTCTTATAATTTCAGACCTATAAATATATATCTACATTGTGAAATATTTGAAGCCTTAGAGCTTCAAAGTTTTAACGTACTTCTAAATTCTTGAATTTTTGGATAATAATACTCGCAAAGTTTTTCTCGCATTTTTTTATCGTTTTATGACACATATTTTTACTTATTTTGTCGCAAGCCAAGTTTAAGCTTCTGAGGTTCTTTGATAAACCGGGAATTTCAGAAGATAAACCTGAAATATTGAGAATTAAACGATCACTGAAGTAAGCTACACATCTGGAATTATCAGATGCACTGTCGGCATCTTTAGTGCCTTTAAATAATTACGATTCGAGGAATTTATTTATACGGCGTTTCGCTTTGCGTGCTGACGAAGTTAAGCCGCATCAGTGAACTAATAAAGGATGCAGATAAGAAGCCGAGAGGCGATTCGTTCAGAATATCAGCGAGATTCATCCTATCTATTTATTTATTAAGAAGCTCGATTAAAGCTCGCGTGAATTCTCGCGCAATGTATTAATCTACGCTTCCAGTGCCAACAAAATTGAAAAAAAGAAAGGGAAGATAGCAGAGCAGATAGTGGCGTGAGGAATAAGGGTGCACGTTAATATCGTCAAATAAATGCGCAATGCTCGAAATAACTATCCCTTAGTTGACGATTAAACGCGGCTACCTGATAACCAGTTGAAAATTAACTTCCTTTAAAAACTTATCATTAAGCCGAAATCAAGTCAAGAGCTCGGTTGTCCTTTCGACCGCAGGAGCGATTAGGGGGTACCGTATTAATTTCCTCGAAGCGACTTCTCCCCGAAAAAGACCTTTCGTGGAAGCGGACGGAAGCGCCCAAGCCGCACTTTTTTTCACGTGTCGTAAAGTCGTCGCGCAAAAAAAGTGCGCGGAGATGCCTGAAGTGACGCTCTCGCGATATATTTCTTCCCTCCACGCGGGAGACATTAAAATTAAATATCAGCAGATAATTTAAAGATGAAGGGTTTCTAGAGAGGAGAGACCGATTCGTCTCACGTGAAAGGCAGGAGGGTGATCGGGGGGGATTATGAGAGGGAAGGAAGATGGCGTTCTTAAAAGTTCGAGACGCCGATACTACCGGCAAGGTCTAAATCAATGAAGCGGAAAGGTAAAATTAAATACGCAGTAAATTGTATCGTAAAATCCCCGGTACGTGGCAAAAAATCGGTCGCGCACACACGTCGTTAAGGCTTTATAACTCGGTAGAATGCATTTTAATTATTAGCCTCGAAGCCTCTCGGAAGAAGAGGGGGACCAGTGTCCCGTTCCCTCGCTTTGTTACGCAGGAGTGAACTTCCACGCGTTTCGATTTTGACCTGTCTTTCAACTAAATTCTCTTTTTTTTTTGTTACTTCTTCTTTACTCATTGTCAGTCTGTCTGTACCGCAGACAATCGAGAATAAATAGGATTTTTTACAATTATTTTTTATATAATTAAAGGTATATAAAATTAAACTTTATATAAATGCAGATGTGTATCGCTTTAAAAAAGTCTTTATAAACTTTTAAACTAAACTAAAAAGTATGGAATATATTCGTTTTGTTGAATTGACTATATAGAATATAAAAATAATCTCATAATTATTAAAAATGTTCATTTTTGGTTTATTTTCTTCAAATAGTCATTAATATTATTTCAAATTTCAATAATAAATACTGATATTACCTTTACTAAATCAATCTACTAAAAAGTATTTGACACAATATTAATTAAAGCTCAGATGTAATAAACCTCAGATATTTTCTGAACATTAAGTTTGGCATGTAGTAGGGATTTATTTTCTAACTGTCGCAACGAAAAATGGAAAAATGCATTCAACTTCCTAGAAATCGTTTATGCAATCGCGTGCAATTAAAGTCGCTCTAGCACTGGCTATTAAATCCGATTGCTTCACTATGCGTACCAAATTCTTGACATTCTTTGTAAACGAAAATAATCGTGTCAAGCATAACACTAATACGAAATTATTAATTCCAAGTCTAACACAAAGGAGATTAACTTTTTCGCAAAAAACATACATATGTATATTCGAATTCTTCAGAACTTTTTGCGTTAACTTTTATCTGCCATATAATTTTAATAAAAATTAAGGATCGATTTGATTTTGTATCGACTTTTTAAGGAAATTGACGTTATTCCAAAATAGTATATATAATCGTGCCATGAATTCTGTTACTAAGAAAAACGGATTTATTTCATAACTAGAATAAAAAAACTGTATACTCGGAATATATACTCGTTTTATTGGATTGACTAGTTACAATATAAAAATAATAAAAATAATTATAATTATAAAAAATATTCTTTTAATGTCACAAATTTCTTCAAGCGATTGTAGAGCTTCAAAGTTTTGCAGCACGCAGAATCTCGACGCTGTTTTCATCAGAGCAGTCTTCATAGCTGCGATAATTCGGTGAGACTTGAAACAAGCTTTTTCATTTAAATTTTAGGAGAAGCGTTTGTTTTAAATCTTATCGAAATATCGAGGTTTTAAAGATTTAGTAAAGGTAATATCAGTACTTATTGAGATTTGAAATAATATTAATGACTATTTGAAGAAAATAAACCAAAAGATAGATATTTTTAATAATTATGAGGTTATTTTTATATTTTATATAGTCAATTCAATAAAACGAATACATTCCATGCTACTTTTTAGTTTAGCTATAAAATAAATTCATTTTTCTTAGTTAACGGAATTTATAGCACGACTAACAATAAGTATTATACTGAAAAAAGAGTTTAGTAATAATAATCAAGTTTAAATAATAGTTATTAATGATTGGTGAAATAGTTTCAATCAAATGTGATTGATTAATATAACAAAAAAATTGGTTGAGTAACTAACTAACGTTATTTTTCTTTATTTAATAATAATAAAACAATTGATTACTAGGTTTGATAATACTGAACATAATACAAAATATTGCACCAATAAACAAAGTACATTTGATATTATTTGTTGCCAGATTTCTTTTTTCAGTGTAATTATCGCATATGATGCGATTGAGGGACGTGAGTAGTGTCTCGCGTCGAATATATTTTTCGTACATTTTTTTTAACGAGATGATACAACGTATCATTTCACGTATCAGGAGAACGCTTTTTAAAAATAAATCATTGTTCTTTTTAGGTCGATGTTATTTAAAGATGCCGATAGTGTCGCAGAATATCGATTTTTTTTCGATTACAATAATGTAACAGTGCACGTGCATTTTTCTGTCCGATTTATATCGGTCAGATACGTCATATTGTCATCAATGTAGTTGCTTCTTTTTCCGTCGTCTTTTCTCGCGCGCGGCGCGTCGGGAAAAGCAGCGCGCTGATTAAGGCCCGTTTTGTATGCGCGGAGCGGGCCCACTGATAAATAGCTCCGCTTCTTTCAGCGGTGCAAAAAACCCACGGCTAGCGCCACGACCCATTCGTGCCACATACGAAACCATATGCGGAATATGGTGCTTCGCGCTCAGTGCGGGATTCCAGACGTCCTGGAGCCTCGTGTTCCGCCGGATCGGCCGAGAGATTCAAGATCCGAGGTGGCGGAACGAGCACCCTGAACGCAAACGTCGTGTTTCTGCTGATTTTCAAGATCCATTTAACTTACAATGTTCACTCTCTCTCTTTCTCTCTCTCTCTCTCTCTCTCTCTCTCTCTCTCTCTCTCTCTCTCTCTCTCTCGCAAGGAAACATCTTGTAAGGAAAAATCAAAGAAAAGAATAAAGGCAAGGATTCTCCGCGCTGATATTTATAACTTTATTATATGCGTTATTTATAACTTTATTATATTTTATATTATATATAAAAGTCGCAAATTTAAAATTTGCGAATATTCCAATCAAAGAGAGTCGCACAAATCCTACAGTGAACGAAAAACGTGATGATTCCGAAATACAGACGTTAAGTATCTCGAAAGTTATTGGAGAAACGATTACGCACAGTTTTACGCGCTCTCAAAATTAAAAAAAAAAAAAAAAGAAGAAAGAAAACAAAATTCTCAGATATTAAAACCATCAAAGATCGAAATATCCTGCGTTACGGCATTCCGTGGGGCAGAAATTCCGTAGAATTTTCGTAGCGTCTCGCTTTCTCGCCGGAAGAAGCAGCCGTGAGAGTGTCGTGGCTTGCCCCCGCGCCCCGCGAGCCTCTCTTCGTAAAAGGAGATTAGAACTCGAAAGGGGGCTCGACATCCCGCGGTGTCGCCGCGCGGACGATGATAAAGATGGAGCTGATACCTACCCGGCTTAAGATCGCTGACGCGCGCGGCTTTCCAGCATTACGTGTAATCACCGCGAGAGTGATCTTATCGGGCTGGTAACGGTGCGCACGGTGGTAGAGAACGGCTCGTCGTAGACGAGCGGTTGTGAGAAATTTGGTGGAGATGAGAGAGAGAGAGAGAGAGAGAGAGAGAGAGAGAGAGAGAGAATGAGTGAGAAGGAGAAACAGAGAGAGAGATATAGATACGCGAGGTAATTCTCGCGTGTGAAACGCGAGCGATCGTTTCGCCGACCTGCTTGCTGGGTAAACTAAATTTAGAAGCGCGATTCATCTTTCCGATTTTATAGAGATAATTTAAGCACAGAGAATATAATAGTTATTTCTTTAGCTTTTATATGCTTTATACTCTCTAAATAGAAAATCAGTTTATTATTCACTGATTGCAGGGCTATACTTACTGTGATTATTAGTAAATATTCACTGTTTCTCAGCGATTTTGATTAAGAGGGGAGTACTTTCATTAATCAGAATCAGTGTATTATCACTGAAAGAGAGTGCATATTTCACTGATTGATACAGTTATAAGTATAGCATTGAAATTAGTGAAATTTCACTGATTTCGATTTAGAGAGTATATTATATGCTTCACTGAAAAATTATTCTCAATTATGTACCAAAATTTAAAAAAAAAAATGTGAATTTTCTCTCTTTTGTTTCTTTCTTTTCTTCTCTTCCTTGTTTTTTTCTTCTTACACATACACATCTGTCTTTGGTATTCAAGATTATTCTTGAAGATGATAAATTTTCTTGTAATCTACATTTTTTTGCCCGATGAATCGATTTTTGCAATCGCGAAATTGAAAATCCTGTTTTGTGTCGAGTTTGAAATTCGGAAAGATAATGACAGGCCCGTCGCGCGATACACTCGCGCTTAATCAGTACGTAAAATCGGGGCCCGGCGGGTCCCGCGGTGACAACTTACGACAAACTTACGAGACGTAACGGCAAATACCGTCATGAAAATTACAACCGCTTACGAGAAAATCGTTCTCCATCGGCATGCCGTCTCGACGGCCGTCGTGCAGTTGGTGATCGCGATAAGAGAGAAAAAGAAATACCAGGCAGTTTCGAAGGGCTCGTCGGACGAGGGACAAAATTTGGAGTGAGATCTGCAGGGGCCGGTGTAGAGAGAGAGAGAGAGAGAGAGAGAGATGCGAAGGGAGGGAGATACATTACCATAAAGCCGAGAATTTTACGAGAATTATGCCCGAGATCCGAATCCCGCGGGATATCCCGCGGTGCCGTCTGTCGTTATCAAAATTCCGTCACAATGGCCACACATCAACTCTCTAACGCCGCGCGTTCTCTCCGCAACCTACACTTCGCAGCGAACGTCACGCGCGCGCGAGCGTGTATGTGTGTGCACAGTTCATCGATGTGTCCCCTTTGAAAGCGATTTAACTTCCCCGTCCTGATTTTTCTAAATTAAAAGTTTAGCGCGGAAATAACATTTTATACTCACTATAAGAAAATTTTCATAAAATAGTTAATTTTTTCGGAAATGCAAATACATTACGATAAATTTTCTGGATAATCTACGTTTTTCACAAACTACTCTCTAAGTAGGAATCAATGTATTATTCACTGATTTGCGGTGTTATACTTATAACTGTGATTATTAGTGAGTAGTTCACTGTTTCTCAGCGATTTTGATTAAAAGGGGAGTACTTTCACTAATCAGAATCAGTGTATTATCACTGAAAGACAGTGCATATATCACTGATTGATATAGTTATAAGTATACTAAAATCAGTGAAATTTCACTGATTTCGATTTAGAGAGTAGTTGAGAGAGTCTGCCGCTTGAACTCATGTCAAATGTATAAACGTTATTAATAAATTTAATTGCGAAAAAGCTCTGCTTTAACTCTTATGAGTTATTCGGAGAGTTGTCGTTCGTTCCCCTTAAATTTTAATTGCAAATACAATTAAATGACGTCGAATCAAAATATGCACGTGTAAAAATAGCATGGAATACAATTGAGTCCTTCGAAAGTACAGCATGCATACGTTAAAATCGACAAATAGCTAAAAAGAACTTAATCATCCCGCGTTTCGTATGCACGTTACAAAAGAGAAAATCTGCATGCGCTCGGCGAAGCTTCAGGTAGCAAAACCGGCGTGGCTGCCGCATTTTGTCGTCCTCCACCTTATCCTTATCCTCCTTCTTCTTCACCTCCGCTCCCTCTACCCCCGCGTTCTCGTCGTCGTCGTTCTCTCCTTCCTCGTAGCTGTCTCCCACAAAGTGAGCCCGTCAGCGAATCGTACGACGAATAATCATAAAGTCGCCGCTTTATGCCGGAATCGTATTCCGACGCTCGGCCCGAGGATACCCGCCGGGATTAAAGTCGTCGGTCCTTTAATCGCGCCGAAGGATATAACGCCTCGAACCCGTTTCACCGGGAGACCGGCCGGTAGGAAACATAACGACGTACGCGCGCATAAGGTACGCTCGCGCGCTCCGTAACGACCTCGGGTATACGCGTGCGTGCGCGACTTAAAATTATCAAACCGATAATTCCGCGGACGAAAGCCGCGATCTGACAGATCTTCGTCGCGAAGACGAGGCTCTCGGCGCGGCTACTTACTCCGTTCTCCGCGACGCGACAAGACCGAGACTCATGATGATTCAGGGTTCGTGGCTCCGCGGTTGGAAACGTGAAAGTCCTGAGGAAAAAAACATGAAAGCCTCGAATGAAATGCACCCGTCTCGACGGCTCTCCGCCGCTTTCCGAAGACCAAAGCTACCTCGCGTGTTCTACGTTTGCGCGACTTTGTAAACTTTCGGATCCATCCAGCTGGCTGAAGGTGGACTTTTTCTCGAAAAATAAGATCGTTGTTTGCGCAGCGACATGCATGTCGGCGAAGCGTGGCTCGTTACAATGTGGGGGGGAGGACGACATCAGAGGGACGCCGACGTCGCGCGAGCGACGTCATCGGCGTCGTCGTCCGCCTTCGACGTGTCGCGCGGATGGCGTCAAGCGGAAAAACATCGGCGTGTTTGTACAGGCGCGGGGGTGGCCGATGTCTTTCCTCGCCGCGTCGATTCGCGCCGTCACCGAGCTGTCAAGTCCACACCCTCTCGCCACCCCCGCCTCGGTCTAACGACGGCTATTACATCGTCGGCGCAAACAATGAGCGACTTCAAGCACCCTCGAGCGAGCAAGACTGTAAATAAGGTAGCGATGATCGAAACGTTAACAAAGGCCTCGTGTCCTTTCCTCTCCTTCCTCACACATGTATTGCGGCTTATATCCCGCAGAGAGTGACCTTAGAATTACCCTTCCATCATTGACTTGATGGATTTTGAATAAAATTTTGACGAAAAGCTACTTAAATTTGCGACGGGATGCTACTTAAGATTGCGACGATCTTTCAAATAAATTATTTTCTGAAAATTGTCTGTCTTTCGGCGTTTCTATTCAACAGCAGATATTTCTATTCAAAAGAGATGTTTCGTTTAAAGGTTTTAACGTCACTTAAATTTTTGCAATAATCTCTTAACTAAATTATTTTTTAGAAGTTGACAGCGCTTATTTTTTGGCGTTTTTCTATTTAACAGCAGATATTTCTATTCAAAAAAGATGTTCCGTTTAAAAGTTTTAAAACGGCAAGATATTGACCATCGACACCGACTCAGAAATCAAAGAAGTGGACGAAGATCTTCCAAAGTTTCCGACAATCTGCTAATCCTTGCCATCATAACCTGTTTTTATCTCGCCGACATTGTTGCAGTCAAACGTTCGAGCTTTTCGAGGAAATAATCGCAGCGAAGCCTCGAGCGTTTCTCTTTTATTCTTAGTGGATTCGAGAGGAAACGAATAATTTTGTGGCTAAAACTGTTTCAAATGAAGGAGTTAATTCAATGGGGTGAATCTTGTGATGCAATAACATGAATCTTTAAAACTTATCGTTTACGGATATGCTAACGATATGCTTGGCGTTAATATATTAGTGTCTAATCTTGGACAATAAGACACACACACACACACATACACACACAACACACAAAATTACATATATACTTATTCTCACATAAAAAATAGAAAATGCAATATTGAAGTAATAATACATGTCAAGTAATATACAACGTGCCACAATTAATAAGAAAAAAACGATGTCTAATTTATAGATCATCAATAATTTCGCTCTACGTTGCCATATTTATCTTCCGATCCGCTCCTTCCACGAATCATTACGTTAATCATCGAAAAACGTCATTCGGAGGCAATCGCGCGTAACGAAGCCAATTCTGTGCTGCGTGAATGAGGCAGAAGGTGATGGCAGGGTCGAGAGGGAGAAGGAGGTCGTGTGACCTACATTAGGGGCATCACGGACTTTGGTGGTGAGCCCGCGGCAAGGATGTCTCGGGGGAATGCAACGCTTCCGATCTGGCCGACGCAACCTATTCTTAATCGGCGTACATTGTTATAGATAACGATAGTCATCACCCCCTTCCCCTTTCCGCTTTCCGCTCCCGCAAATTAGCAGGGGGCACACAATCTGAAACGCAGTTTGTTTACCTATCGTAGCCGGCACGAGGGCTCTCTCTCGAGTAGATTTAGGTGTTCTTCGAAGGTCCTCCCTAACCGAAAGAGGCCCCCCTCGAAATCGGCGTTGCGTGCCTCTTCGGAGAGAAGACGCGAGTGGGCGCCTCCTTTCCCGAAAATTCGCCTCGACTCGATTTCTCTCTCTTCGCTTTACTTCCCGGAACGCGTGTTCTTGTAATTCAAACCGAAAGGAGATGAGAGGAAAGAGAGAAAGAGAGAGAGGAGACGATACTAATGATACACGAGGGATTACAGCGCGGTGCATCGCGTGTGCGCGCGTCTAATGTGTCGATGCTACTGCGCGAGGAGCGCCTGGTAATTGCCGGTGCAACCGGAAAAGTACAAATCCCTTGTCACAGAATAGATCGACTCTCGGACATAAGTACAATATTTTCCAAAGACGCGGATTATTTCGAATCGTCGCGCGTTTGAAGACCGACGCACGCGATCCATTGCTCAACGGTTGCTCCGTGGTTCGTTCGTGTTTCCAACATCCGATGCTAATTTCAATAACAAGCCGCGGTACAGGTGATTGAAACAGTTCATTCGATTCTCTTCTTCATTGGCATCGTGAAATTATTCGATAAACAATCAAGTATGTTAAACAAAATATAACGTCGCTAACTTAACGTCGCAACGTGAATATGGATTTAAAATTCTTAAGCCTTGTGTCCACGATGCTAAAAATTGCTGCGAGATCTCGGATAGAGAACGAAATGATCAATCTCATTTAAACAATTCGGCCAATTGAGCAATGCGATTGATCTATTCTCTTTCCATCTCGGGCCGATTTCGTGGATACAAAGCTTTAATTTAATCTGTCTAAAAAAATTCTTTCGTTTTTAAAAATGCTAATAGTTTTTCTCAACGCAATGCGTCCTTACTCGCTTTTTTAAAATCATGACTTTATAAGTAAAATTGCAAGCTAATTCCTTTAAGCGCAAAACGATGCGAACTCGCGGATCCGAGGTTCTTTAATTTAAAGGGAGACAGTAGACCGGACGGTAGGACAATGGCGATGTCAACCGATCATGGGACTGGTACACCAAGAGCGTGTGTTGGACCACGAAAGAATTCGCCTCGTAATATCTTCGAGCCTCCGATTATTAAGCTTTCTACCGTTTCATCTCCCCGCCGTGCACCGCGAGTCAACGAGGCGGCTACAGTTGGCGTCATGGTACGAAGCGCCGAGCAGTCAGGTAGTCGCCTCCACAATCATCGTATGCCCTCTCACCTCTTTTCGTGTCACCACGGATGCAGCCGGGATATTAAAAGGCAGTTTAAGGATGACTGGATGATGACTCATGACACCCCAGCCATCGGCAGGACGACCGCTTTCTATATTCCTCTCTCCCGTTCTCACTCATTTTTTCCCTTTCTTTCTCTTTCCATCTCTTTATTTCTGGTTCTCTTCTTTCTCTTTCTTTTGGTCTCCCTTGCCTTTCTTTCTCTTCCCTGGCGAAGAAGAGGCTCGAGAAGAATCTTCCTGAGACCCGTTGACATCGGCAAGAATATGCCAGTCAGCGTCGCCGTCGGGACCTGCACAGTGACGAAGCGATAAGTGATTTTAGGCAAGTCCTGTCGACCGTGAGAGACCTTCCGTGAACGGAAGCTGAGATCAACCATCTTCCCCAGACGCAATATTTCATTGTTATTGAAATCCGAAAATCTCGAGGAACTTCACGAGAATTGTTATTGAAAGCGAATTTCAAATAAAAGACTTCTGCAAGCCAAATATTTTTTTGATTGAATGATCTTCCACTTATATCTACTCTGTTTGGCGTGAAGAATTGCAATTAATACCTTTCCTAAGTGACTGTTTAGTAGTAATATCTTTAGTTTCAAGTAACAACAGTACACAATGACATAGAAATTAAATTAGACTTAAATATACATAGTATATACTTCACAG
>JANQDE010000138.1:94508-114841 GCA_037157785.1 Cephalotes varians
ATATATATATATATATATATATATATATATATATATATATATATATATATATATATATATATATATATCAATTATTTAGAAATATGTTAAATTCTCACATAATGAGATGTACTTACATATATCATGAACATCGTATACAACATAACAAACAGAAATATAACCAACTTTTTCATTTTATATTATTTTAACAAAATAAAAGAGTAATAAAAAACATTAATTTGTGCTACAAAGAAAGGCTGGAGAAATAAATTGTATTCTCTATGTCTCATAGAAAAAATATAAAATATAATAGACATAAATTTAAACAAACTGTAACAGTTGAATCGATCATTTGAGAAATCTTCTAAGTTAAGAAATTTTACTTCTGGAGAATTTTTAGAAAGGACTTCCTAGGTTTTTACAGCTGTGATACTAAAAATAATTAAAAATGTATGAAAAAATGTCTCATTATCTCATTCTTTTATCTTATATATTAAGTAAGTGGAACATATTACTTTTAAAACTTACTTCCAAAGAGAAAGCTATTATGAACAAGTTAACTGATGTTATTTCTCCAGAAAATAAGCTAATAAGTTTTTGTATAAATAGGGTGATTTAATTAGAGAAATTAGGAAAATTAATTAGGAAATTACGTAAATGTAATTTCTAAGGATGATATAAAATAACATTTTATATCTTATTAAAAAAATAATATTTTTATTGTAATTTTTATTTAATTGTATTGTTGAAAAATATACATAATTTATTTAAAAAAACTCGTAACATTGAATTCAAGTATGCTAAAGTGATTCATTATTGAATCACTTCATTATTAAACGTATTTTTTATAAATAATGTAAGGAAAACAAAATATTACAAACTGTTAAACTTCAATATAAGGGGAAATATATATACCAACTCATTAAAAAAAAATAGAATTAGTTATTCTTTTCTTAGGATACCTATTTCAAAGAAAATAAAATTCTCTTATATGACAGTTTTATAGACCTGATATCTAGAAAAGAAATGCTTGACTAATATAATTTTTTAAGGAAATTGTATATCTCTCCTGAATTCTCTAATATCTCTGATATCTCAATTTGGATGAAAATTAATTCATGGAGTTTCTTAATCTCTAAGTGGATAAGATCACTTATATGAGGTCACAGTATTCCGGGCATCAGTTTTCAAAGACCTTGTTCTGAGAAAGAAAAGTAAAAGTATTGCCCACAGAAGTCTACAGAAAATAAAGTTTATTATTTTTAAACAATAATAAATTCGAGACCGTATAAGTGAATTACAATTCATTATTTTTACATTCCTCTATTTCATAAAAGTATAACTAATGTTAATTTAACAATAACTTAATATACTAGTAAAAAAATATAATTTTAGAAATAACATTTTTTTAAGGTGTTTTAGGAACTCCACTTATCAACCTACATCTCTAGATCACCTACTTACTTAAAGATTAAACATATTTAGTTGTAACAACTTACTCTATCATAATTAGCCCCAGTCTGTTATATTTTGTAATTAAGATTATAAATGAAAAAATCTTTTAAGATCAACATAAATAAAATTATGTTATAAAGATTCTAAAAAAATATTATACAAACATTGCATCGTATATAGAAACATTATCAATAATATATTTTATTTATTCTATTTTTAGCTATAAAAAATGATAAATATTACTTGTCTTAAAAAATTATTCAAAATCAAAATTGCAAAATAATTTGATCATTATAATTAATGTAATGTTCCCGAGTACTATGCTCTTCATACAGTGCTATTATTATTTTTTATTGCAGACATAAAATGTAACAACCAGTTTCTTTTACATATTTAATAAATTTATGCGGAAGTTTTACTTATTTCTATTACTTTTTATTTATTTTGTACTAATTCCCCAGTTTCCCTTACATATTTAACTTATTTAGAAGTAAAATTATAAAAAAGACGGATTTTTAAGCATAATCGCTACAGAATCATGAAAGTTTTAAACAATCGAAGTATTGAATAGTGGAGAGATCAAATATTCAATATTGTAATTAATTTGAAGAAAGTTTTAGGAAAGCTACTATCTGAAGAATAGTTTAATGCCCAATTATCAACGTAACTTTTTTAAGTTGAAGCTTGTTCATAAATTAAATATATATAGCTAGAGCTATTTCTGAATATTTTCTGTGATCGATAACTTTTTCTAGTGTCATCCCAATTCAAGCTTCAAAATACTTACAAATACATCTAGTATCAGCAATTTGACACGTGTAATTGTCTCCGCATGCGGGCTACGGTAGATTAAAAGCTGCACGCAACGACGAAGAGCCTCTCGGGGGCTGACGCGATTGTGAAACTTTATCTGAAATTATCATCGTCGTAGTCACAGATTACTGCCGACGATTTCGGCGGGCATGCAACGATAAAGGAACACTCCTGCGGCAGCGGGATCGAGCGCACCGAGAACAATTCCGCGGCGATATCGATATCTGCAAGTAAGACCTGCCACGGCGAGAGCGCGGCAGTGAATCGAGAATCGTCTCGCTGGAAAGTCGGTCGAACAGTCATCTTCCTTGGGCGATCGGTGCGCGTCCGGCTGGTACTCAAAGAGACCGCCGGCGATCCCCTTATCTCGCGACGGGGTCAGAACGTCCCGGGCAGTCCCGAGACGAGGCTCCCAGGCGGGAACAATGACGGTCTATCCGCGCGGCCACCGTGCGCCATTGTTCTTTGTTGCGGCATGATCCAGGCGGAATCGGGGAGACAAACCGCGATTCGAGCGCGCCGCATCGAGGGCCCGGGGCCAATGCTCTACCTACACGCATCAATCACGTCCCCGGGTCTCTCTTACATTTTAATCTTCACTCGTTAGGAACCGAACGAGAAAGAGAAACATTCCGTCGGCTAATAACAGAACAAAGATTCCCTTGCAGGTGGTATCGGAAGTATGCTGGGGAATCGTGAGAAAATATTATTGAGGTGATATTTGAAATATGTGTATAATTGAAATATACATATCCGAAAATGGAACATTTATGAAATACTACAAAATTCGAGATTATTACACTCAGAAAAACATTATGGTGATAACTATATGTGACAATTATATACCTCACTATTATAGTCATGGGGATTTCGATAAAGAGGGGAGCGTTCTTCGTTTGTCATATAGTAGATTAGTAATTCATATTCGACGCAGATTGGTAATTCAAGATGAGTGAGGTAGTTTTATGTGTAGAATGAATGTACGTATTGATGAACTACTTATATATAGTTGCAATAACTATAAAACAATTTATTTAACTATATTTATTAATTCTATATAAAATTTGTACAGTTGTCAACTTTACAGTTGCCATTAATAAATTATTTTCTCTGAGTGTACGAAAGTTTGTTTCCGACTCAAGTGAGGTTGATTCATTCTCAGAGATGCGTTATCTTTTTGATTACAGTAGAATATCAAGAAAACCATCAAGCATTATATTAAGCGGTAGAAACAATTGTACTTCAATGTTTCAGCACCAACCGGAAAACTATTCGTAAAACTTTACGAACTTCCGTGTTCTATAATTATTATGAAGTTAATTTATGATAATAACTAAGTAACTGTTGAATAATTAGAATGCGAACGTCCGGCTGTGGAAGAAATTATTGTTTTGACTTTTCAATTAGCGTGTGATATAAAAGCCGATGTTTTTGTCGGTATCACTCGTTCAATCAAACGGTGCATTCAGGAGGTGCGTATCATTGCCCTTAAAGAATACACCTAATCTCCCACTTGGAGATTCGATATTCGCAATATCCCCGACATCTCGAAAGGAAACAAACCCCTCGCAGCCGCCACCTGCTGGTTTACATCACGCTATCGCGCGGAGTTAGCCGACGATTCATGCCGATAATGACGGCTTACGAGTAGCCTTCTCCGATAAAAAGAGAGAGTGTCCACATGCAGAGAAAGAAAGAAAGAGTGAGAGAGAGAGGGTGGGAAAAGGGAGGGGAAAGAAAGAGAGAGAGAGGTAGAGCACGTAACACGTGGTATAATCACGCGGCATTGAAACCACATATCGCCACAATGGCGACAGAGAAGAGAATCGTCGTCATCGTCATCGTTGGCGGCTGCGCACCGGAATGATTAATGCGTCGCCGCTACGCCGCTTCTCGGCTGCAACACTCACATCTTAATTCCGCGGCATAATGCTCTTAACGATTTTGTACCGAGCTACGCTTGCTTTTGGTAGCTGATAAGCGCGACAAGCGTTCGGGATCCGCGTTCGTTAGTCCCCGATTGTTCGCCCGAATGTTCATACGGACGTCGTCATTGCGTGGACGCGCAACGCCGCCATGCCCGGATCGTGAATCGGTTATTAGCTAATTGTCAATCGGTTAACACAGCCGATCGAGAATTAGCTAATCCGCGATGTGCCGACGAGCGGAAAGCAATCTCGCGGAAGCCGTCGGAATTGTCGAGAGATTTTACATTTGAATTCAATCGTCGTTTCTCCGCGGAATCGAAAATCGAGCTCCTCAATTCATTGCGAATCCGTGTACGGATACGTCTGACAGCGAAAGACGAAGCGTTCGACTCCTTTAAATCCGGGGAACAATCCCGGTTCCCAGGTGAACTCTCCGAACGCGTTTCTTACGCGCTCGAGCTAGTCGGAACTAGTCGAAAAGGAAGAGTCCGCTTAAATTGATTTATAGTGAGGAGATGATGAGGCGATGCGCGACGTTAAACGCCGCCTTTACGAGCCCTGCGCCGCGCCAAACCTCCACCTTTGCCTCTGATTGCGGATCATTAATCAGCGGGGTGTCTCGCGCTACCTCTCGCGCCACGTTAACGCGGAGAACCCCGTCTCGCTCTCTACGGGATTGAGTCCTTTCTTGGTCTAATTATATATCGGGACGCGCCGCGAATCGGTGCGCGCCTCGCGAAATTCCGAATCGTCGAGCGATGATTGATGGTCGCTCTTCGTCTCTCCCCCTTCTCTTCCCTTATCTTCTCTTTCTCTCTATCTTCACGATGAGAGACGCGTGCATTTTTCACCATCTCGTAAAGACGGACACGAAGAGAAACCTCGAGATATCTATGACTACGAGATTACAAATGCGATAGATAACGCGTCGGAAATAAATCATTCTCGAACTAATATTTCCCTTGAGTTGCACATGCGAGATCGCGGCAGATCGTAATCTTTATCCGTAAAATAAAAGTGCAAAGTATAAAAATTATCCACTCAAGTTGGACCACTCAAACTCTGTTTCACGAAAGTGACGATAATTCGGTTGTATCAATGACTCCGAATCCGAGCAATTCACGCCGTCAATCGTTCCTTAAACATACTAGCCCCTTTAGGCCAATGTTTGCACGGCGGATCAAACTGTGTTTGATTAAATACTTAGTCGCGCTCGTCTAATCTAGTAGCGTTAAGATGGGTGCTCGTAGCGCTTATCGGGCTCCCATTGTTTGCTCGTACCGATCGGCGCCGTTTTGTAAGGATTTGACTTAGACAGGCAAACGCTATTCGTTTGAGCAGCTCAAGAGATTTTATCTGCGTACGGAGCTGTTCTGTTTGGAAATTGAACAGGTGGCGCGATGGCTATCGCTCCCTTTTTTTTTTCAAACAATTTCTACCAGCGAATCTCCGTCCCTTCCGTATTGATCTGCCCTTTCCAAATAACCACGATTATTTTTATTCATTATCCGTCGTTTAATCTCAATTGGAGACGCGCGAGAAACGTAGCCGCGTTAGTCGGTGTCAGATTACCCCCGCGTACAATTAAGTCGGTGGCGAACGATTGCGCCGCTGGTGGAACACAGAGCGGGATCTAAACGCGACAATCGAGGATCATGACCTCCCGATGGACGTTTTCGCCGGAAAAAAAAATGTGTACGTGGGGCGTGTAGCTGATTGCGGCGACCATAAATTCGCTTAATGTCTTCATATGGCGACGATCGGAATCGGGGAAGGGTTGAGGCCGCTGGGGGACAAATGCCCAACATTCTCTCTCTCTCTCTCTCTCTCTCTCTTTCTCTTTGTCTCTCTTTGGTATTAAATCCATGAGGGTGGCATAATGCGGCTCACGATCCGCTGGCTCAATATCGGAAGAGGGATAAACAAGCGATTTTTGCAGCCATTTGGTGGCATGTACTTGATGGATTGCGAGGAAATGCAATCGCGCGGTAATAGATTTAAATGGAATTTATTTATTCCATTTGAATATAACAATGTTATCCTACCTTTAAACTGTCATACTTGCGTTAATGTTGTACAATGTGAGATCAAGCGCTGTTAAATTTTTTTGCACGGAAAAAACTTGTCACAAGAGCGATTGTACAAATAAGTGATATATTCAGTTGTTCAAGTCTAATCTTTTAGTAACTTTTAAATTTAAATTTATAGATTTATTATATTTTTTATAATAATATATATAAATACTTTGCTAGATATATAAATGAAAACGCATTTACATAACTAAACTAATGCTTTGCAAAATCCATGTAAATATCCTTCAACCTCGGGATAAGTCGGCAAAATGAAGGACCAGATAGCAACGGTGTAAAAACGAGGAGCATAAAAGGGGCGCGAGGGAAGTGCAAGCGATTCGTCACAGATATTATTTGAAGGGGCTCCCTCGTGGAGCGGGGGCACAATACAAGTCAACACGGCTGTCTGCGTAATGAAGTAGTTTCTGAAGGGTCGGGTCCCACCTAACATAGCGAAGACGAGGCCAGAGGGGAGCCAGTAATTGGGGGGTAGGCCACTCTACCCGCAACCCCCAGGGGGACTACGAAAACCCCTAACATATGCTCTTCACGGTTTTCTCTTTCTCTGCTCTCCTGCGTTTTTCTTTCTCTCTTTCTTTCTTTCCGTCTTTATCATCCGACTTTTTTTTTAACGAAACGAGCAGTTTGATCCGCGTAATAGATAAACCTGTATATGTATCTTAGAGTTACATCATAAATCACAATTACGTATTTTTATAAAAAGTTCAAGGAGATTATTATTCTCTAAAAATAATGTGTCATATATGTATATCAACTGGTCTGAATTTATCATTAATTCACATAAAAAATCATTAATATCTCTTTGAGTAATCCTCTAAGATCGATGTCATATTTTGTCATTAAAAAAACAATTCTTGTTTAATTGATTTTAAAAAATACCTTAAGTAAAGAATTTATTTTTAAGTAAAGTATTATATATTCTATCAATATATTTCCATGTACATTGACGCATAACTTTTTTGACAGTTAAATGTATATTTTAATGTTATTAATATTTCAGTGCTTTATTAAAACTATATTTTTTTCAATATTCAATATTACATATTTTCTATATTTAGTTTTTTAAGTACAACTATATTTAATCTGCACAGAACTGGAATTTATCTCAAATTTATCCCAAATTTAATTTTAAAATAAATGTTGCAAATATGCAACATTCGCCCCTAAAGAGTTAAAATCTTGAGGCATAATTTATCTTTGAATTATATAAGCAACTGAAACAATCCGAATTTTTCATAGTAAATAGTTTTTAGTAAATTCTCGTCGATTTATTTTTACTGCTTTTACCGCACGGAGAAAACCACAATAATTCTGATACTTTTTCTTCAGGCAGTGGCTCTTATTTGGTTTGGCGAGACCAATCGCGACGCTGGATAAATGTCGCTGTCGCGCTCACCTGTCAGATTCACGTGACCGCCGGCGGCTTTTCCGCGGCGGGGATGAATACGTTGTCCCCACCTACATTTTTCACGTCGTATTTCCACGTGACTTCCATGTGCTCGTTAGCGTCGGCTTTGAGTGAAATCGAGAGCGTTCGACGTCACCGCGGCGTAAGCGGAAGGAGGAAAGAAACAGAGAACGAGAGAAGAGGCGCGAGGGAAGGAAAGAGAGTACGGGAGTTGAACCACGTCGGCGAAGTTCCTCTCTAATTGGGGTGCGACCGGCGCTCGGGGATGAAATCCCCGGCTATCGTCCTCTTCAAGCACCGACCCTCTTCTTCGTGACCGATTGCGTGCTCCGTTCTGTAGGATTTTCGATTGAAGACACGCTCGCAAAAAGGGACTAACTCTTGAAGTTAAAAAAAAGAGAGAAAAACAGAAAAAAGAAAAAGAAATTTTAAAGCGCTTTGGTGTATTTTTTATTGCACTCGAAAAATTCGAAATTTGTGTTTTTTAAAATTTAATAAAAATTAGACGTTTCTTTACGCTTATTATTATTGAAACTTGAAAATGTTAATACATATCTATGAAAGTTTAAAAATTATTGCTTTTTAAAAACATGATTGTTATATATGTGAATTCTAGATCTTTAAAATTATCTAATTTTATAAACTTCGGATATGTATGAAAATTTACAATTTTGGAATTTTATTTAATTCTTTAGAGATCTTAAATCGATGGAATTCCGAATCTTTGCATTTTTTACTATATCTATTTTATAGCATATTGTCTCTTTATAAGTTTTTCGCAAATTTATTTCTTTATAAATCGCCAAACATTGTGCGTAAATGCTTCACGAAGCTCTGGTCCACTATCGGATGCACTCATTTTACTCCCTGCACTCTCTCCGCCTCATTTCGCGGTATTTCAAATGTATACAAAAATCATTCGCCATTGCACCGGTGAATGCTTAACATAAATAGCGGAAGTGATCGCATTAGGTCCACACGTTAACCTCGGCAAAGCGTGAACGTTTCTTGCGTGTCTCCCCCCTCTTCTTCTTTCCCCACAGCACGCTCCCAGGTTCAGGTTTATTGCGTTTTGTGTTATGCTAAGCTTTCGGCATACACAAAAGGTGTGCCGACGGTTAATGCGGGGTGACGTATGTTTATAAATACGTGACTGCCAACGTCAAAGGGTCGTTCGACAGCGTGTTTCACTACCGAGTCGTCTATATAATTGCCGTTCCATAAATCATCACACGAACGTTATCGCAATAGAAAAAAATACTGAATATTAATAATCGATTGCAGATTACGAACAATTAGATTATAAACAATTGTAGTATCTTATGAGATTTATTATCATCGTACGTGCTATCTCTTATCGTCTATAAAGTGAATTTATCGTTTCACTAACGGCAACTCCGAGTATCTTCTTCCATCCCCGACACGCCTAAGCTTTTCCGTCATTTTCCTCTCTCGCAGTTTGTTATGTTGCAGAAGTCTCCTTTTATCCCGAGAAACTCGACACAGTCTGCTGTGCCCTCTGCTTTGTCAGAATAGCCTCTTCCCCCCTTCTTTTCCCCGACTTCCTCCCCAACACAACCCTCGCAACTCTCTCTCGTTCGCCTGGTTTCCATCCCCTTTCCACCGGTTCTCGCCCCCTCCCTCTCCTTCTCCACCCCTTTGCTCTCCTCTCCATCCGTCGAAGCTAACCTTCCTTACGAAGAGTGAAATTACCTTCGTTACGTGAAACTCGGCTCGCCCCAACCCCTGTATCGAACTCGCCTTCTCTTTTTATTTTTGGTTCTCCTTCCCCTTTACTCTTGTCTTCATTTTTTTTTCTTCAAGGCGCCATATATATTGCTCCGAAGAAGAAAAAGAAACACACACACAAAAATATATATTTGAAAAAATTATATATATATATATATATAATTTATATACGTACATATGTATATGCATATGTCTATACACACATCGTACATACATACATACATACATATATATGTGTGTATGTACATAGCATGGGCATTAAGAGAAGGATTTTATTGCGCCATTTTTGCTACCTCCTTCGAACAGCTCTTGGGGATGATGCCACGAAAGTAATGGTCCTTCAGAGACCAAGCAACCCGAGTCGCTACGTGACGCCCGGGATTTATGGTCAGTCGTGACGACGACTTTTTATTATTTTCTGTCCAGAGTTGTGTCGCACACACGCGCACGCGGGCGCAGCGAGAAGGGAGGAAAGTGGAAGCGAGGCTGTCGAGCGATGAGGTAGACGATAAGCGGGAGATACCGGGAGGTTATTCCACCTCGCCGGAGAAGTAAATTAGACAACACTTAGATTGTGTACGCGATATTAAGAGAAGTATACTAAACAGAGATCACTTTGAGATTTCTATAGTTCTCGGAATCCGACATTCGAGCTTCACTTTCTTTCTCGAACCCTCTAATATCTATCGCCACTGCAACAAAAGAACTGCAACAAAAATTCTGCCTTACGGGTTCCGGTTTCGTCGCGCACCTGGGACACGAGGGTCCCGATCCACGATGAGGATTATTATCTTCGTGAAGATAAATGAAGTTCATTGATGAACGATCAATCGCACGCCGAGGGGAATCATCACGTCATTGTTGGACGAAAGTACCTTGTCAAATCTGCTACACGGAGATTTGCTACTCGCATTAGGGAGCAGACGGACGAGGCGATCTAACGAGAACGGTGGCGAATGGTCGCTTTCTATCTCATTCAAATTAGGCCGATCTCAGTTGCTTACACTTCAAAAAGATATAAATTTCTCAATCACGTGAGAGTTCTATGATGTAATAATAAAAGATTTTATATCTGAAGTTTATATATTTTTAAATATGCCGTGTTTACTGTATTACAAGTATATAATATTTACGCTGCATTTACGGAAAAAAATTTTATCAGAAGAAACGATGCCAAATCATCGTTGTCATCCATATCATATCGATCACCGTCAAATTAACAACCTGATTGTCGAGTATGCATCGATTTATTATTATTCACACCTCATACCCCGTTTCGTTTGTCTTCGAGCTCTCGCAGTGCCGTTCGGAGAAATCGCGACAACACCGGTTGTAACAAATGATTAGTCACGGCCGTCCAGACGGAAGGTCTCCTTTTCGTCCTCCGTTTACTCGAACGGCGTCTTTTGAAAATAGCTCGGATTCCGCGGCACGCCCTGCCTTCCTTTCCTCCATGCGTCATTAGCGTCCCTAAGAGCACGAGACGTTGCAGGAAAGAAGCCGGGTGAGGCCACGAGGAACCAACGGGGAACCAACGGGATTCACACCCCCGCAGACGTATCACGTGTCACCCACGCAATGAGCTGGCGCCAGGATCATCACGCGGTAGTCCGTTTCGGGCCCTTTGTGGCGGCCCGCAAAAATGCTCGATCAGGACACACGTGCTGCCGAGGTCATGTCCATAATGTTAATCCTCCGATGATCGCGCAGGCGTAATAGGAATGGACATAGGGAGAAAGTTGAACTATCTAGCAACATTTCGTATCCTTGTTTTGTTTATCTCATCGATTTTCTTTTAATAATATCAAAGATGTGATTCTATGACAAAATATCGCGATATCGTTATCGGAATCACACCGGTTTTCTTTACGAGTGGATATATATAATTTCGGAGTAGAGGCTTTTCGAGGAAAAAGTCAGTCTCTATATTATATCTCGCGAGCACTTCAAGTACCTTGTTATCATCGATAACAATCCGTCACGGAATATATCATACTACGATTGTGCGAATATGTCCCATTATATATCAAGTGAGGCAAGTCAACCAACTCGGTGACGAGTAATTAATTTTTCTATGAATTTTATTCTCGTCACGCTTCTTGACATCGCAATATTCGATCTAACAATCAGTCTGACTGTATCCTGACGGGAAAAAATATAGTAGAAATATTTTCCAAAGATCGTTGATTTAGTTCGTGAATATTGTTTAAAAACGCCTTTAAACAAATTTATCGAATTGAGCGTTATGCATTCGTATTTATATCAATTTTGAAATAACATAATTTACGTTCCTATTTTCATAAAATAGTTAATAAAAAATTTTTTATGTAAATATGATGATAAATATAGTGTATAAAACTTCATGTACAATTTTGTGAATTATAATTAATGCAAGTACGGAAATATTGCGTAATATTACGCAATATTTCGTATTCTTACTTTCTCTTTTATTAAATCGTGCAGTTGGCAACATAATATCACACTTTGCTACGCAGGACCAAATGAAATTTCCTCGCGTTTGTTCCTACGAACGGTTGGATCGCTAATTCACTAAAATTTTGCGAATTTCCAGACGTGAAAACGAGCGGAAAATTTGCGAGAGGCGTGCGTTACGGCGACGGCGGAGCTCGGCGGACTAAAAAAAAAAGGAAAGACGAAGACTCGTCCAGCATTTTATGAATAATGATCGCAAGAAACGCTCGCCGGCGAGCGAGGCATACGGTGGGCGTTCCTCGCTTTTTTACGTTTTATTTTTATGAGTCCATTCGGTTTACCCGGCGGTGGAGGCATTACACGTCCGGCAGGCATCAAGTGAACCGTCACGACGCCGATCCGCTATCTAACGATTTCCTGTGACGAAATATATCTGCATTGTACCGATTGAACGGCACGCATGCTCTACGTTGGAGAAATTTCAAAATCAAACGAGTATTAGCAATGAAAAAGAACGTTCCAAGATAACAATATAAATATCACATGTTTCTTGATTTATCAATTTTTTAGACGTCGCATTCTGAAATCCTTAAATTCTTGGACATTTAATTTCAGCGTCTTTACTTATTTTAGATTCTTGAATTTACAGAATTCTTATTCCCGAACGCTTTCGCTTGCCAAAGTGTTTAAATTTTTGCATCTTCCTATTCCAATTTCTTAAGTTACATGTCATTTGATTCTCAGATTACGTTCATTTTTCTTTTCGGTTTTCTGGAACCCGGACTCATAGAATATGATGCGAGCGCAGATATTTTAAAAATCTTATTGCGCCGTATTTCCTATCCTGATTCCGTAGAAGCGCCAACCCGCTGCGCTCCCGTTCTCGCCTCGCCGTATCCCGTCTTTCACGCTTCGTCCGTTGAAATCGCACCGCGCAAAGGGCGCGACGGAGTCCTCCTTCGAGATTGGGAGAAGTGCCCAGCAGGTGCTCGCGTATCATATTTACGACAACCTTGACCTCCGGGCTGATCGGAATAAGTTTTCTACTCCGTTGGAGTGCGAAGCTTTTTATCCTCGCATACGTGATCCGATGTTCGCAATACGCGCCGATCGTGCAAGCGCGATACACACACACACACACACGCACACACGTCCTCTCACTCTCCTGCCCTTCGTTCGGATCCCGATTTATGTGTGGCCCCATGATCGGACGAATAACGATCTGTAAAGAGGTTTGTAAAGTTGGTGGGTAGCGAGAACCCCGTGGCGTGCCCGCTAGAGCCCCCCCTCGATGAGATCGTCGAGGTATCGATGTGGCTCACGCCTCGGCTGAAACTTTGTTGGGGTCCCGATAGATCTGTCTTGCCATTTCATCTCCCAGCAGTAAAACACATGCTCTTTGTACTGCGCGATTCAATTCGATCCTTCAAATCAACACGAGATTTTAATTTATAATATATTAAATTAAAAATTTTTTATACACTCTCATACATTCTATTTCTAAAGATTTCATGATACCGAAGGAAAAGCACATTCAACTATATAACCATAGTAGAATAGTAGACAACTATAATTGAATAAACTATTTTGTAATTATGGCAACTATAATGTATAAATAATTTATTCAACTAATACATTAATTCTAGATATAAAACTTGTTATCACTTATATAGTATATATAGTTACCATCATTATATTTTTCTCTGAGTTTTTTTTTCATAAAAAAAGATGTATCGGTAGTCAAATCAACGGTATCAATTATATGTCCATTTATGTGCCGAAAAGGAGTATCCGTGGATATCATTTATTTCTTAATCCAAATTAATTACAAAAACCGGATTTCATCGAGAAACATGTAACGGAGAGTTCTTTATTAATGTTCGTGAATATTAGGGATGTTGGCGAAGTCGCGTGTGGTCCGTTAGACACGTGATACAATATTTCTCTTCAGTTCGAAACTTTCGAAAGTTCTTATCCTTCTGGTCCTACTTGTTCTTCCCTTCGTGCTGCTCACACTCCTCATTCTTCCAGACGATGTTCCTCGAGATATGATCGATGATGTCGTGCCACGGACCGGACGACATGGAACCAGCTACTAACTTCTCTCCTCACTGTTTTCGATCTGTCGCTTATCATCTTCCTTAAAGAAATGTTTTTTCTTTATTGGAATATATACATATAGATATATTGCAATAATGCGAGTAAAGATTCTTGGTCAATGTCCTCTCGATATTAACTTTTTGTTAGAGCGATTAACAAAAGTATAATATAATATTTAATATTATAATATTTACAATGTAATTTTAATAACACATTATAATTATGATATGATTTTTTTTAAATTATAGTAATCATTAAAATATACAGATGTGTAAAAATTTTAACATTTTTAATCATCATGATTTCTGTAAGTTTACTCAAGTAAACTTGTAAAAATGAGAATAAAAACTTTTTATTCTTATTTACGGACTAAAGCACATTGATATTCTTACTTTTATTTATTATTAAAAAACTGACTTCAGATTTTGAAAAATCCGTAGATACATTTGAATATCATTGAGAAAGATACACGTTGCAATTATTCAAAAATCATCCTTCCGCGAAATAGAAAGACGAAGAAAATGGCGGTGCATCGGCGCAACAAAGTAGTTAAGTCTGCCTGGCTGGTCGAACATTTTTCGTGTCGAGCCGGTTTCTACACACCTACACGTCGCGTGGGTCCCGAGAGACAATCGCCACCTACGGTCCATTCTTTTGCCAGCGGCGCGTGCTTGTATAAATGCGATCGGAGATTTACGGTTTTCCTGAGTTACGGCCAATTAATTAAACCGAAAAGAGGGAGGCGGAGCGGTAACGGTCCGGCTGGGCACTTTCGAAACTTCACCTTGCGCTGCTAGAGATTAACATTTCGACCCGCCGACGCGTGATCGATGATAGCATACGTTTAAATGGGCGATGAAACCGATCTGAAAAAAATATTCGGCACAGAATTTTATTCGCGAGATGATTCGATACGGAGATTCTCGGGAGATTCTTATTAAATAATTGTATTCGCATTAATAATTAAGAGTAAAACTCGGTAAAAATGTCGTACGTTTTAAATTAGTACCATTTAATTAATTTAAAAATCATGATGCATTTTTAATATTTCAAGGAGAGAGAGCGTATTTCCGCCTCAAGAGGAAAACACTCTTCGTACACGATACAGCTGCGGGACGAGACGCGTCCTACATCTCGTAAGTCTTCGAAAAGGCGGGTATCTCGTTCACGCGACTAATCACACGCGACGCGTTTCGAGGGGGCGTAAAGGGGCACCGGGCCACTGATGATCACCTTGGACGCGGTGCCGTGCTGGGTGGTCCGACACGAAAGCGCACTCCTCCGGCTTCCTGAATGGAACGCGCGGCTCGTTGTCACGCGGCGTCGTTTTCACACGTCCCCCCTCACCCCTCCCATCGTCGTCGGATTTCAGATGTAGGCGCGACCAGGGAGCGATGTCGCGCAAGCACCGAGGAAGTGCGAAGGTCCGGTGACGACCTAATGAGGAACAACCGGGCGCGCTCCTGTGCCATCTGGTTACCAGCTTCCTCGGGAGACCGACGTCTCGCGCTCCTCCTCGCCCTCACGGAAAATTGATGTGGCTCGAGAATTAATGATCCTCGGTCGCTTCTAAGAAGAGGAAAACATGAGGCTTCGATCGAAGCGCGTCTGAAACGACTGTCTCTCGCAAAGACTGAGTCTCGGTATCGACGAGACGTGGAGCACCGCCGTATCTTCAGCCTTCTCATCCACGAATTTCAGGACGAAGTAAAGGTTTCCTTGATTAAAGTTCCTCTTTCACGCACATACTTTGGCAAAAATGACAGATTTCGGTTATCCAAACTCTATAAATCTATGCGCGACATGAATATAATCTGCATAAAACTTTAATACATAATCTGCGTCCCGCGCTATTTTATGATGCAAATAATCGCGTAAATAACTTCAATATATAAAACTTTTATCTAAGTTTAAACTTTTGTGAACTTATTTGAGGTCATCTTTTTTTGTTTTGTAAGCTTCTCTCTCGATTTTTATAAAACTTGGCTTATGTGATAATTTGATAAAGCTTTATTCAAATTTGAGATTAAAAATAAAAAATTCAAAATGGTGGATTCAATAGCAGAATTAAAAAAAAAACCTGATTATCGTAAAACCCGATTTTAGAGAATTTCTAACGTTGTTAACACCAAATTTCCAGTTTTGATTTATTTGAAGCATATCAGCGCTACACAGTTAGTAACTAAAATTATAAACTCAGATTATGAGCCTGTTACAAATTCCTTTTTTATAAGTTACCTTTTTGAATTTTGACATTTTCAGTTTCAAATTCAGCAATTCCAAGAATTTCTTAAAACCGAATTTCACGATATTACATTATTTTTTTGAAATTTGCGTCCAACATTTTAAAAATCTGCGCCAGAATCGAATTCAATGATTCGAAAAATTCTTAGAATACAAGGTTTTTCATAAGTTATTTTGTCAGAAAGCCCTGATTTTCAAAGGATTAACGATATCGATATGTGTTTGAGGATAGAAGTAATTAAATTAGTAATTAAGCAAATTAATAAGCAAGAAAAAAGATGAATGTAACTCGTGTGTCTCAACATACACAACAATCGTTTTAATTAATACAATATATAATTAATACAACATATACAACAATAATTTTTGTTTCACTTCGAGGGACGTCGCGTGAGTCGAGCAAATCGCGTTACGAACGCGCTTGCTTATTGCATATACGCTCGCGTGTAACAAGTTTCGATATGATTTACGCACCTTGCGCCCACGGAACTAATCTGTATTTGTTTATTTATCGAAACAACGAGAGAAGACCGCGAAGCGTATATACATACCTCTATCCTTTTTTCTTTCTCTCTCTCTCGTACTTTCGCGGGGATCATCAGTGATTTAGGGTTTCGGGTTTCGATGCACTTCGCCGATCCGCACTGTTTACTACTGTTCGCCTGGATTTATTGCCTCCCCGAAGGAGATAGCGAGTGAATGAGGGATCGGATTTTGTACTCCAATCCCGCAGAAATGTATTTCCCTCCTCCTCCCTCTCGGTCAGAAGACTCTCGAATTTTTCAATTTCAACACATCTCAATTTCCTAATTTATTCCACGTAGGCGAATGTATTTTTCCGAATATCGTTATGAGTTTGAAGTTCTACGTGGACTTAAATTCAAGGAATAATAATATCTGACATTCGCAGTTGGGCTTTTAAGCGTCAGATGTTTATTTGTTGTGGCTGCCAAATTTAATTATATTTACAGCTTTGTATCGCAGGATAATTAAAAACAATTTAATTTTCGATTAACGAATGTTTGAAGTTCGAGATCATGATTATCATACTCTAAAGTTTTATTAAACATATTATTAACGAAACGTTAATGTTAAGATTCTTTTTGTCGAAATTCTTTTTGTTTAAAATTTACTCCAAAAATAAATATTAGGAAGCAGTATTTAGCAAATGAATCTGTTTCAGATTTAATCTCCGCGTTTTCTCATCTGACCTTTCTCCCTCTGATCCCATCATGTTTTTTTCTGCCCAACAATGCCGTCTTATGGGTTCTCGCGTATCATCGATTTTTCTACTGACGCGAAAAATATCGCGCATGACGTAACCGTCGGCGACTCTTCGAGTTGCCACCAACGTCGCGATCATTGTTTATTCTTAACGAGGCAGCTTATTAGCTAATTATATTGAGATGCATTATTGCGACGCGCCGTCGCGGCGCCGTCATTGTTCCTTCTTTCTAAGATCGCCGTAAGATTGACGCGGGATGTTCATCAACGATGAGTAATATCATCCTGAAAATAATCCGCCCTTTTTATTAAAACTTGATTATGAAGCCCATATAGACTTCGATTGTGTCGCCCATTTTCTCTGCGTCGTATCCGATAAATCGATTAGGAACAAGAGATATCCTAAAATCACACTCCAGTGACAGAAAGGGATCGCTCTAGACGGTCCCCGCTGGACTGAGGGAGAAAGGGGTAAAAATTCTAATTAATTGACGGTCGATCCCGCGCAAGACTCGTTAATTGGCAGCTTATGAACGAACTCGTGAGCTCGTTAGCGTGCGCGAGCGTCACACGTGGCCGGGCGTGTGCGCACGTGGTATCTGTTCACGGTGCGGTGGTGCGTTATTTCGGCATCAGCGGAGGAGGCGGCGCGGATACCGGGACGCGACAAAAGCGGCGGGTAACAACGACACAGGTGCCACCGCGATCGATGGCGGATGATGGTTCGCTGAACCATGATAGCTTTAATGACATAATCCCACGCTGCCTACCTTGCGTCGCCAATCGCGATCAGTTACTTTTATTGTTAGAGACTACACCTACCTAGTAAATAACCCTTCGACATTTCCTAAATTGAAGGTGATCAAAATTCAAGAAATCATGACATTTTTGACAATTTTCTTTGTCGATAGCAACGTTCGTTAAAACTATATTGCATTTATAAGATAATTAAATATGGAATGAAATATAGAAGTGTCTTCTTCAAATTGATGGATACTTGATTAAAAATGAATCTCGTTACAATAATTCAAGTTTTTTAACTTATCTTGAGTCTTGACATAATTCTTTATCTTCTCAGAAAAAAAGACATAGTAATAGCAAAATTATAAAGACAATTATACAAGTTTTATAGAATTAATATACATAGTTGAATAAACTATTTTATAATTACAACAACTAGTCTATTTAATTATAGTTATATTGTTATTTATTTAATTGTAATTATAGTTGTCACCTTTATAGTTGCCACCTACTATGTTTTTTCTGAGTGTGGAATAAATTTTAGAATTTTAGTATCTCTTCAAAAAGTTTCAATTTCAATTATTTCGAAGACTTCAATTGATGTTAAACGCAGGAGAAAACATTCATCGTTGATGCCAAATTCGAACGTGGTGTTGTAATTACCGTCTCGCCGTTGGCAAATTCTATCAGTTTTGTCTTTCGATCTCTCAGAATCATGTGGTAGGAAATGTTGACTAGTCCGGATAACCACGTGGGCGATCGCGATGACAAATATCTAGGGGAGTGCAACAACCATGCGTGTCTTCTCGTGGTCCCGCCTACCGACTTTGCTCGGCAGCGATGCGTACTGTTACATATATCGCGAGCGAAGGTACATCGCAACACAAAAGTCCTTTTTGCTCGTCGTCGCGCGATTAGAACCGATGCACTTGCGCGCCCGTTTGTCACGCGCAATATCCATCGTGCGCGATCGATTGTCCACTCGGCCATCGATTTGCCAAACTATTACGTAGCCAATTTGCATGTAATGATGATCGATATGCCGCTCGTTTGTCAAGATACCAATTGTTCGTGAGATTATCATACTCATGCTACTGGATATCACTATCGCGACAATTCGCGATAATGCTCGCGACACACAGTGTGTTCAAGCGTATAACGCACCTCATAATAGTCGTAATAGTCGAAGTGGAAGAGTAGACGATTCTCTACAGACTGTATTTTCCGAAATTAATAGAACGTTATTAATTTATCTTAGCGCAAGAGAATTCATCGACTATATCACGAGAATTATCGTCGAAGATTTGGACGGTTTTGCCACCGGAAAAAGAGTGCCCGCGAGAATTTTGTTCACGCTTGTACCGACGTGACATCTCGCAGCTATTACGCTGACTCGTAACGGCAGGTGCAACATTGCTCACTGTCCCCGCGCCAATATATTCAAATGCCCGGCTGCCGCCGTTCGGCTTGCCATGTTGTGGGGGAAGGGGGTCCCCTCTCACCCTGCCATCTCTCTTCGGTCTAAATGCCCGCCCCCTCCTCGCCGTTCTCCTAAGCGTAGTCCCATGGTCTATACGTGTGACTCTCTCGCGCCTCTCTTTTTTTTCTTCCAGCCTTTCTTTTCCTTTTCGCCCTGGCCGTCTCTCTTTTCGGCGTGCTCGTGAGCCGCTAATTAGCGCGGATTTTGCGCGCCACGCGGATCCGTGGAATCCGCGCGGTTATTTGTCACCCGGAGGAAGTTTCCTCTCTTTCTCTCTCTCTCTTCCCCCCTTCTCTCCCTTCTCCATCACCTCATCTCGTGTTCTTCCAAAATTCTCCACGCGCGGCCCTCTAACGGCACTCTGTCTGTTCGCCACTAGATTGGTAGTTGCCTTCTTTTTTATTTGTAGTTCTTACAATTAGTGACGGCTCCTTCATTTCGTTTCGTCCTGTACTGTTGCTCAGCGTGATCTTCTTTGCACGCGATCTTCTTTGCATTTTAGCTAGATATATTTGTCAATTTTTTTGTCAGTAGTAATGTTCGTTGAAATTCAGAGAACCATATTGTGTTTGTAATATAAAATATTGGATGGAGTATAAGTGTCTTTTATAAATTTTGTGTGTGTGTGTGTGTGTGTGTGTGTGTGTGTGTGTGTGTGTGTGTGTGTGTGTGTGTGTGTGTGTGTG
>JANQDE010000138.1:114961-156713 GCA_037157785.1 Cephalotes varians
GGTGAATAGATGGATTTTTGATTAAAAATGGAAAACAATAAAAGTTTGGGATTTAGACTTTTGGAATTGCAAATTATTTAAAGATTTCAAAATTTTTTAGGTCTTTAAATTTTGATCTTTGTAAAAAGTTTAAATTTATTTACGAGACAATAGTTTCAATCTATTTCCAATATAGAAATCGCACCACTTTAATGAAATTTTCTAAAAAATTTTCTAAAAATAGAGTTTTCCCTAATCGCGATTCAAAATTCTGATAATTTTAGATATTCAAGAAATCCTACTATTGAACTATAGCTTTCACGATACACCCTATTCAGGGTTTATTCAACGTATTTAGGGGACTACGTGCTGTGTTACAGGGTATGAATAAATAGCATCGTGTTTCCATCTCTCTCTTTCCCCCCCCCCCCGTGTTTCTCTTCTCTCTTCCGACTCTCTTTCGCTTCGCTGTGCTCCGCTTTGACCGGCTAAGGGACGAAGGGTGAGGGAACGAGCGGAGGGTGAGCACGTGGCTTTTGATACTCCGTCACGGCGATCTTCGCGGCCGCGCCTTGAAGTCTGAATTATTGGTCCAGAAGAGCGGCGCCCCTTGTCGAATGGTATCCGGGCGTGACGTCAACAGCACCCAGTGGGTGGCAGAGAAAAACGGAACCCGCAAATATCCCACAAACGCGTGCACACGAGTGCTCTCGTTCCCTTTCTCTGAGGACGGAGAAAGAGAAGACGAGGGAGATGAACCGCAGAGAGAAGAACAGCGTGTACAGAGACGTCAAACCTTTTCAAAAAATCCAACACTCGGGTTAATAATCACAGTTTGATGAATGATCGATTATTCGTGAATCTACGCTTGTGGTCTTCGAATAATCTCCACGAATCTACGCTTTGAATAATCCCAGTCTTGTGAGACACCTATAAATCATGATTATTTCGTCAATAACAGGTTGTTTACTTTAGATGTAACAATTGCGATGCGCAGCTTCACATTTTAAGATGTAAACTTTCTTCAAGAAAAACGCGGGGAAGAAATCTAGCATCAGATCTTCAGTAACTCGACAAGTACAGCGAAAGGCAATCGTGTTTTTCGCTTTGGTAGCTGCGCCAGTAAGTCTTGATAAGAACTCGTTTCCTGCGCGAACTACAAAATCTGTCAAAGTCTGGATCACAAGAAATCACACAAACGAGTCAACGTCGTGTCAACGTTTGGGGTTTCTCGGTTTGAGATGGTATTCGTGCACAGGGAGTGTTAAAAAAAAGGGATCGGCGAAAGGGTGGCCGTGCGAAATGTATCGCTCGGAGAAGGACTCGTCGGTAACCAGACGAGACCTGACTGAAAGTGAAGTCGAGACGAGGTGTATCCGCGCGTGGCGGAAGAGTGAGGTATTAAAAAATCAGGAAGCGGAGTCTAATGAGCGACAGTACCAGGAAATAACGTCACGTGGCGGGGGCCCAACGACACTCCTTTTTACACTTTCTCGGTTGCGGAAAGAGCGGTTCGCAGACTCTCTTATCGCGATAAGGGAGCTAAAGTGAAATGAAGATGAAAGAGGAGAGATAGGAGAAGTTAGACGCATGTGAACGCGATATGTAGCTGGGTTGATCAAAATGCAAACTTTCAGAATTTCATTACCGAACGTTCTCAAAAATATATTACAAGTGAAAAGTACACGAGAAGTGTAATTAGACATATAAGTAAAAGTAATAAATGACGCTCTTAAAGATTTGTCGACGCTGACATTCTGCAATCAGAGCGGCAGATTAAAATAAACAATCCCGACGGCGCATTATCACTATGTAGCTCATTGCTATCTACATTGCATGCATAACTCTCATTGCCGTTTGCGGCCATTAATTAACCAAATGCGCGTTTTATACCGACGCGCCGCCGGCATCGGCAATCGGAATTACGCATTCAGAATAAAGTCTTAATTAATTCACGATTGTTTATGCGTTTTCTTTTTTTTGGATCGTCCGAGCGACTAGGATTCTTTGATATGTCAAACTCATCTGTTCCTGTGTCTTCTTTGAAACCTGGAATCTAATTTTTGGCATAAAACTGCGTTTCAAAACCGAATAGTAATTAGTGCGTGTTTCAAAAACATAAAGGCGAAATGTATAAAATTTAGCAAAAATTAATATTAAATATGAGTAGCCTATATGCAAAAGTAACTCATATTCAAAAAAATATATATAAAAAAATTAGATATAGAACCCTTCTTTGTTCCTCAAATAAAATTAAATGTTTAATTTAAAAATATTAAAAATGTGCTGAAATAGTTACAGAAACCTTATAAAATCAAGGGAGTGGGTCAAGTTGCAAAAGAAAAAAACTTTGTAAAATTTCTACTGCTGCAGTTATACCTTTTGCTCAAAAAGTACCCGGAATTGTTAAATAAAACACACAAATTGATATTTAATCGGATAAATTTATTTTGTTCCCTTCAAAATAGTTCCGATATATAGTTCTTTGTTCTATAGTTTTTTTTTCACTTCTAATAGTTCTTTGCAACGCATTTTTCGTAAGCCGATGAAAGTATGGCTTTCAGTTTCTTCTCAGCGAATTTTCTTTTACAGTCCCTGTTGACTCAAAACGCTGTCTACGAAGTGATATTTGAATTTTGGGAACAGGAAAAAGTTACAGAGAGTCGGGCTTGAGGAATGATATTTGTTAAGTTTTTGGCCAAAAAGTTGCATATCAGCATCGATGTGTGAGATGGTGCATTATTGTAATGCAAAATCCATAAGTTCTTTTCACAAATCCGTTTTTAAGCGCTTCAACACAAGACATTTCGTTGGAAATACAAATTCTTTGTTCTCGATTTTTTTGACATTCTAAAAATCGCCGTGAATACCAAAGGTCGACTAGCATAACAAACTAATTGATACACAGCACTGAAACTCCGCATGAAAGTCGAGTACAGTTGTGCCAATTTAGTGGTAAAAAGAAATTTCGATTTTAATTCAACCGCTTCGTTTAAATAGACAATTCCGGATACTTTTTGAGCAAAAAGTATTCATCAGTCATATTTACAATTGCAAAAGTAGTTAAATCATTATGACAAAATGGCAATCTTAAACTTCAAGTTGCAAAAGTAATACCTGCTTTTTTGTATAAACTATCAATTTTTAAAAAATGTGAGAAAATAAATGTTGATTACATAGCTTAATAAAAATGCTTCAAAATCATAAAAATTCTATTTAATTCAATAATCTATTCTAATTTAACTGTTTTTGCATTTATACAGAAAATAAAAATGGCAAACAGTTTCAAAATCAATTAGATCCTTTCTCAACTATTAAACTAGTCTGCATTGTATTTTAATAAATATAGAAATAGAATATAGAAATTATATTTCTCATGTATATTATATATACATTGTTTCGTTACTAAAACAATGAATTCTTCTTAATTAAAAAAAATTTAATAGCTTAAATGAAAAAAATTATACAAATTTTTTGCTTTCACCAGAAAAAATTTTAAACGGATTTAACGACTTTTGTCAATGGGCTACTCACATAGATTCTGCCCGATGATTAAAAATGTGTATTTATTTATTTATTCTGTRTTATACACGTATCAATCACTATTCATTTATTAACAGATCCTATAGATGATCGTCTTTATAGATTTCCTACAGAGCTCTATCGGCACGTATCGATTCCGAGAAGCTCTCAACATCCATCCGATATTCATTCGAATATCACTTTCACGGGCGCACGAGTCCGAGATTGAGAAGGGCGCCGGAATCATGAGCTATTTTCGATCTCCTATCGAAATCAATGGGGGAACAAACTCGCGCGTGTTCCAGTCACATTCTGAAGATCGTTCATTCTGAAAGCCGATGAGGCGTGACGGAGGCGACCGATGGATTCCTAGATCCCCATGGCCGATGCCGATGCTCGTTTACTATCCTCTGTCCTCTGACCGGTTCCAGGATCGAGATACCGATAACACGGATGATCGATGCCGGACTGCGCGGACAGAAAATCGTCGATGACAGTGCGACGGTGTCGAACATCGACGTCTCATTTACCTCGTCGAATGCAACGGGCGGCCCTTCGTGGCATCGATCGCGTTCTCGTGGATTCTTCGCAGGATAAGAGACTGCCGGAATGGACGTCGTGAAAAGTCTGTTTCTGAAGGCTGTTTTTTTCGAGAGACAACGACAATAAAACAACATACGAATACACAAAAAAATAGTTAAATTTTTTTCATGACAAAATTGTAGATGTTTCTTCATAAGAATATTTGAGCTACATAGTCACATCTAAAAGTTATCGACATTTAAAAACTGTAGGTGTTTTAGATTTTAGATTTACGTCGTTTAAAAATATAGAATAAATAAATTTACATAAGAAATTCAACTATCGTATAATAATTTTTAATATTTTCAAGAAAAGAAATAAGTCAATATTTGTTTCTAATCAATGACCAAAAAATTTTGTGAATATATATGACATAAAAATATAAGGAAAGATATTCCTAAGGATGCAGTCATCCAACATGATGGCTTCTCTTTGAGCTCTAATTAAAAATTTGTAAATTGTAAAAGCCAATTAAGTTTTGAGGCAAAAATTTGATTGATTGTTTCTTTGGATTGTTCTATTAATTTGCAGCCTTATGTACAATATCATTCTTTGTATATTCTTATGTATTACATCATAAATATACTTTGAAACTGCAAAAAACAAAACAAATAATTTGGCTTATGCAGCGCAATAACTAGATTTTGCTGCAGTTTTAGATAAATAACTTTTAAACAAGTAAATGAAAGCAAATGAACTTTTGCACGAATATTTATTAAAGTTTATTAACATAAAAAATTATTAATAAATTTGATTTAATTCGTAATGCTACTTTCTTATAAAATTTGTAAATAAATATTACAAAACGCGATTTTATATAAAAATCAATGCAAACAAAAATAACTTTTAAATAATATAGAATTGTGCTAAAATTTTACACAGATGAAATAGAACAATCTATGAAATTTTTGATATGTTTTTGAATGTTTTGAGGTGTGACACGTACATCCTTAACTGCGAAAGAGATTAAAGTTGAACGAAAGGAAATTAAGCAAATGGACGAATAAGTGTTAAGAAAGAGTAGACAGAGAAAAATACATACGCAAATATTTGTCTGAAAGTGACTATAGACGAATAGTTTTATTTTTCTAAAGTAACGGAACCTAGATTGGTTGCGAAGGATGTCCGTCTCTCCCTGTCGACGCAGATGACGCCATAGTGCCGTTCCTTTTATCTGCCGTCATCCTTTTTTGGCATAGAAATTCAACGAATAATCGCGCGCTGAAATCGCATCGGCGCGCTCGCTATGCGTCCTGAATGCAGCACGATGCATATTGCATGGCCGAAGGAAAGCCGTTCGCTGCTACCGCCGTCGCTCGCGTCGCAATCCTGTGTGAACGCGGAGCTCTCTTAGAAATCAGAACGCGGGGCGACTGTTCGTGAAACAACATTTATATAGACCTCTTTTTTTACAGCGCTCGACGAGCGGACAGGAAATCGTGGCCCGAACGAACAAGTAAAATCTCAGCGTGAGGCAAATAAATAAATCACGCGCCTGATCGAGATCTCTTGTTTTCTCTCTCGATTGCCAGGTTTAGTGTATCATAAATTACAGCTATTATGTCGTAACTGATATTAAATTTATCCATTACTCCTGTCATTTGTCGCTGTAAAAATCGTCGAAAGAGCTGTACACCTGTTTAGTGTACTTTTACATTAACGTTTACCAAAGCCGCCTCGCGGATTTTTATTCTTGCTTCTTTCATGGTAAATCTGTCGACTGGTGTTTCTCGCGTTACGATTTCTTTCATAGAAAAAAAAGAAGGGATACATAAATCGATAACGACATAATAGACCGGCAAATAGGATGTTTATGATGTCCCATAACAGATGCTCGTTGCGAGCCTCCGTGAGGAAAAAAAAATGCTATAGCGGTCTCGCAGAATTCCGCTTCTGTGCTCGACGCGCGTAATTTACGCGGAGTTGGCATCCAGTCTTGCGTAATTCGGTCCGCCATGCGGGATATAATTTCAGCTTTAACAGCCGCGGGAGACGCATCGCATTTTCATAGCTCCGCATAATCGGGCCGTTAAATCGTCGACGCTGCGGCGTTCAGAAGAAATCCGGTGAATGCCGCGTGTCGCCAGTCCGGATGAACAAAGCCCGTAAATAAGACGGGAAACGTGAATAACGAGCGGGAGCTCGTGCCTGCGAAGCTATCGAGATTCGACTTGGTTTTATATTAATAATATGTCTGTATTTATTCCACGATACTTCGTGAAATTCCAAGCAAACGCGAAGAACAGATTTACATTCTAAAACGGTGGTGAATGGAACGTGCGCCGGGACGCGATGTCGCAGGCTCGCGATAAGTCCTTCCCTCCTTGCCGATTTAAAAATGCCGATATTATGTTGGAACGACTTCACGCATTTCTTTTTTCTGCACGCGTAAATAGAGCGCGTTGGAATATTCCGCGATTATTGCCGGTCAGTGAATACATGCCTACCGGTTGACCAACTGGTAAGACAGGACGGACAATGCGCGCGCTGGTTTTTGTTAGGTGAAATTCTGGTTCACCATCGTGGTTTGCACGCCATCATGCGAACTTTCCATCGCGTCTCCTTCCGTGGAAAGTCTCGAATTCTGTTGTCGAGAGCTGCGTAATTTTGTGAACTGCGTGAATAGAAGGATAATATGCAATTCCAGATCCAGTTTATATCCGAAGGAAAAACGGCGCACACGAGATATAGGTTTTCTGCGCGAAAAAGTCGCGCGAGAGACCTTAATACCTTTTTAAAATCGTCGTTAATATTTCCGATAAAATCTCGGGAAATTGTCGTTTTTCAATCTAAATCCATATCGAAGAAAACATTGGTGACATCGATCGAAAGTGAAATCTTGAAGGAAACTTGAGATAGGAAGGATAGAGAGGAAGAGACGTGGGGAAATATAGACATATACACAGACACGCGACGTATATTGTCAAAATATATTCAATGAAAAAATGATCTTGCAAAAGTTGGACAATTCTTCCGCATCGTTACAAGGAGGACTAATAGCAGTAGGAGCGATAATAACATTAGTGTCCTGCGTATCCTCGTTTACTATTACTTTTACGTCTCGCCTAGAGAAGCACGACCGCTACCGAATGCAATTAATAGGGCCCTACAACCTATAACGGTGCCTTAAGAGAAACGCGCGAGGAACGTCCTTTATTTACAGTAATAACCAGGGTCGAACCGTGGGTTGCTTCTTTATGGGTTTGTCGCGATCTGATCTTGAGCAATGATGTACAATTACAACAACGCGCATTCGCAGCTCGTTTTTTTTTTCTTTCATAAATAATTAATATCATCCTCTCGTCAAAATCCAACGTTTCGCTCGAGCGTTCGGCCGAGTGTCAATTGATCTTCTTTAAGGTGCTCGCGTTTATTTAATTTTAATGGTATAAATATCTTTTATAGGTTTTTTTATAGCTTTTATAGAGAAAACGCGATACGAAGAGAAATATGATTGCAAGATATAATCAGAAAAACGTGAAATCGATTTCAATTATTCGTCGACATGGAAAAAATGGTTTTGCTGAAATATCTAAAATTTTAGTTAGATACAGATCGGAAAATAATTTTGTTGTCAAAATAATTATGTAGAGTGTTTAAGCACGATGATAATGCTGTGAAAAGTTTTGACACTTTAGCAACCAATTTAAGTGTCATACATAAACATTATTTTGATGGTCCGATTTATTTTCAGATCTGTATCTGGCTAAATTTTTAGACTTCAACAAAATCGTTTTTTTCGTGCAGTAGCCAATTTTGTTAAATTAAAAACGTTTTACTTAAAAACGTTTCTCAAATAAATAGCAAGACACATATGAGAAGAAATTAAAAATATAATTAATAAAATTACATAATAAACAGTTAAAACATAATTAGAAATTCAATAAATCGTTTTGTCGACTAATGCAGTCTAACTGTCCTTTCTCAAATAAGTGAAAGAGGTTTTCACTCATTGTCAGATGGTGGCAACCGACAACTCTTCGAGACTCGCGAAACGCAGAATTTTCACAGCACTGGTAATGTTCGCGATCCTTAATTAGACTTAGACGAATAAATAAATCTCGTTCACTAATTACATTGCCCTCAACGAACGACTTTAGTATTCCGCGGCGGAGCGCCACAATTCGAGCTACAATAAATACAACGATTTTATCAATTAAACGGATTCACGTGTTAGCACATTAAATTTTACATCGTCTTGATTCGAAGCGAGCAACTCGAGAAGTCAATTTTCGGTTTGCGGGATACAAACGATAACGGACATTTTTAATCCTTTTCATCGGTTGAAAGGGAACCTCACATCTCGACCGAGGAAAGTCGACGCTTTCGAAAAACAAAGTCTCCTCGAGTCTTGCTCGCATCGGTCTTCGCTAATCCGTCCATGAATTTCCGTTCGCGGAAACGTTATTCCTCTTTTTCTTTTTACACGCTCATCTACTATTCACAATTCATCGTCTTCACGCACTCGCGAACGATTTCACTCACGTGAGAAACCGTCCGAAAGGGTACACGTCCAAATACCGATGTCCTGTTGCAGAACGCTAGCCAGAAAACACGGATTCGGACGTCAGGAATCACGCGCAGTCCAGGGACGCCAGGGACGCGGGACTGTGGGGACCGCCAAGCATGAAGGGCGGACTCATCGGCGGCCCGCCACTTCCGGTGCTGTTCCCGTAGAGCTCAAGGTCGCCGAGATTACCGCCGTCCACCCCGCCGTCGCACTTGTCGGATTTGCCCTCCTGCTTCAGCACCATGCGCCGCCATTTTGCTCGCGCGTTCTGGAACCAGACCTGAGAACAAGACGAGCAGAGGATTCGGTCGTTACGTACGACGGCTTGAGTCATCGCTGAGGTTCGCACGAGCTCGCAAAATCGCATTGGGGAGAAGGTAATCACTTCGAATGATCAATTACATTTTACTTAACGTAAAACGTTTTCAAAAACGACAATAGTGATGATGCGTTCGTACAATGTTTACCGTGCCATGCTGGAAAGAATTCATGAACTCCTTATGCATCCGCAGTGTTAGATAAGAGTACCTCCTCCTATTCACGTGCACGTACACGCGCACACGCACGGACACGCGTGCACGCCTTCGCAAGGCTTCCTCTATTCGCGATAGATGAAAGACGATGCGATCCGACGTCGCCATTTTCAAGACAGTCTCCTCCCCCGCGGACTTCCAACGAAAGAACTCGCGAACCGACTACTCGTGCGTGTTCCCCCTCGAATACGTGAGCGTGCGCGCGCGCGCGTACCGGTGTATCCGTGCGCGCGCGGCGGGCAAGTATTCGTGCGTTTCGCGATCAATATCAAGCAAGATGGCGACCAAGAACCCTACGAATACAATAGCGGCCACCTCCAACCCTCTCCTTCGGTTCGACGAATGGGCGCAGAAGCGAGGCGATATAACAACCGGAATGATTGTTATATGGAAGGAAATGGCGATAATTTTTGAACACCATTTTTCCAATTTTCCCTTTAAAATTGCATTTTATTTTACTTTAGAAACGTGATACTTCCGTTCGTAGATATGTACTAAGAATTACATAGTAAGGTTTAAAAGTTTCAAGGCTCAAGGATATAAAAAGAGTGATAAAAGAATCAACTGTTTTTATTCTTCAATATAATTTCCTTTTATTTCAATAATTTTATTTAATTTTTTGAAACAATGTGAATCAATTTTTCTATATCACTAAAAAATAATCTGAATTTACGGCCTTTTATGATCGTTTACAATTCGAGAGATCACTTCTTCATCGGACAATTTTTTTCCATGCAAATCAAGTTTCAATTTCGAAAATAAAAAATAATCACTGAACACTCATTTTTATTTTTTAAATTGAAATCCGATTACGGAAAAATATCAGTAGAGAAAAACATAATCTCCGCAGTGTTAAAGCATTTTAAATACTAAATGCTTTAATACTTCAGAAATTTTTTTAACAATATTGAAAAATTAATTATTTTTAAAACTTTTATTAAAAAATAAAGAGTGATTATATATTGAAAAATAAAAATAATTCTTTCATTTTATCAACTTTTTATGTTTAAACCTCGAAAACTTTGGAATCTTATTATGCATATTATAATCATAATTTCATTTTAAAAAATGGCGATGATCTATATGTGATGCATCATTTTATGTAAAACATCGATTCTTTTGAAAATTAATTTTATCATTATTTGTCTCCTTTCTATGCAACTTTTATCCCAAATATTTTTTGTAAATTTTAGCCGTTTATTTTAGTGTATCAATTAAAATGGAACATCTTATATAAAATTTGATAAATATTAGAACTGGTTTTTTCGTAATTAGCTAATGTATGATTTAATATATTAGATTTTCTCTTTTTAAACTTCGTATTCCAAGTGTTTGATTTCTACTTGTTCAAAATTGCGAATTTGAAATCTCTGGAATCTTGCACGGAAAAAACGATTTTGCTGAAATATTTAAAATATTAAAAATTTAAGTAGATACAAATCTGAAAATAATTTCGTTGAACCATCAAACCATAATTATGTAGGAAATTCAAGCACGAAGAGCAATGCTGCAAAAAGTTTTAATATTTTAGTAATCAGTTTGAGCGTCCTACATAATCATTTTCATAGTTCAACAAAATTATTTTCAGATCTGAATTTAGCTAAGTTTTTAGATACTTCAGTAAAATCGTTCTTTATTGGGACTTTAGAGTTTATGTGAGGCTCGAGAGACTTCAAAGAATATTCAAACTTTGTAATAGAGCTTTTCTAATTTTGATGACTCTATGGGGCAATAAGAAGAAAATAGCAAAGTTTAGAATATCCCTATACAGTAAAAAACATTTTGTATTTGTGTTCAAATGGTCCTTGTTGGAAAAAATTTTTGTGTTGAATTTTTAATATATTCGAGTGTTAATTTAACATAGTGTGATTATGTTACTTGAATACTTTATGTGTTAAATTGATATTTAACATTTCTTAGTGCAAAAATAATATAATTTATAAGTAAGTAAACAAATAACATAAAAATAATGTAATTAGAAACATAAATTCTAAAATAAATGAATCAAAGATGAATGTTCGTTAATTTAACATATTATAAATATTAATTTTACTGAAGAAATATCTTTCCATAAATTGTGTCAAAATGTTACATTTTTTGTATTATTTTTTACATAATGTTATGTTACTTTCTAATCATATTTATCTTATGTCAAATTAACATAATAATTTGAATAGACCGTTTGAGACACGTGAAATGTGTTAAATTTAACACGAATTTTCTAACAGTGTACCATAGCGCAAGTCTGTCAATCGCTATATACTTGCGCGAACACAGTTGCTCTAAGCTGTTAGACTATGTATATATACATATGTGTATCACCCGTCTTATGATTTGAAAAAGACACGATTAGTGTCTGTAAAATACATGTAAAGAAATGCAAAGATTAGAAAAGTCAAATTTAACGAGAATTTATTGTATATATTTTGGAATTCTCGATTTTTTTTTTGGAAAGAATGATTTTGCTGAAGAGCCTAAAATTTTACTCGATACAGATCTGAAAATAATTTTGAGCAATACTGCAAAAAATTTTGATATTCTACTAGCAACTAGTTTGAGCGTTAGCTTCTATATAATTATTTAAATTATAAAAAGCCGAACAGAAAAGAATCCCGCCTAACTTCTCCGTTTCCATGCCATCGCGTTTCGCCTCGTCTCATTTACCTTTAAATCGTCAGTACCCGATCTTCTGCACCCGATCGTTCTCCCTTTTCATCCGCGCGTCCATGGCACGCTTCACAAAGGAACGCGCGCGAAACTTTCGTAACAACCTAATAATTTAACGGTAGTGGGTTAACGAGAACGAGCCGGCGCGGGTCCGACGTTACGACGAAGCTTAGCCGTCCGCCGGGGGTTTTGACTGTCTCCGGATTGACGCCGGCTCGTAATTACGGAGAAAGGCCGCAGCTTCTCGTCGACGGAAATATCGCTCCGTTCCGCGCGGTTCTTTTAACTTCGCAGCCACGCCGTACGCGCCGCACTAATTGGGAGAAGCGCGCGTGTCTACGCGCGGCTCTCGCGTATGTGAATATTTTTATAGGGCGCACCCTCCCGAAATGTGAGAGAGGCAAAGGGACTGAGCGAGAACCACCGACTATCCATCTTTAGATTTTCCTTTTGCGCTCAGATCGCTGTGATCGATGTTATTTTTTTTATGGTTTTATATACATAAAGTTAAATCTAATAAGTTAAATCTGTTATTGAATTTTACGAAAATCTAAAGTCGTACCAGTCGAATGCAATTTAAAGTGGAATTTAAACAATGTAATTTAAATTTACGAGCATTCAAAGTTTCAAAAATCCGATATCTTTTTGAAGATTCACGTTTCGGAAAGATTCATTTCAAATGTTTAAAATTCCGTTTAAGGATACCCTTTAAAATTTAATTACACGTGTACTTGATGAATAATTACAAACCCATAAAAAATACAGTATGTTTTGTATTAGGATTAGATGTGACTAAAAGTCACAATTACGATTACATCAGCGCGTGACCACTTTCGGAGCTAAACGCGACACGGTTAAGAGCTAACGAAATCGAAACGAGGAAATTCCAGTTTCGACATCGCGTTTCAACTCGCGTTTCAACTCGCATTAAGAGAAAACGCGGAATTGCGAATCGTATGGGTCGAGCGATCTCCGTTTACCTGCAACACCCTTTTCGGCAAGCCAGTTTTCTGGGAAAGCTGTTTGAGATCCTTCGCATCGGGATTGTGATTGATCGCGAAGTAGCTCTTCATCGTCCTTAACTGATGATGCTTAAAGCTGGTTCTCATCCGTTTCGTTCTGCTATTGGAGCCGGGCATGCCGGGGGTTCCGGGGCCTCCTCTGCCGAAGGGCATGTCTATGTAGTCCGCGTTTAGGTCTGCAACATAAATCCAGAACCATTATCAAGATTGGTCGGATTAGTTCCGAATTATCGAGATTATCGGACTGAAAACTAGAATTCATTATTTAACACGTTGTTCGCCCAACGAGTTTTAATTGAATCACCATGTGTGTCACAGTAGATTTTCATCATCACAAGCATGTATGATAAAGTATAATACACTGAGAGAAAACGAAATAGTTGTGGCAACTATATTTTCGATAACTCTGTAATTTAAGTATCTGGCATTAGTTTTATAAGGTAACAAGAACTAAAGTAGTATTAAACACTATAAAAATATAGTAATGATAACAATATATATCAACTATTAATTAATAGTGAAATAGCGAGAAATAGACTATATTATAAAGTTATATAGACTTTATACAAATAAGATATAACTACTACATTTTTTTAGTTTAGAAACAAATATTTTTTTAAAGTGAAGCATAACTAATTAATTATTGTTGAAATGACTTGAAAAAAAAACATTATTACTATTATGTGACTATTTTTTTGTTAAACAATTTATTATAAATGGTTTATATTACTACATTTTCTTAATTCGTATTACTTTTTTTTTTATTTTTTCATTTACTTGTTCATTGTTGTTATTACAACTTTATAATACAGTTGAGGCGCTATTTGTCCTCAAATTTCTAGTTGTCGGTGATGATTTTTTTCTCTGAGTGTATGATTAAATAAGACTATATCCTCATAGATATCTTAAATGACTTAAATTATGCACATTACACTGTTTATTTTATTATGCTGTGTAGATATTTATGTAATTCAAAATTTTATGTCAAATAGCAATTATTTTTCATAAGCGTTTTAAAAAGTTTCGATCATCAGGGCTAAAAAAATCAGATGCCGATAACATTCAACATGTAGTTTAATCATTTAAAAACTATCTCGAAGAGATTCCGCTAATTTTGGAGAAGAATCGAACGAATCGGATACGAATTCATGTTTTATCCCGCCGAGTCAATTTGCTCGGGTTGAATCGCGCAACATCGACAATATCATCCTCGCAAACAGAGGAGCGTGGCGTGGCTGTGAATGAGGTATCGTGCCTGTAAACTATTTGCTGCATAGAGCTGTAATTGGCCGTGTATCTACCGGCCTTTCGCGTACGCTGTTTCCTTCCCCCTATCCCTCTAATCCGCCTCTTTGCGCTCGAGGAGCTAATGAGCTGTGATACGCATCAAACAGCGTTAGAACTCGCTTCCGTCGCGTTGGCTCAACGTGATCGCCCGTACTTGAAACCTAGTTGATAACTCTATAATTCCGAATCAAATGAAAATCGTGATGAATCGTTGTATTGGGGCGAAATGACGGAAAGATAGATTCAAATATGAGATAAATTGCCGTTTTTTTTTAAATTATTTCTTTAATTTTTTTCTGATTTAACACACACACACACATACACACGCGCCAACGCATACAAACATACAAACACAAAATGTAATCTCTTCTGACTTTTTCTCTTTCTTTATTATAAGATTTATTATAAGAACAAATTATGCTTTCAGCAATCCAGTGACATGAAACTGCTCGCTTATCCAGTTGGCCATGGCTTCGCTCATTAAACAATTAATACAAGCAATCTGTACGAACGATTTGTTCACGCGCGAGACCGCACGCTGCGAACTACAACCATAACTCAGGTGTTACTTAACACGCGGCCATTTATCTCGCTGCGGAAGCGTGAATCGTCGTGGCCCTTAGCAACGGCCGTAAAAAATTGCCGGCATGATCCACGATAGATCAGAGACCAGCTTGTGGTACCAGGCGATCACCTGCACGCCGCGCTACAATCCTTTTTCACGACGACATGGCGACATCGAGCGACCTCCTCCAGCGAGAACGAAAAAAGGAGCATGAGGGGAAGAGGCAAGTAGAAGTTTCGACGTCCACAGTGGTTTTTTGGCCGAAGCCAGCTGGTACCTCCGGTGTGTTCCCACGATCGGTCTCGGCAATCGGAAATTGAGTTCTCCCGGCCTAACCGGCGTGCCGCCCACGCATCTCGTACGCGTTTCATCGGAGGATTCGATTCGGGAATTTATGTTGCGCTGACAAATTTTATCAAGCTTCGGTGGCAAGCGTCGCCCACGCACGACCGTAAATCACGTCAGGTCGGTCATATGTTCCCCGGAATGGCGCGATCAGAGGTCGCTCTTCGAGAACAACGGTGTATCTGGACCTCACGATCTAGACTACCTCAGACTTGCGAACAATCCTTCAAATTATGATTGAGATCGCGAGATTTCCGGAATTTTAAGACATCGAGAATTAGAAATTTTGAGAGTTTTTGACATTTCGAGACCTTTGGAACTTTGATGCTACAGAGGAATGTTCCTGATTCTTTTCGCATTCTTGAATTGTCACACGATCTCTCTATGATCGCTATGTACCAAATACAATGTTAAAAATTCGCACTCACCAAGACTCGCGGTCATAGCCTCAAGATCCTTGGGCTTCCTCTTCCTGGGTCTACCCTTCTGCCTGGGCGGCGGGACTACGGCGGCGGCGCCATTGAAGTAGGGCACCTTCGGAGGCGAAGAAGCGTCGGGTATGGAGGGCGTGGAGGGTTGCAGTGGCACCGGACTAACGTGTGGGTGCTGGGGATGCATCGAGTGATGAGGGTGCGGTGGCGCGTGATGATGATGATGATGATGGTGATGGAGGAATTCGGGTGAGGGGAAGGGCTGACCAGGGTAGTGCGGCCCGGGCGGATAGACCGGGACCGGCGGGCTCTGGGCCGGATGCAGCTCGGCGCCCATCTCGTAGTGCAACCGACAGAGCACGGCGCCGTCCCGCATGCCAAAGTGATCGCCCTTCGTCAAGAGCACCGCGCACGCCGCGCACGAGAAGCAGCGCACGTGGAAGACGAGCTCGCGCGCGCGCATCACTAGCTCGGACGCCAGAATCGCCGCTTGGCAGCGCGCGCACCGCTTCATGCTGCCGAACATCCTGCGAACACAGAACGGAGAAGATCAATATAATACTGTAATGCATAATTATGCGAGTACATTGCACGAATCGTATCGAACAAAGGTCGCGTTAATATTTTCACATTATATTATATTTTATATATTTGTTCTTCATAGTTGGGTATTGGAAAGAAATAAAGTCCTGCACGGAAAGAACAGTTTTGATGAAATATCGAATAATTTAACTATAGATACAGATTTGAAAATAATTGCATTGAACTATCAAAATAATTATAATATGTAGGACGCTCAAACTAAAATTGTTGCTAAAATGTTGCTAAAATGTCCACACAATGTTTTTTGCAGCATTGCTCATCATATTTGAGTTTCCTACATAATTATTTTGATGATCAAGCATAATTATTTTGATGATCAAGCATAATTATTTTCAGATCTGGCTTTTTTATACTTCAGCAAAATTATTTCGTGCGAAGTGATAAAAATTACACTTACGTTTGCCTTAAGCGATTAAAGAGCGAAACAAATGTACTACAAATGCACGACTCGTGCACTATTATTAAAGCTACACGCAGTGTTTCTATCATTCAATAATGCGTTCAATTAATCGAGAAAAGGAGGAAAATAATCTTCACGAAAATGACCCTAGCAATCATCGCGACTAGCAGCGTCACGTTATTCGGTATAAACACATTCCGCACGTCCGTCTGCTATCGCATCGCGATATCTCCTCGGTATCGACCAATGTCGTCAATGAAGTTTCACTAAAGAGAGACCGCATCGAGAAACGAGGGAACGAGAAAAAGATGAAAAAAAGCGAAAAAAAGAAAGAAAAACAGAGGAGAACGTATAGGTCGGCCGATATCGCGAAGGCCGGCGAAGATACGTCTGGTGATTCCGCGCAAAAGGAGAGCGGAAGGACGGCAGGGGAGGGAAGAAGGAATATACCGATGCACGGGGCGCCGTGACATCGCTACTGCATTAGCGGCACCCTGCAGTCTCCATTACCGGAGCCGGTCGATTATCAGGCCGACAACCACGCCGCGGCTACCTACCTAACCACTTATCTCGCTCCGCGCCTTCAAAATATATTACCACCCCGCCCCGCGCGCGCCCCTATTAAAGAACCTAGATAAAGACGTGGCCCGATCTTATAACGTCGATCCGGAGCCGGTCCCCGTGCGCGTACGCGCAGTCCTTTACGATGTCCCGGTATCGGATCGGAAATGGACGATTTTGGCGACGGTAGAACAAATGACGCGATACGCACGTTCGTTCTATCTTTCTGGAGAAAAAGAACGCGGCAGAAAGGTTCGCGCGGTCCCCAATCTCCGTTGTAAGCATCGTGGACCAGCAAATTCTGAATTGCTTGGCGTCCTAAATCTCCATTGTATTCTACATACTTTATTGCTCTTGTTTCTACGCACTTAATTTAGATATCTTGATTTTATCTTCCTATATTTTTCAATTCGACAGATTCTGAAATTTCATAATTTTGACGTTTATGATTTTTTTCATTTTCGACGTGAAGACTTCGCTCCAAATTTTTCGGCCATCGTCAAGCTCCTCGAACGATTGATGGATACGCTCGCGGTGTTGCAAGTAAAATTTCCACAGATCAGAGATATCGACGAGAATAAGATGGATGAGAACAAAGGGAGGATGTGAAATGCCATTCGCGATAGAATCTGCATGATTGGAAAATAGAGAGACGCGGAACGAGTATGCGTAAGAGAAACGACTTCTACAACAGGATAATCTGCATAAAGATTACGTAAATCGTGTTGATCGAATGTTGAAATACCGTGCGAATAAGATGAAAATAGTCATTCTGCTAAAAATCTATTCTGAATTTCGCAACATTAATTAAAACGGAAATGAATTACGAGAAAAAAAAGGAACACAAACACACACATACACACAGGCACGAAAATGCGAATACATCGATTAAGATTCCAAAAAATGAAGTGATTTAAAATAGCGATATTTAAGAAAGATATTCTTTCTGTTGACAGTTCGAAAACGGAAGAGAATCGTAAATTCAAAGAGCTGCTTGTGAGACCGAAACCTAATCTGGGGGGACTAACCGCAGACTAAATCTTCGCTCCTTCGAGGGTCTCTTGACTCGAGACATATTGTTATCTCTGATCCTATTGACTACCCTACTCTCAATGGAACGATGGCCACGGGTGAGGCTGGTTTCACGTCTCCAACGGCGTGTAAGACCGCATATTTTCACCTAATCGGATCTGTCGCGCCCTATTCGCTAATCGAGCGAGATACCGCCGGTTGAAGAAAATTGAAAGTGAAAAATACGTGGCAAACAACAGACAAAAAACAACTCTCGAGCTACTAAAAAAATATTTCATCAAAACATATAAACGAAAATATTTTTCTTAAAGATAAAACATTATCTTTCAATCTCGAGATGGATTAGAAGGAAAGTCAAGCAATGACAGACAATTTAACAATTCAAATACTAAGTGTGTCGGAGATAGCACGATCGACTCACGAGAGAGACTTGCGAGAGTTTCGAGATAACTAGAGATAACTAGATAACTTTCTGGCACTAATCCATCGTCAACAGGTGAGATCGGCATTTTCCGCAAGAGGTATAATCACGTCCCCGGGGGTTACTATGTGTGGAAACACGAGACGTGGCGTGAAACAGCGCGGGACAGTCGCGATGTGACGCATAACGCGAACTAAAGCCCTCGCAATCCAACCGTGTTACCCTCAAAATCTTATAAAACATTCTTCCCCCTTATTTATACTTCTCTCGGTGAAACATCACACCCCGTACTTCTGCGAGCGGTCCGACCAGTCATCGCAGGTAAAACGTTGCCGGGGCAACGTTGATCGGGAATGAGGCCGACCGAAATCCGCAGACTTTGGCAAACCCCCCGTCGAACGTGACCTGGAGGCGGTTTTTTTTTCGGGACCTTTCGTCACCTCTAAAGCCCCGTCGAGCCGGATGAATGAACCGGGGCCCCAGGAACGACCTCATTCGGGTCTTCATCGGCTTGGGACAAGACGAAGCGGCGGGAGGAAGAGGGGTAGAGGGGGGGGGGGAGAGGAGGAAAGAACGCCCGCAGAGTTTTACAAGATGCGCCATATGCGATACATTATTATACAATGCGGGAGAGAGCCGCGTTCTAAGCGCGCCACAGTCGCTCTCCTCCGAGGGAGAGAAAAGGGCGGCGGAAATCCTTTATGGAGCTCGCGCCGAGCGCGGCGGACCGCTCGCCGCGCGTTCGCACACTCGGACCACGTGGACTCGCCTTGCCTCTTTCTTCTCTTCCTTTCGTCCTTTCTTCTTCCGGTCCCGAGAGAGAGAGAGAGAAAGAGAGAGAGAAAGAGAAAGAGAGACGGCCGGTCGCTTTTCTCTCGTTCTTCCGGGGGAGGAGCGGATCGCATTCGCAACGAGAGAGAGATTTCTTCTCATGCCGCGAGTCGCGGGTTCGGCCGCATACGCGTTCGCGTTTGCATGTAACGTCCGACGTGTCGCGATTCTTGAGCGCAGTATGATAATTGGCGGTCAGAGTTCACACAGCAAACAACTTCCTCGTTCCTTCGGCGACGGTAAAAAAAAATAAACAACCATGTCTGCTACCGAGAAGCCGATTTCTCACGGCGGTCGAGGTTCGCCATTTACATAACGACATTAGCGTTAACGCCAGGCGAAAGGAACCGGAGTATCGATGTCATACTTAGCGTTCTTACTCCCATGCATCCGTTTCATCCACTTTTACGTCGGCCCGTATGTCGCTGGCGCATTTCTCAAACCGCTCGCGCACATTTATTCTCGCGCGCTGCGCCACAATCGGCGGATCTGCCCGATTAGATCTGCGCCGCGGTTATCGTCAGATGCATTAATTATGGGCGTAGCCGGGGGGAATTCCGCTCGGCAGCACTGCCATCGTGGCAGCGCTGCCTTTATCGTGGAAATAATAATTTACGGCATCGGTGTCGCCAGGCAAGGCCGGGGCCGCTTAATCCCCGAACGCGCGCGCAGAAAACGGGTTGCCGGTAGAAATGTATCGAAGGCCGCGGCACGATACAGGGTGTCCCGAGATGCAATTCGCGGGTGGCAATTTCTATTCGCGACGCATTTTCGAAGCCGCCTTTTCCGCGGGGAATTTTAGCGGGGAATTTTAGAGATCAGCCAGGTGCTGTTCCTCTTATTTATATTGTTATACAGGGTGTTTAAAAATGATGGGTCGAAAATTGGAGTGGTTGGTGACGCCAAAATAAGCGGAAAATATCAAGGAACTAAGGTTCTAAATCCTACCGTTTTCGAACTGGAGGCACTGAAAGGATAGCCAATCACGGGTGAACGTGCATAAGTGTGAATGTTCCAGTAAAACATTTAGATCTCTTAAGCCAGCGGCACACGATGCTTGTTTTCCTGCTGGATTGCTTGCGTTTTAGTAAATTACTAGAAATTTTGCCTTCTGTTTGATGCAATTTTAGTAATTTACTAAAACGCAAGCAATCCAGCAGGAAAACAAGCATCGTGTGTCTGGCTTTACTATTAAACACTTAAAAAACAGGTGAGGGGAAAAGTGCAAAAGAAGCGACCTTAAAAAAGTACCCCTTCTGTAAGTCTAGTTGAGAATCGAACAGGAGGCTACGATTCCAGAAGTAACCACCTTATCATCTACACTACGGCGTGTGCTACTCATTAGACGGGAAATATCGGGGTGAAGTGGAAAGCGAAATGAATGATCTTAGATAGGCGTGGCAAATGATCGACAAATGTTAAGTCGGCAAGGAACGTTCACATTTATGCACGTTCACCCGTGATTGGCTATCTTTTCAGTGTCTCCAGCTCGAAAACGGTAGGATTTAGAAGTTTCTCCTTAGTTCCTTTGACATTTTCCGCTTATTTTGGCGTCACCAACCACTCCACGAATTTTCGATCCATGGTTTTTGAACATCCTGTATATGACAGCATTATCGATCATATCATGATCAATAAACTAATCAAAGAAAAAAATTTCTAACAAAAAATATGACCCGATGACTCTTGTAATGTAATATTTATACTGGCGATATAAAAAGTACTGACTATTTGTCTTGATAATAATTATATTAAGTTTTAAGTTAATTTATCTTATTTATATCAACAATTATTTATATTAACATCATTTATATTAATATTAATTTTATAATAAATATATTAATTTATATTTATATTAACATATTAAGTGATATTTGTGTCGCTCGCTGCGAATACATGTACGAGTAAAATATTTGATAGCAAAAATTTACCTTCATAAAAATTCTACAAATATATATATGTTACATTTTATATTGTGTTATATATTAAATGATATTATCCTATATATATTTATAAATTTTAGCAGGGCTATTCAAATTGTTTGGACACCGCGTATATAGCAACCCACGATAGATATCACCAGACCTTCGTAGCTTTTGGAGCCGCTGACTAATACGATAGAAACACGAGGCATAAAGCGCGGAATCTGTATCAAGGGCGCTGATCATCTCTACGTAATTATCCACAAAGCGACATTCGACATTCCTCGGAATTTTCGATTCGCGGATATATAGTTCCAAGGGCTCCGTCTTAAAGAACATTAAATTTTAAACGTATGTATTTCCACACTCGTATTTCGCGAGGATCTGCAAGAGGGGAATGAACTCGAAGTCCAACCTCGGGTTCCAAACGTCTCAAGAAGATTTTTTTCATATTATAAAGAAACTCTCTCTCCCTCTCTCTCTCTCTCTCTCTCTCTCTCTCTCTCTCTCTCTCTCTCTCTCTCTCACTATCTATCTAATGCATAACTAATCTATCTAATATACAATTATTTTTGATACTTTTACATATCATATCAATTCATAGCCATTACTATCCATTATGCTCGCGTTACTCGTCGCAATCATTAATTTAGAAACTAACACTTCCCGATCGAAGATTGTGAAAATCACTGTCAGCGAGTAACACGGTTTTAATGGCGAGCAAGACGGACGCACTCGCGGGTACGGCATTATTAACGACACAAGCATTCGCCGGAAGTGCTTCGCGAAAGACCTGATGAATGATTTTCGCGTTAATCCCGAGCGACTCGTTCGACACGACGCTGGGTTCGACGCGCTCGGCGTACCCCGCGCGCTCGAGTTCACTTTTTCTTTCCTTCGGCCACATGCTACCTTCTCACACGTTTTATTTTATGAATAATGTAGCGACAGCCCGCGGACGGTCCAAGCCAGGGTCCGAGGACGCTTCGCGCGCAACCAGCGGTGGACACACGCTGCGCGTGGGACGCTCTACGTGACCGCTACCGGCAGTGCTCGCATTAATCTAGATCACGGGCGCTATACCGCCTTCTTATTGGCATACCAGGCGAACGAGCGGGCCCTCTCCCTTTCGGTTAATGTACACATAATATATTGCGACATTGACACTTATCCTCATCCTCGACGATATCTCGATTTTGTATATTACGCCAGAATCCTGAGTCCTTGCTTGCTCGCGCGCGTAGATTCACGACGCGTTAGACGCTCACAATTTCGACAGATTCTCTGATTAGAATTATCCAGAAAAAATTTTGCAAATTGTGAAAAAAGATGTGGATAATTTCATTAGAGAATTTTTTTTTAATATTCTTTAATATTTAATATTTAATGTTTTATCTTTTTTTTTTAAATATCTTTGTGCGTATTTTTTAAACAAATCTATTCTTGCCTCTCTTCTCAAGTTTTTTTATTGTTAATTCTATTCTTAAATCTTTTTTCATTCCATTATTAATTTCACTCGGAATAAATTGTACAACTTGTAAATCTTTGCAAATCACTTGACAAAGAATTTTGTTCACTTTGAGTCTAATAATAAATAACGTATTGATCGATATAACGATAGAAAAATGGTAAAATGACTATTGAAAATTTGATATCCACATTAAGAGAAAATGGTGTTTGATATTTGTGACTGCATAGTAAACTGGTAATTATGATTTGGAGCTTCAAAGTTATTATTGTTATAATGTTAGTAATAATAATATGTATAGTTCTATCAACTATGAAAAAAATTTTACTATAATTTACGATAATTTCAAATATTAAAATCAAGACGCGTAAATAAACGTTTTTATGTAGTAAATGCAATCGCAATTATAATGAGTATAACCACTTTCTCAACATTCACTTATCATTTAGGTGATAATAATAATTAAAAATATGTTAAGAAAAAACTAAAGGAACAATTATTTCCAAGCATTGTGCGTAACTACATTAATAAGACATTTGATCATATGTCTCTAATTACAATATACATTCACTAAACAGTTCCTCTAGTACGCACTGTTTTTAAATGGACACGACCGAGTTTTATTCCTAGTAAATAAAAACTACACAGAATATAAAATAAAAGATGCAGCATTATAAGATTTTTCACTAATATTCTAATAAAATGGTTCCTTCAATGCGAATCCCCAAAATTGTGTTCGAAGACGGAAGTAAATGAGAAATGTATTTTGATAGTACAGTTTTTAGTGCAAAAATTACAAATTCGGAAACGTGATAATTCCTGGAAGTATATGTACTAAAATATATTAATATAATAACATCTGAATTATCAGAAACACCAAAACTTGTATCTCCCATTGTTTGTTGTCACAATATTTTATAGTACAATTTATATGCTCGTTTATGTGTAACATTATAGCATATAGTTGCATAAATGCATATCATAGTTGCGATAATTCAATGTTGAAGCAACTATAATTTACATAAATAAAACAATTATAAATTAAAACAACTATAAATATATATAGTTAGAAAATGACTATAAATTATACTTAATTTATGATAATTGCTTTTTTTTTTTCAATGTCTCATTTCATTATTAGTTTCACTCGGCTGAATTCTTGTCTTTGACAACTTGTAGATATGCAGCAAACGTTAGCAAATTTCTTCCTATACTCTCATTTTCGTCACAATTTTTAAAATAATAAATCGATCTTTGTCTCTTCTCGAGACAATATCTATTCGTGTTCTTCGATTCTCGTGTTCTTAGATTTTCATTCCATTACTGGTTTCACTCGACTAAATTCTATGACTTGTAAATCACTGCAAACCTTAGCAAATTTCTACCTCCCTTTTTGTAAGGAAGCCAGTGTTCCATTCCTTCTTTATCGAAGTCATCGCAGAAATGTGACTCTAGCTTCATCCTTTAGCTTCTAACTTAACTTACCTGCTATACTAGATAAAAGTCAGCGATCTACCAGCGAGGAATGGTCTCGCTGCTCGTACTACGGCTTTACATGGACCTAGACGCGTGGATTTATGCTTCCGCGATTGAAGACAATCTTGTATCATATCTCATCGGACGTTGTAATAGATGCGGAAAATTATAAAGTTATAATTTATTCGGAACGCACTTCTCGCTGTCGATGGCAACTATGCATTTCAAATTTACCTGATTCTACCTGGTAAAAGGCCTCTCTTATCCGGCGAGAACAAAGATAATCTTACTACGAAAGATAATCTTTCTACGAATCATTTGAAATACTTTATTTGTATTGTACCCGTTTAGAACATTTCCATGAGATTATGTAGATTTTTTTTCATTAATGGAGTCAAAATTAATGAAATTTCAAAACTCGGACTTTCCGAGATCTCCAAATCGCAAGGAGCCTGAAGATGCTACATTCCAGAGATCAACAAAGCGCCAGACCCTCACATTCCTTGCATTCGTCGTCTACTGCCACTTACGTAACCTGCCCGTTTACGCTATAAATCTCCAACCCCGTTTACGGGGAACATCGAGCCGCGCAATGTAACCCACACGTAGGATTACGAAGTCGCGGGCCTGTAAGTCACGCGAGCGGCAATCTCCAGCTGTCCATCTTGCGGTGGCTCACAACTGGTAACGTGATACTTTCGTGGGTGGAGAAGGGAGGAGGGATGGTTTATGCGGTGACGGTCGCGATTCTGCTGGCGAACGGCGCGAACCCCGTCGGCCCTCGGGAGGGAACGCTGCACCCCCTGCCGTGATATGCGCCGAATCCCCCGACGAATATGGCGATGAGCAACGACCGACTGCTCGTAAAAACCACCAACGAATTCCCGCCGAGACGCGAGAACGAAGTTTATGTTCGCAAAAGCGGTTTTCTTTCTTGGCTGAATTTTTTCGGTGAATTATTCCGTGTTAATTTAAAAAATTGTAAAAATAATAAATTAAATTATCACATGCCTTAGTGGTCGAATTGGAAAGACGTCTGTTCCAGATAGATAAAAGAAGTCCAGATTCGAATCCTGGTTAGACTGATATTTTTCGCAATAAATTCTTTGCAATTTCAAAATGCTTATTAACATCATTATTGAATTGATGATTAATTTAATTTCTGATATTACTATTCCAGCTTCAGTTTATGATTGCGTTTCAAGCCCGATAGTAATCGACGCGCAGTTTATAGAAAAAAATATATTTAAACTTATATAAAAATATTATTAGACATCAAATTTCGACCGTACTTGGCTTCTCTTCTTATTTGTGTCATTCCTATAGTTTAATTTATTATTGTTTAAATTTAAAAATCGCACACGTATTTGAAAATATCGAAAAAAAAGAAATTTCTAATTAAATTATCTGCATCTTTCTTTATAACACGCGAGATGTGTTTCGCGTACAATAATTCGCATAATATAAAGTTGTCAAATTTTATCTTTGCACGGAAGGCAACACTCCAATGTAACGAAGATAGGGCAACGTTGAGCAGCGTGTTTGAGCTCAGCATCATCGTTTCGCCGAATTAATGTCGCAGGGGTGTCCGGTGATGCGGATGGACAAACGTATGCTAGCGGGGCGCCATTGTCCGTGAATCTGATAACTCGAGCTGGTACATCGCCGACGTAAGGACCGACATCGTTCGCGTTCTCTTCGGCGATGCGTAAAGCGGGGCCCCCGCGCGTGCAGGTGTCGCCCGTACAAATACACCCGCTATCTCACGGGATCTACTACATCGAAGTATCGCGCCGATCACTTGCGTCCTGCCATCCGTAATAAAGAGACTAGCTATGTTCCAACTGAGCGGACATAATTCACTCGTCGAGGACTTCCAAAAGGATCCCCGCGGTATCCTTGATGTCTTAATTAGCTGAAAGCCGCCATTTGCAAAAAAATTTGTTTTCGCACCCTTTAAGAGAAATGTCTTTGTCGCGTTTCCGGTATGAATTACGTGATTAATGTAATTAACGTGGTGTGAATTAATTGATAGTTAAAATTGGCCAAGACGATATTTCAAATGTTTTCAAAGAATTTGAAGCCTACTTACGGTCGAACATTGGAACCTAAAGATCCGACAGATAAGTTTCATAATTTTACCAACAAAATCGCAGTTTTACGATTTAATACGGTTCCATAATACAAGATTTGATCAAAAAGTATCCGATCTTGAGAGAGAGAGAGAGAGAGAGAGAGAGAGAGAGAGAGAGAGAGAGAGAGAGAGAGAGAGGCATAAGAGGCATAGATTATATTTCTAGAGATCGGAATTTAATCTCTTTCAAAATAGACTCCTGTGAGTCCATACACTGTTCCGGCGATCCTTCCATGCCTGAAAACACTTTTCAAGCTCAATCTTGGGGACTGCCAAGAGAGCTCCCTCGTCGCATTCTCGATAATGTCTTTATCAAATCGTGTATCTTTTAACGGTCTTTTGAATTTCGGGAACAGCCAGAAGTTACATGGAGCCTTATCTGGAGAGTATGGAACCTGTCGAACCAGAGATATTTGGCCAAAAAGATTTGAACAACCTGACATCGAGAATGCGACGAAGGAGCTCTTGGCGATCCTCAAAATTGAGTTTGAAAAACGTTTCCAGGTATACATGGAAGGATCGCTGAAACAAATGTGAATTCACAAGAAGCCTACTTTGAAGGAGATTGAAGTCCAATACTTTTTGATCAAATCTCATATAATGTCATAATTGAGAAGATTTGTAATATTCGAAAGTTCCGAAATATTGAAGTTTCGAAATGTCAAAAGAAAGGAGTAGCGAAGTTTCCGCGAGCATCGAAGTTTTGCAGATACAAAACGACGTTTCAATTTCTCACAGTATCAAGTTCCCAAAATTCCGCAGAAAGAAGGGGATGAGGTAGGATTACCAAAATTTTCGAAGTTTCAAAGTCACGATGTCACAATGACAAAGAGTGGACATGGATCCAGCCACGGTACGATTACCGTGATCCAAGAAAAGGTTCGGGGAGATACCGCGAATGGCTACCGATAATACATGTCCTAACGTTGCGTTACGACACGAGAATCGCTGGTCGGTCGTTGCGCGCGTATTATGTTACCCTGCTCGTTCCGTCGTAGCCGCGACACGTGTGCCGGCCAGCCGAGGTCGTGACTCTGTCGTCATATTTATGTCCCACGGTCACGTTTCCCCCTTTTGGGTTAGAAAATGTCGAAATTCACGGAAGACAACGCGGAGATAGCTTAACCGTCGGGGTTTAATCGTCACAGAAAAGTTGAGCGTAAATCTAGAAGTCTGGCTTCTGAAAGTCCATTAAGCTTTAAGATCTTCGGGATAGTTTGTCTTTGACAACTTCGAGTCTTCGAAGTTTTAAAATCTCGTGCGAATTTATCTTCAGATGTTTCGATTTTTAGACCTGGCACAGCGAACTTTAAGTTAATTGGTACTTTGAAAAGCACCGGTTTATTTTCCACGATAATATAGTATTCACGAGCACAGATTACGCTTATTTTAGTAAGAAAATCACGATAACGGTCCTCGTTTTATCGGAGCAGCGCGTTTCTCGTGCAACGAAGGCGAAATGTTTCCAGCGAGTCGCCGGCGCATCTTAATTATAAGGGCTAAATTATGAGCGGGTTCCCGGCGCTGAAATATTTGTGTGTTCGCTGGCCGAGGGTTATGGCTCAATTACCATTCGCTATTTCCTTTGCGAGCCGTTGATTTAAGACGACCACTTCCTACAACGGAAACAGCATCATCACCGACGATAGAATTCGCGAAGAACTTGTTTCGGATCCCTTTAACAAGATTCCCGTTACTGATAACGATCAAACAGTTTCACTTTCGAAAGGAGAATTTAAACACACAACAAAATCATAAGCAATAATACTTTCAGTATAACTGGCAACAGTTATTAAAATTATTATTCTCGCAAAAACATTTAAAAACGCTTAAGAAAAGCATTTATGTCTAGACAGGAATTATTGAAATGTAAAACTCTACAGCAATCTAGTCAGACATCTCTTCGGAAGTTCCAAAATTAAATTAAATTGGGGAAATAATTAAGAATTCCAAATTTGGTTGGCTGAAGTTAAAAGGTTCAAACAGCATGAAAGATAGCAAGATTTAAATATATATTAAAAAATTAAAAGATTAAAAATGAAGATCAGAGTTTCAAGATGAAGGAACAATGAGAAACTAGGACCTAGAATCGTTCAAAGAATCAGATTGAAAAGCCACGGATTCATTAATCACAATGTTCTCTCCTTTTTTTCACTTTTTTCGTCCTTTCTGCCCCGTTCGCCGACGCAACTGTAGACGCGGATGGGAATCGAAGCGTGTCTTATACTTCTGATCGCTGATAAATCGCGCTAATGCGTTTAATGAATGAGCAGGTACACGTTCCAGATCCGGTGGTACATACACCTGAATTCCGTGTGCCACTCGACGCTATTTTTTTTTTTTTTTTTTTTTTTTAAGAAAGAAAGCGCACTGGCCGCATGCGTTAAATGTTGCGTGAAATTAGTAACGAATGAGTGCAGATGATTATGGTAGAACATGAAGGAATGATCGAATAACTCGGGCTGCCCATCTCGAAAAATTAACATCGTGCAATAAATGACGCGCGACGCGCATTGAAAGCTCGATTAAAAGAGTCATGCGGGGATTTCAAAAAATTACACCCAACTCTGTAGTATCTAAGCGCACTTACTAATGAAGTATTCTTTTTAAGGCGCTTCCCAAATCTATTTACGCTCGATTTAATTGTTTAATAATTATGACTGTTGAATCGACGTTAAATGTTATCTGAGAAATCAGGGCTCCCGACGAATATCCATGGACGATCGCGCGAAGCCGATCGGAATTCGTGACGGCTCGTTCGGAACCTTCTTACGATCGCCATGTGTAAAAGAGTCGCGCGATAAATTATGCGTGTCCAGCGTCCCACGTGGTGCGAGTGCGGCCGATAAATAACCAGTGGCGAAGGAAAGTGCGAGGGCTGAGCGCCCTACACCGGCGATCGCTTCAACGGCTATCCATAACGAAAATAAACCTACCGCGAAATCTACATTCTGGCAAATCCGATGCGACACATCCTTCGCTACTCGGAACCGTCGGCAAGTTTAACAACTTCGTTCTCTCTCGTTTTCTCGCACTGCCGGTACACGGAAGCTCGCGAATTTTCAATATGTTTTCGGAGAACGCCTCCGTCTAAATATTGTTGTTTAAATTTTCCTTAAAAAATGCATGTTAATAAAAATATTTGCAAAACTCTATGTGTGTATTCATGTCAATTTAAATCTGAACTATCGAGTTATCAAGTGTCTCCAGAGTCCTCTCTTGAAACTTTCAAAAATTGCATGTTTGCATTGCAAAAAATTGCAATTTTTTAAGGATTTCGTAGAACTTTGTATTTTTGCAGAAACTCTCTCGTAACTTCAAACTTTTGCGTTTCTGAGGCTTCGCTATTCTGCTGAAGCTGCATCAAATTTAAATTTTCATGTAATACATATTCCGTGTTTTGCTTCTTTGATTCTCCGAATATTTCGACTTTGTGTATTGCACTTGCGAAAATGTGAATTTTTGCAATTTTGTGTTCTTTCATTCACGCCTCGATTAACAGCAAATGTACAACTCGCCGAGCGTCGCGGATCGAAGCACAACGATGGCGCGCTTGAGAAAACTGTATGGCAAAAGAGAGAGAGAGAGAAAAAAAGAAGGTAAAGTGGCGGCGGAACCAGGGGAAGGGGAGGAAGAAAGGAACGGAACAGTCCAGGAAGCTCGTACTTCCTCGGCGTGCAACGATCTCTTTACGGGCAAGCAATTTTTATGACGAAGCCACCCGGGCGGGCCGAAGTAACACGCAAGGTGACGAGGTACTTTCGACATACATGTAACGCGGCGATATTCGTATTCTTCTCCCGGAAAGTGACTCGTTAAGGCTTTAAGAGCCGTCGACACGCAGGACCATCCTTGGCCTTGCGATCGCCTCAAGGTGATCTGAGAAGCAGGGGAATCGTAATAGCTATCCGTTTGAAGATCGGGTGAAATTTTAAGTTTAATGTCATTTATGCCCTTTTAATATTTTATGAGCTAAAGCTTTTGAAACAAATCTCCGAGAGCTATATAGTAAAATATTTGCTGTAATGAAGCATTGAGCAATGTACAACAAACTATCTTGCCAAATTTTCTACAAAAGTAAATAGACAAAATAAATTCTTAAAAAGAAGTCAAATAGAAATTATTTAAATTTTAGGTGCAAATTTATTACTTTGTTACAGCTTAAAAGAAAAACTTTCAAATTAAATAACAAGATTCTTTATTGATAAAGAGATCTTAGAAAGGCGCAAATTTCTTTGAGATATTTTTATATTATTTTATTTTTCAGATTGTTTAGTCCTATTGATTGTTTAGATAGTTGTTCCGGAAAGAGGATTTAAAGGATATTCTCTGGAAATGTGAATAATCAATTAACAGTTATAAATTGAGCAGACGGTCACTTGATGACTTATTTAAACAGATAATCTTGTACGAGTGTTAAAAGAATGTTACGACAATGTGCTCGTCACACAAATCAGTATGACAATATACGACAAAATATCTTACTATTCTAAACATTCCACAAAAATTCAGCAGCGTGAAAAGGCGATAAATTGTTAAAAGAAAAAGTTAAAAGAAATTTTAAATTAAAAAAATATCGTAAAGACTCTTAAAAAAAATCTATGTTTCTTCAAACTTCTTTGAGATATTTTTACATTTTTGTAATCCTGTTGATGTTTAGATAGTTTTACCAGAGAGAGTGCCTCAGGATAGATATTCTCTGAGAACGTGAATGGTCCACCTCAAACAGACATTCGCTAATCTTGTGCAAAACAAGCATCCGAACGAATGTTACGGCAAAGTCGAGCTCGTCGCACGGACGCGCGACGGCGACGTTCTCGGCTAATAAGAGCCGGTCGCCGCGAACGCAAGCGCGCATGCGAAGCATCGAGATAAGGCTTTAGGCTAAAACCGTGTCGTGACGGGATGTTTGTGCCATTCCATCCTCGGTGTCGGCTACGTATGACGCCGCGCGGCACCGCGCACGCACTCGCACACTCGCAGAACTCGCGTGCGCGAGTACGCGACGTGCGAACGTAACGCGGCGCGTGCACGCCTCCTCGCCGGGATGTCGCGTTTCCCAAACAAGAAAGGTACGAGTTCGCGACAACAAAAAGTTTTGGTCTCAAGCGACGAGCGGAAAGCGTTTCGAAAGTGTTGCGAGAACTCGGAAAGCGAAATAAGCTGTTGTTGTTGCCATGATTGTCACGAAGTCGAAAAGACTTCGAGAACTGAGCGACAAGATCTTCGCACAACGTCCTCCGAATCTCTACGCGTAAAGTAAATCTTATTACATATTTATTTATACTATTATGCTATTAAGATCACATCAGGTACCTAACGAACCGAATCACCGTAAGTGCTGGCTAATTTAGTTCCCCGAACTGCATGCATGTGACTTTTCGTCCTTCCTCCTTACCCGCGCTCGGACGCGAAGTCGGAGCACGCGTCCGACGGAACCAGCTGCTTATCCCAGGATCTCGGGTTCACCCTCTAAGATCGGCTAATGCGATTTTGGAGGCGCAGCGCGAGAAAGGGAGGACGTGGAGAGGCAGTTCCCGAAATTGCGACAGAACCAACGAGCGAGTTATGCTCACTCGCGACGATTTTAAGACGATAAGACATTAAGGAGACACCGATGAAGCCACGTAATTGATGAGTTCGTGGCGTGACGACGCCGCAATGGCGGACACGCCGAAATTAAATTCATATAACGCGGAAAGATATTTGATCCACAACTTGTAAATAACAAATTAAAATTTTACAGTATTTGTAGACAGATTAATTAATATCGAATCAAATTACAAAACTATTATCCTTCAAGTAATAACATTATCTGCTTAATTATTTCTCTACTTGAAATTACTGTGAGAGCAAGTGATTTGAGAGAAAATGTCTACGTCATACGAAAGAAACGCCATTGTTTCATCAAACGAAAAACTCGACGATTGATGAATTGCTGGTAATTGACCTAAGAGGTCACTCGAAGACGACAATCGAGTATATCGCCGATGACGTCGTATATGTTCGCCATTCGCGAAATGTAGATCGGCGGTGATTTACTTATCAACAATCGACACTTCGCCGGAGGTAAATGGTCGAGTCGTGACCATCGGTTCATGGACCACGGTACGTATGGGCCGGCTCGGTACTGACGAAGCGACAACGTGCGCGAATCGACACTGTGTGAGGCCCCAACAACATCAGGTTCTCCATTATGGCTTTGCATAACGATGCGTCGCAAATTGATATAGTTGGCCGTTGATACATTACAAGGGTGATTCTACCAGAATTCATTTATTGAGTCAAACTAACGGAAGTTATTTTCATTAATCTATTTTTACAAACGTAAAGTTTATGTCCAATTCTATTTAATTTTTATCTTGATTTAATTTACTCTGTGTGTGTGTGTGTGTGTGTGTGTGTGTGTGTGTGTGTGTGTGTGTGTGTGTGTGTGTGTGTGTGTGTGTGTGTGTGATGCGCGCTCTCTCTCTTTTTTTTCTTGATTCTTTAAAAACTAGAAAAAAAGATAAAAAATAAGTTAAATTGAGATTAAAATTAATCTGCATTGGTAGACATAGACATTGCGCGGAAAGAACCGTTTTGCTGAAAGATCTAAAATTTTAGCTGGATATAGATCAGAAAAGCAATTTCATTAAATTATCAAAATAATTAAATAAAACGCTCAAATTAGTTGCTGAAATATTAAAATTTTCTGCGATATTGCTCATTATTTTTAAAGTTCCAACAAAATTATTTTGATGGTTAAACAAAATTATTTTCAGATCTGTATCTCCGAGTAAAATTTTAGATCAGCAAAATCGTTCTTTCTGTGTAGCCAGTCATTTACCTTATTTCTGGAAGAAATATTCTGAAAGAAGATGCATATATAAATACGATTCGTAGACTGAATTTATATCTTAAACACCCTAAATATTCTTCTTTATTATAAGAATGTTTTTCCAGAAAATCCGACAATTCCCAGGGGACTCCGTAACCGAAGTTTTGAGAACGTTCCGAGAATCATGTATTTTTCGAAACAATCTCGAGAAGAAACTCGTTCAAAAATTACGCCCCACATTATCCTCCGTAATGCGGCTCTGTCAGTGCAATTTGTAGGTAGTTGCGGACATTCGTAACGATCGAAATCACAGGTGCACGCAGAGAAACGCCAGTTACGCAACGGGCGACGCGACTCTTTTTCAGAGCGGCTCTTCAAATCGGCCCTGGAAATCGGCAGAAATTACTTCGCGGTTGACTTGTTCGCGTGAGCGGCGCGGCTATTCTCGGCGACTTCGTAATGAGCCGCGGCCTCGTCCCATCGAAAATAGGACGAAATCGTTCAACAGTCGCGAACATCGATAAGATCATCTACGTCAGAGAAATCAAGATTCTCTGCTGAAGTGTCGACCCTCTCTTACACGAAGGTATTCAGCGATCCTTAAGTTAAGAGGTCCTTATCGAGTGCCTGAAGTGCAATTGCGAGCGCGTTAAATAGCAACTTCGTATCTTCTTCTATTATTCAAGTCGTTGATTCACACGCCTTTTTCTTGCGCGCGTTTTATTATCAAACATCAGTTTGCGCCAATTGGTCTCGTCCAAGGTTAATCTCGATATTATTAAAATATTTTTCTTTCTTTCTTTTCTTTATAAATAAGAAAACTAATCGCGCTAAGGTAAAGCCTACTTCTAGATCATTAATACAAATCCAAGCATTCACTCACCGATAATAGTCCTTCTTGCAGTAGATATTCCCGTCTCTGCTGAAGCAGGTGACCTCTCCATCGAGACCCTGGCGACAGTGCGAGCATTGAAGGCACGCAGCGTGCCACCTCTTGTCGACAGCCTGGAGGTAGAACCTGTCCGATATCTTGAGGCCACATCCTGCGCAAACCACGTTCCCAGGAACATCTTCGGATTGCGAGGGTGGCGTGGGTGGCGGTTCCAACTTCGGGATGGCGTGCAAGTGCTCCGTCGTTTGCTGTTCCTGAGAGTGCGTCTGCGGATGTAGATGGGGATGATGATGGTGATGATGGTGGTGATGGTGATGATGCGACGGCATGCTCAGGTCACTGGCATTCTCGAAGTTCCTACCGCTGCTCCTGTATTCCTGTCCGCCCGCTGAGAAGTATTCGTCAGGAGAATTCGTCATTAACTTGTGTTTCTATTCATCGCTAGCATTATCAGCACCTTACAATACAAAATACCTCAATAAACTAACTAATCCCAATATCTCTACGAAGATTCAAAAGACTTTAGAAATTAGGTTAAAAGATTTTTAAAAGTCAAGATAATCAAAAGTGAGAAACAATTCTATTAATCGATTCTCAAATCCTATCCTTCTTAATGGATTCAGACATCCTCCGTCCTATCCCCTTCGACAGGTAAGAGATAATCGTACCTCCGGGTGAGTCGTAGTCCCTCGATTCATAAGGGGTGGTCGAGCCATCGTAACAGTTGTTATTGGTGCCACAGTGGGTCTGATGCAGGGGCGTATGATGGGACCCGTGGTGATGAGCGGCAGGAGGACTGCACGGTAGAGTGGTAGGTCGCGCAGCATCGCCCATCGACGCGGGAAGGCAGGGACTCAGATCCCGCGCCTGGTCTACCGCACCGGGCCCCCCCGTGCTACCGGGTCCCCCCTGGCGCCCCACAGCCAAGCCGCTGCCACGCTCCTGCGAGCTGGGCGGCTGCTGGAACAAATCGATGTATCGACACTTTAGTTGGCGCATCGAATCGACGGTGTCCGTGTGTGTTTTGTCATGCAAGAGGTAAAGCCGGTAATATGACGCAAGTACGAGATATTTCTTACGTTATATTCGGCGAAGAATTCGCATTAATCATGACTTGTCATTCTTCTTGAAATTGAGAACCGATAAAAAAGTCCCTCTTACACATAATATTCTGTATTGAAAGAATTTGTGAATAAAAATAACATTATTCTTATTAAGCGTATCTTGTGATTCTCTTTAAACGATCGAGATATATAATTTAGAAAATAGCTGGAAAAAATTTTTAATTGATGAAAGATTGTGATAGAGATAGAAAATTATCAATAATAAAAGAATTAAAATAAAAAAATTAGAAGAAAGAGAATCGGGCAAGCAAAGAAAATAGGAAAATCTAAAATATAAGAATGAACGTAGAAAAGATAATTAAAAAGATTGTTAAAATCAAGAAAAGAAAAACAACAAATAGGATGAAATTCAATGAGAACGAAGGAAAAAGATGTAAAAATTTAACGAAAGACTAAGACATAAAAGTAAGACAATTAACAGAAAAAAAAATATTAAGATAAATAGAAAGACTGGAAAAACGAAGAAAGGATCAACAGATTAAAGGGGACAACAGGATTAGAAAAGAAGAAAAGACCGAGAGAGGTAAAAGGACAAAGGACAAAGCGAGGACATGGCGAGAACAAGGAAGATCGAGTGGACCGAGCTCGCGAATGGAATGGAGGTGAAGTGGCGACGGGTTGCAACCGCCACTGTCACCAGAGGGAAGAAACGCGCGGAGAGAAAGAGTAGCACACCGGCGATGGTAGCCGGTCGCCTCTGATGGATGTTGTAAGACGTACAGCGCGCCCGCGCGCATGTGCGCGGCCCTATAAGGCGCCCGAAGGCGGCCAATCCGATGGCAGCCACCGTATGTTTCAAGTGTTCGCAATGCATTCGCCGCATAGATATAAATTGCGATCTGCCTTCTCGCCGTCTCTCCCTCTCTTTTTCTTTCTCTCTCCTCCCTACTCCTCCTTCCTCTATGTTCTCTTTTCGACTTATTTATCTATTTATTTAACTCAACGTTTCTTATTTCAGTTTCTGTGATTGCAAGAGAAAAGAAATTTCAAACGGAACATCCGGTTACGCGAATTTGGATTTTAAACCCGATACAAAAAACCTGTTTTTTTATACTGCACTACATTGGATTTATAATGCAAAATAAGCGTGAATTAGACGTTAAAAAAAGAGAAATAACCAGAGGAGAGACGTATAAAAAAAGGAAAAAGTTCAGTTATAAAAAAAATTTATAGTAAGGAAAAGTGGTCGATAGAGCTCCTAAAGCGACACTTTCTTATTTCTCAAAAATTGAACATTGCACTTTATATACTGATAAAAACGTGATCTGTTTGATGATTAAAGAAATGGAAATTCATAAATCATATGAAGACAGACCAATGTCTCCAGATTAACCTATTCTTTATATTCTGTCTCGCTATATGTTTGCGGAACAGCATAAAGTATGCATATAAATCAACAAAAAACATTTTACGTCAAAGTGAAAAAAATTCTAAAAATCCTCATATATTTAGATTTGTACATTTAAATTTGTAGATTTGCACAGATGAATCTTCTGTAAAAAAAAAGAATGTGTGGCATTTTATTGCCTATTATGTCAATTTTGAGGTTCATTTTATCAGACGCTCATGTTTGCTTATTTCACGAAAAAGTTAATTATTATAAAATTCAGAACAATATTTAAAAAATTGTTACATTAGATAAAAAACACTTCCTAGTTTGTGTTTATGCCTCCAAAGTTTATTTTTATTAAAGAAATATAAATAAAAAACAAAATAGTATGACGCTATCGATGTATATCGATGTATAGCGATCTTCTTCTATACGAAAGAAAGATTTTTGGTAAATTTAAAAACTTGAAATTCCTTGTAAATCTTCGGTTGCCAGGCTTTCTTCGCCAAACATCAAAGTACTCCAAAGATTCGAGTCATAACCATCTCAAAACCGTCAACCCTTAGAATTATTGAATTGGAACAAAAGTTCGTAGCGTATTTTTAACTGAATATTGTATATACAATATTTTCATCAAAAATGAATGAAATTTAAATTAAAAAAAAAAAGATTTTAAAGCTTGAAATCTCTACTTTCAAAAGCTTATCATATTTTTTAAGTTTATGTGAGTTTGGTAATTTTTATATACAGAAAATTATGAGCTGAAAAAGATGGAAAATTTTCTTCTCACTTTGTTAGTTTGTAACGTGCCCAAATTAAATTTGAGAAAATTTTTGACTATTGTGAAAGCTTGAAGCTTTCCCTACAAAATCGTTTTTTACAAATGTTCCTACGATTTTTTATTCTTGAGTTTTATTCGCAAGTTAAGTTAAACAAGGATTCTGACTTTGATTGCTCATAACTCCATTAAAAATAATCGTACCGTAATTTGTAAAACATTTTGAAAGCTGAAACTTTGCTCTATCAAATGGTGTCATACTAATTTTGTAAAATATAGAAATTTTTAAAATATAGAAATTTTAGAGCTAAAAAACGCTACGAACTTTTGTTCCAACCCAATAGCTTCAAACAAATCGTAAGAATTTTTAATAATTTGTGAAAATCCTGGAAATTCTTGAATACAGATTTTTCAAAAATCCTCCATAATCTTGTATGTCTTCCTAATCAAGAAGTTCCATATATTCTCAGGAATTTCAATGTTCTTTTTTGTCTCAATCTCAAATCGAGTAGAATCAATTTCCGATCTCGCGGAAAATTAATTTTTCAAAGATTTTCATTTTTAGATTAAGTAAGACCAGTTTCCAATCTCGCGAAGATTTAATTAATAAATGTTAAAAGCATTCCGCGCGGAATAACGGGGAGCAAAAGTTCACACAGGGCGATCATATCGCGCCAACCATCGCGCGGGACGTGATCGGAATCGCTAATTCCGACCCAGCTTCACTTAACCGTTAACGTTATTTCAGCAAGCTTTCGCGGCGCGACGTAATCTTTACGTGCACGCCGTTTGATCCTTATGTAACCCTGATCGGTTCGGTGAAGGCATTGCAGGAATGCGCGTTCCTCAAAGTGTCTCCCGCATTGTCCCCGCAGCCCATAACGAACCGCCGTCGTGTGCGGTAACGGGCTCGTTAAGCCGCGCCGCGAATTATTTGCAAATCGGTATCGTTGGTAATTCTGCGGAAATACCGATCCGACCTGTCCCGCACGGAAACAAATTCAACTGCGGGCGTGACTCATCCCTCATTTTCCCGATGCTACCGATGACTGACGGAAAAGATAACGAAAATACGTGCGTCATAACCGCACGCGATGATTCGCAAACCTCGCTCGTAACCTCGGGGGGAGGCAACGATTCTGAAAGATCCATTCGAACCCCGATGGTACCGCGACTCATCTTTGAGTCGATCCCGCGTCTCCCGCGACTCGACGTGGGACAATGCGCGGGGACAACACGCGGGAAAAGGGCCGACGTGATCGGTCAATAAATTTCTCACGAGAGCCGGCGAGCGCGATCGATCCTCTCGAGATCCTTATCCATCTCGAGAGCGGTCCGGCAACGTGCTCTCGCAGACTGCAAACAAACTTTCACCCGGCGGCGAAGCTTGCACAAGAGCAAGTGTGCGTTCGCCTTCCTACTCTTTTTCTTTTCCTTCCTTTTTTTTTAATCCTCTTCTCTTTTTCTGCCCTCCTCTCATTTTCGYGAAACCACGGAGTAAATAACGCGCGCGCGCGCGCGCGCGGAATCCGCGATCGCGAGATGCTGGCACGGAAACGAGTAGAATGCCGTCAGAAATGTCGCTCCGGCTGCCGACAGAAATCGCGTTTCCTACCGTTTCGTACCTGCGCGAATCTGTTTCCTTTTCTTTTTTTCTTTCATACTCGCGAGACCCGCACGAGTGCCACTTCACGACGGCGATGCGATAATTGAAAGAACGAGAAGGGGCACCTATTTTATCGCAGCTGAGGATTCGTAGTACAAAAAAAAAAAAGATGAATAACAGTATCCTGCACTTACGTAGACGATAAAACGGACTTTAAAATGTGAGAAGTTAGATAAAAAAATCTTTTTATACAATTCAATTCGATCCTTCCCAAATAAAATTGTTGATCTCGTTACATCCTTATTTTTCACGTAAGAGCTTCACACGTTCGAATGTTGTTAACTTCATGTAAAAAAAAAACAACATAAAACGCATGTGAGACAATTACATTTTTTGAAAATTAAACGTTTATCTTTTGATTTTGATATTTCGAATTTTGAGCGTGTTCCAATGCAAACGCAAGTTGTATAGTTTCGTGGAGGTTCTATACTAATCGAAAGAACGTCCAACGATCCTGGAATACCTGGTCAGCGAACAGCGTTAACGAACGTTGCACAGCGACGGGGCTTGAAAAATGAAGCCGTCGTGCCGGTCGCGGACGATAATTTGTTTGAAAACGCGAGACCGAACGCGTCCCGACTACGGAAAAGCATGCACGATAACCTTACGTCACGACCTACCGAGATACAGCGTTATCGCAGTAAATTGTAACTCGGCTCTTTTTCAGCGCTCAAGCCCGAAGAAGAAGCCCGGCTGCGGCTGAGTCAGCAAAATTTCTTTCAGCATCGACAACGACGGCGACGGATAAAAAATTATCGGGATGGCTTGTCCTCGATATCAATGGCGCAGCAACATCGTTAGAGTTCTTCGACTTTAACTCGAATCTCGATATAGTATATACCAGATATATCGCAAATAACTTTTTGTATCAACGATTCACGAAAAAAAAAAAAAAGATTTTACTGAGGAATCTAAAATTTTGCTGAATCTGAGAAATAATTTTGTTGGAACGTTAAAAATAATGAATAATAAAATTTTGCAAAAAATTTTGATATTCTAGCGTTCTATTTAATTATTTTGATAGTTCAACAAAATTACTTTTCTGTACCCAGCTAAAATTTTAGATCTTTCAGCAAACAGTTCTCTTCATGTTGAAAAAAAACGGTCGATGCTTTTGAAACGTTCTGTCATTTTTGGCAAAAAATATAGATACTTGCATTTCTCCCTTCCAGAAATATACCTTAAAAAGACGTGAGAAATCTCGTTGAAATTCTCGGACAGATTCATTAACACAAATTTATGTTACGCTTTAATGAGCAAGTAGCAGTCGATTTACACATACATCATGTAAAAAAATAAATATTAACATTTTTTATCGTCGGATGGAACTTTGCGTCCAATGTGTGAATTATTTTTATTTTTCACAACCTTCTTTTATGCTTTCATGCGACAATTGCTGTTCGGTCTTGAAACAATTTTGCTAAAGCAAAATCGGAAACATCACATTTATTAGATAATCAATTCATATTAGATAATCAATAGAGTGATAATCAATCTAATATTATTAATATCCAACAAGCACGGAAAGAACGATTTTGCTGAGAGATCCAAAATTTTGCTGGATATAGATCTGAAAATAATTTTGCACCATCAAAATAATTTTGGAACCTTAAAAATAATGAGCGTTGCTGCAAAAAATTTTGATATTCTAGCAACTAATATAAACGTTCTACATAATTATTTTGATAGTTCAACAAAATTACTTTTCTGATTTGTATCCAGCTAAAATTTCAGATCATTCAGCGTTCTTTCTGTGAGCGCCTAATAAACCTCAAGAAATACGCTCGATATATTAGAATTACATCTTTTCATGTTTGCGAACGTCCGATAATTTTGATACGCCCTGTCATTTCCGGCAGAAAGAGAGGATATCCGCGATGTTTTCTCTTTCATAACACAAAACTTCTTCAAGATGTGAGAGGAAAATGGTGCTTTTCTTCAATAGATTTCTCCGGCAAAAAAACCGATGAACATTCTCAAGGAAAGCGTTAAAAACTGGAAGTGTTACGTTCTGCTGTTCGGTCGCCTTCGATGGCTCATGCACGCGCAGAGCAGCGGCACGTGTGCTGGTGACGCGCGTATCAGCTTCCCTTGCTCGGCCAACGATAGCGATAACAATAAACAACTTCGTCCATCGCGCCAACCGCGGTTTTCTCTCCTCTCTCTCTCTCTCTCTCTCTCTCTCTCTCTCTCTCTTAAAACGCGTGGGCGACGTTTAACACCGCGGAGAGCCGATAAACTGCCCAGCTATCTGCACTTCTCCGCGTTGCCATTGAGGGTTACCAATCGGCCGGGCCGGAGAGAGCGTCGTGGAAACGGCCAGAAATATTGGATAGCGTGCTACTGTGTCCCATATACGGGGTGTCGCCAAATCGCCGCGCGACGATCCTTTTCGACTTGAAGATATTGGAGGGAAGAAAAGGCTAACGTCCAGGTAACGAATTTCGACGCCCGAATTTCATGATGCTAGCACACGACTCTTATGTAATGTGCGATAAAACCTTCGACACATGTTATTGACTTCTAGCATCAGCCCAAACTCTCGTCATTATCCGCTGATTTACTGAAATGCAGTTCCCAGATAGCACAGGACGTCCTATGGACATTCATTTTGTGTCCATTTTATGTCCGCACGTCCATGGACATGAAATGGACGTCCATCGTATATCCAATTTCGGATATCCATTAATGACTGATATTTGGACGTCTATAGGAAATCCGGTTTTGGACCTATATTCATATATAATTATTGTTGATTCTTATATTTAAAACCGTCTTAAGTATTGTCTTAAGATGTCATAAGATGTCATAAACGAATCACAGAACCGTATTAGCATCTTAAGACGTTACT
>JANQDE010000138.1:157538-191573 GCA_037157785.1 Cephalotes varians
AAATATTATCCTGTATTTTAGATTTTTATTATTGCTCCTAAATTTCTCTTTATATATTTTTTAAGTTTATTCCACCAATAATTATGAATAGTAGAGCATTGAAAATTAGGTCCATTTTAGATCTTTTTTCGGATGTTCAATGGACGTCCGAAGTTGTGAATAACAGATGTCCATAAGATTTCCTATGGACGTTCGTCGGACTATATTTGGTTAGCCTATGGACGTCCCGATGTTCGAACTCGAACGTCCAATGGACGTCCAGTGGACATCCATGTGCTATCTGGGTTTCCAATAAGCGCAAATTTATTTATAGACAGCGACGAACAATAATGCGTTAGGATTGGGCACGACAGATTAAATGATCGCAGCGCTATTTAACGCTGTGGAAGTCTAATTTATTTCCGACGATTTTCGGCGAATGTCGCAGGTGATGCTCCTTTGATACTATTTCTTAAGCCAAAGCGAGATGCGTTGTCCCTCTAAAACGTATGTGTACGTCGCAAATTAGTCGGTTCGTTGATTCGCGCCACATCGCGCTCCACTTTGAAGCGTATTATTAGACCACCCTGAAGAATATCGATACATCGCGCAAGTGTAGTTTTATGCATTGCTAATTTTATTCGCAAAATATGCAGAACCAAGAATCAATTAACAGCTCCGGCTTATGAATAGATTGTACATTTATCAGACCGCCCATAAATTAACTTCACGTTGAAGTAAGTAACTTATCACGCTGAGAGTCCGTTTTCCTCCTATATACAGTGCAACAGAGGGAACTTCACCGCCAAGAACTCTGTGTGTGTGTTAAATTTTTGGCAGTAGATTTCCGATTATATTTGTGTGTGTGTGTTGTGTTGTGTGTGTTTGTGTGTTGGGTTTGTGTGTGTGTGTGTGTGTGTGTGTGTGTGCGCGCGCGCGCGCGCGCGCGCGCGTGTTGTCACGAAATTAATTATCCGGATAGTTACTTTTGCCTCAGAATTCCCTATTGTCTCTGATTCTGGAAAATGTTCCTTTAAAGTATCTTTGAATGTATGATTTTCTTCGCGAAAAATCATGGAAGAGTGATAATGTACATAGACACTTATTCTAATAAATAAATGCTAGTTGGAGGTGTTTTGGTTTCTACTTAATTGTAATTTGGCAGATGACGCACAACATCCGGACAATTAGTTTCGTGACTGTACATATACGTAAGTAAATAAATAATTTTGTACGTAGACTTTCAATGATAACGAATCGAAATTCTCGCGAGAATATGCAAATATGCGTTCAGTTATGCATCTGTTTACTCTATATTTAACTATCGTTCTTTATTTATTCCTCATCCTCATTTGCAGTCAGTAAAAATGGTTGCGAGCGCTACATAAATCACGAACGAGAACGATGGATACATAAATCACGGCTGTATTTTCAAAGCTCGCAGCGGCCAAAACACGAAGCGTCTGAAAAATAGTCGGTTGGCCAGACCCGCGAGGTTTAAACCCGTTCCTCTTCATCTCTTCTCTCTTCCCCTCCCCCCCCCCTTCCGATTACTCTGATAAACGGAGTTCTGTTAACACACTGGAGGAGCGGCGGGTGTCGCATGCCGAGGAGGCCAAGAATCGCGACCTGACCCCGGGAGATTAGCGGTCCCCCTTCAGATAGGCATCATCATGCTTCTCGCATTCCGCGAGAATCGCCCGGCAGCTAGGGATGCTTATATCAATTCAATTATTGTGCTCAATGGTACCGTCGGACGCGCAAGCTTTTCGGATCCCTTTGACAGATCCCTTACAAAAAACTATACGAGAGTTGAGAACATTGAACGGAATATTGAAAGAACGTTGCTAAGATGTTGCAATGTTGAATGTTGAATGTTGAAGTGTGAATACTTTTTGAAACTACGTTGTTTTTCTATATAGATAGTTAATAATTGATGTTATTGATTTGTTCAATGTTGAAACAAGTTCGAATTTATATTAAAAGCTGTCACCCGGGAGTATGCAGCACCGCTAGTAAATGGACAGGGCGAAATAATATATTTCTCTTAAGTAAAAAATCAGACAGGATAGAATAAAACGCATTATAAGACTTTTCAATAAAATGAATTGCTTTTCTTAAAGGTAATCCAAGAGCTCCTAGATAAAACTAAACCAAATATATAGTATTTATAGTAATTTTGTTTAATTTTGTGTAAAAATTAATTCAGACCTGATATGAAAGTTATATGATATTGAATAATGTTAAATATATCGAATTAATGTTCCTGAATGTCGAATTGCAAGACATTACGTCAATGGATTTCTGCAAAATGTTTCTGCTTTTTCAAATGTAGTTGAATCTACAAAAAACTCAACATTCACGATGATGCAACATTCACAGTTTAATTCAATTTTCGTTTCTGAGACGTTGATTCAACTTTTGTGTGCTGTATGGAAAACAAAATGGTAACATTCCCAAACGTTTAAAATTTGTTCTCAGCAAATGCAACATAGAAAACAGTACACAAAACATAGAAAATGGTATCTCCAAAAAAATATAGTTCAAAAACATTCTTTCTCATATAAAAAAACTTGCGTTGCTTAATGCGAAAAACATGATTTGCATCAAGATATTGCGATAAAGAAGGAGATGTGCGAGCTTAGAATTATTTTCTAGAATTCCTTATTGTCTCGCACGGTGTTATATCTTTATATATATATATATATATATATATATATATAATAAATTGTTGAGTTAGTTCAAGTGTCTTCGCTGCCAATGCAGATTTGCGTGCGGCTCATCGACGCCGTTCATTGCGCGCTTGCATGCTAAATGATTTCGACACGCGAACATCGTGGCCCCGAAATTTGGCTTCCCTCTCATCAAGGTAAATTAAATGCGATGCATGACACGACATGACAATCGACGAGGAAGAACCGCGCGATAATCACATTAAGCCTTTCACGGCTGCAAAAAGTTTTTAATCCTTAGAGCAATAAATCTTCTGAAGCCATGACAAACTTCAAATTAAATCCCTTTTAAAGTGCAGTTTAAGCGAAACTGATTTAAAAAGAACAAAGTTACGTATTCCTCGAAACTCAACTAACATTAATTTTTAATATATCAAATAATTTCAGTATTATCAAAAGAGAGAAAGAGGGAGAAAGAGAGGAAGAGAGAGATCTTTGGATTTTAAATTGTCTTTAAAACAAAAGAGAGAAAGAGCATTTCTTAAAACAAAAAGCATTTCTTTTTAGTTCATATTCTGTCCGATATTTGTAATAAATAACGAATAACTTATATAAGACATTTTCTTCACGTTGACAGCGTCATTCTCTTCTCGTATTATCGGAATTGATTTTCATCGAGATCGAATCAGGCAGGAAATTCTAATCCTGTCAGGAAATTAAAAACCAAATTAAAAAAGTTGTAAAAAAATAATGCGCAAGATTTGGACTGATGTCATTAATATACGGATGATATATAATATGTATTTATCGCTGCGTTGATATGAAATAATCCATCGACGCAAATGCGAATGATATCTCCAAAATAAAATAAAAAATTTCATCTTAGACAGTCGTCAATTTTTTACTTAAACCATCACGGTTTGAATCCACGAAATCTCTTTATAAATCCACGATTACGTCAATCAATTTGCAACAGTATTTCAAGATCTTAAAGCTCTTCGGTACGTCGATTCAACCAATATCATATCTTGGTGAATTTTGATTTATCTTGGTGAATAACGATCACTTTTTAACTAGAAGAATTTATGTAACATTGGAAATTAAAAAAATGAATCTGTCAAATGAGAATGCGTCGATATTAACGCAAAGAATTCTCATTATTTGTTGATTGCGTCCTCAAAACGCTTCTCTGTCCGACACTCCGTACATCCGTTTCTGAAATAAGTGATAACGTCAACAACAAGTGTAGCGATGAGGCCGACCAGGTTGGAGTTTCGAGTGCAAAGTTAAACGTCAAGCGTTTCGCCGCGACGGGCGGTGGCCGGCGGGAAGGGTAGGGGATAAGAAAGGGCGACGGATGTAATCTCGGCGTATAATAAATTACACTCGTCACAAACGGCGCGCGCTATCGCAGCCAGACACGTTCGCAGCAAGATGGCCTTTTATCTCATCGAAACTACATTGACTCCCTCTCACTCTCTCTCCTACTGTCGCGAGTGGACGCGCTCGGAAAAGTTCGCGATGTTCGCGCTGTGAGACTAACCGACGCCAAATCGAACGATATCGTTGATAAGCACAGCGCGCTTTCCCGGAAGACACGGTCTATTAAACGGTTTCCGATTTGTGACGGCGCTTTGTCAGCGTCCGTAGAATATTCGGTGGACACAGACCTACGGAAAGAACGTTTTTACTGAAGTATCTAAAAATTTAGTTACAAATCTGAAAATAATTTTGTTCGGATTAGCAAAATAATTATGTAGGACGCTCACACTGATTGCTAGAATGTTAAAAACTTTTTGCAGCGTTGTCGTCATCGATTAAGCATTCTGCATAATTACTTCAGCAAAATCATTCATTCCGTGTACGTATTTATTTTTTCTGACGCATGAAACGCATTTATTACAAGCTCAAAAAGATCTTGAATCTTACATGGAAGGTTTTGCTGAAAGGTCTAAAATTTTGGCTGGATACAGATCAGAAAAATAATTTTGTTGAAATAATTCAATCAAAATAATTATGTAGAATGGTCAAACTAGTTGCTAAAATATCAATATTTTTTGCAGCATCGCTCATTATTTCCAATAAAATTATTTTACGCCAACAAAATTATTTTCAGATCTGTATCCAGCAAAATTTTAGATCCCTCAGCAAAATCGTTCTTTCCGCGTAGATATCAAATGTAAAAGAAATAATATTTTTACTTAAGTTATAACATATATCGAATGAAAATTATTTAAATCGAAGTATAACTTATGCATGATATAAGCTCAAAACCTTGAAACTCTCATTTCGACCTCGATGAATGAAAATGCATGTATTCATTTGAATCTAAATTAGTTGTAATTATCAATTTTATTTTGTTTACTTTGTTTTTATTTTTGTTACAAGTTTAATAGACGTAAATAAACTTCCTGTTTTAGTTGCAAATTATCATAATGTAAATTTATTTATATGAAACTTCCTTTTGAAAGAAAAGAGTCACAAAAAACTGAGAACATGTATTATTTATACAGAATTTTATACCGTAATATTTCTAAAAAGTTTTATGGAAAGAATAATTTTGTTGAAGTATCTAAAAATTTAGCTAGATACAGATTTGAAAATAATTTTGTTGTTAAACTTACATGAATCTATTTGTGTCATAGAATTTAGTTTTCGGATGTCGTGCTTTCGAAAGTGATACACAACAAGAAAAGTAGTACAAAGACTTTTCGTTGTGAAGATTATTTATTTAGGAATACTTTCCGTCTTATCATCCTGTTTAAAAAACAAATAATTAGCATAAACGGAAAGAATTTTGCTGAAATATCTGAAAATTTAGCTAGATACAGATCTGAAAATAATTTTATTTGAGCTATCAAAATAATTATGTAGGACGCTTTGATTATTAGAATGTTTTTGCAGTATTGTCATCAGCTCTTAAACGTTCTACATAATTATAAAATGATAAGACGAAAAGTATTCCTAAATAAATTATCTTCACAACAAAAAGCTTTTGTACTACTTTTCTTGTTGTGTATTACTTTCGAAAGCACGACATCCGAAAACTAAATTCGAATTCTGACATAAATAGATTTATGAAAGTTCAATTTATGCTTTAAAATTCCATATATTATAATTGTTCTAATAAAATGTCATAATAATACTAATAATAACAATAATAATAATAATTTAAAAAATGAATAATTTTTGGAGATTTCCGAAAAGAAATATAAATATTCATCGAACATTAATAACGGCTCATATAACAATATTTAAAGGAAAAGACTTAATTTTCTTTAGCAATGTTGCTCTACATTTCTTTCATTGCATGCGTGATTAATGCGTCAGCGTTTAATTAATCGACGACAAGGGACAATCAATTACGTTTGTTTACAAGTAGTACTCGTTGCTTGCGACGGCCACGACCGGTTGATTAAGAGCAAATTAATGTTACTCGAAGGTGGACTATGTTATCACACCTGGCCACGTTGCTTTCGGAATAATTATCGCCTATTGAGTTTTCACATTAGTTTACGCGATTGTTGGCAATCACAGCTTCATGTTCAGAAGGATTAAATATGAGATACTTTTAATACTATAAAGAAACATTTTTTAAAGATTATTGCGCTTGTCATAGAAATTAATTTGATATCGGAATATTTGGAAAGATTGTTCAAAGGTCATAGTGCATAGTGCAAAATGACTGATTTTGTCTTCTGCGCAAATTTGATATCATTAATTTATTGCCAGCAGATACTCAATTAATATTTAGACCAAGCTTTTTGAGATTAAAAGATAACATCACATCAGACTACGTCATCCTAAAAGTAATATATAGTTATTTATGATACAGTAGTTTCCGATCTGAAATTATCCTTTAATCTCAAAAAGCTTGATTTAGATATTAATTGGCGAGTATCTGCTGGCAATAAATTAATGATATCAAATTTGCGCAAAAAAAAAAGTCAGTCAGTTTTGCGTATACACTATGCACTATGACCTTTAAATAATCTTTCCAAATGTTAATCTCCGATATAATTACGTCTGTAAATTCTACTTCCCAACTAGAAGATATGTACCAATAAACGATGAATCATTAATAATTCAGTATATCGAACATAAACCTAATTTTGTGGTTCAATAAATCAATGATTAAAGTGAAAATTTATAATCTTCTCAAAAATCGATTTGTTTGTATTTACTGCGTTTGTCAATGACCTCGTAAATTAACATTTCACATCGATATAACCGACAAAGAACAAATTAGACTTTTTAAATAGTAACTTGTTGCTAAATAGTAACTTGTTGTTAAAGATTTATATTTAATAAGAGCATCTCCTAATATTGGTAAATTATTCAAAGTAATCAAAATAATATTACAAAATAATCAAAATCTGTCAGTTTACGAAATCTAAGATGTTCTGTGGTCGAATCTGCTTTAGAGAGCGCCTGTCGTCGTCCGTCGCCTATCTCGGAATCACCTGTACGAGCCTAGGTTCAACTGAATCCGTTCTGTCATACTTTCAAATCAAGCAGATTCTTCGACGCAGCGACAGTCACGACAAAGTTCATAGAGTTTATAGTAAATTAATCGTAGAATAAACTGTTCGATTTTCAGTACAAATTTAAAATATAATTTGAAACGCAAAAATCCCAGCACCATCCAAAATATGAACATCCGAACTTGATCCTAAAGTGAGGAGATAAAAAAGAATCGACCCGAGCATCCTTTGGAAGGAAAACCTCCAAACAATAACAGCAATAAGTAAGTTTGAAAACAAAACTCCTTCAGAGTAAATATTGAACCACGAGATGCTTACAACCACTTCTTGTGAAAAATTGCGTAATCAAACTAGGTGGGAGCCAGAGTCCACATAGAACAGCTTTTCTCCAGGAGGCCAAGGTTCGACTTACAAAGTCTGCACAATATCATTAATAATGATAATGATGATGAAACTCTAGCATTCACGAAGAGAGATAATTTTTGTGTCTGCACAAATTCTGTATCGTCATCAAAAAAATCTACATATATTCATGTTTTCCAAACCATGTTTTCACGTGGAACTAAAACTACAGTTCGGCAAAGCTATTATGTAAAATTGATTTCATCGGATGATATATTTTCGGGCAACTTCTACTGATTTCTCCATTAGACTTTAAATAATGTCGCTATTTCAAGTCGTATGTATATCACACATGATATTCGATGTATATCATTCTATAAAAGTGGACATTTGTCAAGTAGAGTGTAATTTTATGTTAGTCGCGCGCGCGCGCGAGCATTCTACTGATGGAACAGAAAATATGTGTAGATGAAGTTACGAAAAATAGCTGACAGGAATCATAGAATTAGAAGAGAGAGAACTATAATCTATTACTATAAAACAAGAGACGGAGTCTCCGTCAGTTTTATGACAATTCGTACTATTACTGACGTTACTACAAGTTTCTAAACATAAATTTGTCTACATATATAGTTCAACTGCTATAGGAATTTATCTAAATAATCCATCTCTTAAGCTATTTTGTGTTATGCAAAGCTATTTTGTATCTGAGCCAAAGTAATTTTATTTTCCGACATTTTCAAATGAAAGTTTATGTCTGTGCTTAAAAACGCAAATAAATTATTAATTTATTAAAATTAAATTTATTAAAATTAAATTATTAATCAAAAAATCAGATATACGAACAGTTTATGAAAAGATTGAAAAATGAAAGAAAATACACACGTTTTGGAGTCAAGATAAAAAATTTTCTTATTGCAATAATTCTCTCAATCTTTTCTCTATTTTTTAATAATTATTTGATGAGGTCAGAAAAAATATTCGCTATATTACTTTATATTACTTGTACATACATTACACATTATATTAAAAATACATGAATATCTTCTTAGACAAACACTATTATTACTTAAAATGTAATGAGTAATTTGTATAGCTTTACATAATTAAAAATACCAAAAGGAAGAAATAAAAATTGATTTCACTTCTCAATTTAAACAAAAATTACTTTCAATATTCATCTGTCATCCAAATTTCTATAATATTAAAATACGAAATGAAAATCACATGTGACAATATTAAGCCAAGACAAAAAATTTATCGATTGATATTTTTCGTTTTCCATTTCGTTATTTCAAACAAAAGATATTTACTACCTTTAAACATCGGAAACAAGGGGAAACAGTCAACATTTTGCGACTGTACATAAAATTAATCGAAAAAAAGCACAAGTGATATCAATTTTTCTAAAGTGTTTGATTTTCAAACATGATTGATACTTGAAATATATCAATAAAAATAAGACCACCTCCCTCATCAAAAATGTTAATAATATAATTTAAATAATTGTAAATAATTTAAATAAATTTTTATTGTCCCGATTTTTTCTACAGCATCATAAACCATAAATCATTTTATATCATGTCTTCTCATTCTCACAATGTACTTTATCAGAAATGACCCTGTCACATTAGACAAATCAAATCCTGATATTTGAATACTGATTAAAATTATCAGTTAAAGACCACTCAGTAAGCACCGAATAATAACTAAATCAGTACTATATTTCTCACTCAACAATATAAATGTAATATAATACATGTTGTACGTCACAGTTACATTGTTAAATAGGAAATAATAATATTGATGTAATGTTACTATTAGTTGATTTACTGAGCAAGTCCTTCAAAATTTATTCATACTCGCAAAAGTATAAGCCCCAAATTCACCATCTTGAATTCGATAGAGAAACAAAAAAATTACGTGTATGTTTAATAGTTAATATCCCGAGCTCTCGAYATATCRAAAATTATAATATCGTGRAAGVKCTAATGAGAGCTATAACACGCTGTTGATGGTGCGCAGTAACTAATAAGATTTATTTAGTATAATTACAAACGTTTCGGCTTACCTTTAAGCCATCCTCAGTGTGCACGTTCAACTTTCAAATCGGTTCCGTCAACGGAACCGATTTGAAAGTTGAACGTGCACACTGAGGATGGCTTAAAGGTAAGCCGAAACGTTTGTAATTATACTAAATAAATCTTATTAGTTACTGCGCACCATCAACAGCGTGTTATAGCTCTCATTAGCCCTTCCACGATATTATAATTTTCGATAGAGAAATGTTCGCGAAGATGCTATCGCAGATTCGCAATCTGAGCGAGGAGCTTCCGCCCCGGCGGGGTGTACCAGCTGGTGCGCTGCGGCCAATGGGCAACGCGGACACAGGGATGACACTCACCCAGTGCATGCCGGTGGTAGGAGGGGCGCGCTCCTCATACACTCCCATCAGGGTGGCCGCTGTCGCGGGGTAGTTCCCGCCGAGGGTGCGCGACGCCGATGTTGCTCGGGGGGAAATCCCGAGGGGTTCGCTTGCCGATAACGCGGAGATGGCGTCCGCTGTGGCTCAGGTCCTCTCTTCCCTCCACCTCTACCGCGTCCACCCTCTTCCTCTCCTCTCTTGCGTTACTCCCCCCCGCAACACTCCCGATATCACGACACTAACGTGGGGGGTTGAATCCCTCCGTGACACCTTCGAGAATAGTCGAGGGAGGAGCCCTCACGGGTGCATCTCGCGATTCTTTAACGAAGTCGACGACAGTCCGTGAATTATCATACGCGAGTAACACCCATGCCACTTCACAAATTAGCACTGAAGTCCGTTATTGTTATCGGTACCATCGACAATCTAGAATTTGTACTTCGCGGTCCATACTCCATATCGTCCCGGCGCACTACAACGACAAAAACACCGAATTGAACGTTCGCGCACCCGCACTGAACCAATTCCTCACTGGTCACACTAATGAAGGATCACCCATTCGCAATTGTTCCTTTACTCCCGGAGGAACGTCCAGTGTAGAGGTGATCTTCTAGGACCATGTGCTCCGTGAAGAAACGCGACGGCAAACGGAGCTTGATGCGCGAGATGAGGGACGACTCTGCTGCGCCAAGGTAAGTCCGAACGGTTCCGACGAGCCGGAGCCGCGATACGGAGTGAGGGTACCGGCAAGGCCGAGTCCAGTCCCGGTGTTTGGCAGCGCCGCCTGGCGACGAAACTGGAATCAGCGGCAACGTCGCGAAAGGGGGCGGACTCTGGTTTACGTGAGGCCACTCCCACGCCACCCCACTCGTTGCGCGTTATGTGGGTTCCACCCCTTTTGCGTCTCGCGCGCTGTGATGAAGCGTTCATTCCCGGCGAACGAGTTTGCTCGAGAAGGGCAGACGGATGATCGAGGGAGAAGAAAGCCGGCGCCGCTGTGCCTCGCATTGTCGTAACCTCTAGGGTAATCATAAATTATGCGTGTTGAAATACTGCGAGATCTTCCTCAACAAAAGAAAAAAAATTTTTTTTTTGCTGAGAAACGTAAAATTTATGATTAAGTGAGTTTTCTCTGAGGTAAAGTTTCGTTGACATTTTAGCGAGTTTCTTAGATATCTACGTGAAAAATTTATTATACAAGCCACACAATTTAAAAGCAAAATAAGGTCTCAAATATATTTTTCTACAATAATGTCTTTTTTAAAATTTAAAAACAAAAATTTTTATAATTTTATTTGAACGTAGGCAGTTATGTATTAAAACTATTTAACACTATATCAATCTCTGGACCCAGAGAAGAATCATGTATTTAGATATAAAATATCTAGGTGTATAGTCAAAACGGTACATAATACAATCGCTTCCCTTTTCTTATTTTAATAATTCTTATTACAAAAAGATGTTGCAGTTTATCCCTCTTTAATATTGCACTCATTATGTACTATCACAACTTTTTTATTAATTTTCAAACAAAACTTTTTAAATTTTCATAGGATATACTTCATATACTTCTTAAGATGATTCCACATTAATCGCAAGTCGCAAGTAGTGTCGCGACTAGTGTACTATCGATTACGCCGGTTCTACAATAGAGTCGTAAGACGTAAGTCGCAAGAAATTGACCAATCACAGTCGAGTGTGAAAAGAATAGTCGATTATGATTGATTAATTTCTTGCGGCCTACGACTTACGACTCTATTGTAGAATCGGCCTTAGTGTATTATTTTGATTGGCTATCGCGTTGTGTCTTACGATTTGCGACTAATACAGAATTACCTTAACAGAAAGACAATAATAAAAAAATAACTTTTTTTTTCCAGTTCCAACGTAATGCTTAAATGCCCTTCACCTCCTCGTCATAATTGCGTTTTGCTCAAAAACGACGCGAAGGTGGGGGAGACGAACTCCGAGCCGGCCAAGAGGGAAAGAAAGAGACCGTAGAACGACCATCCGATATCTTGTCATAAAGAGAAACCGGTTTCGTCACAACGTAGACGGAAACCGTCGCTCTCCGATCAGAAATTCCTGATGCGATGCACCGATGTCCCAATGATGGAATCCGCGAAAACAGCGCTTGCGTCCTGCTTGACTCGCCATCATCATCGTTGCCCGTAGTCGCTTTATTCCTTGATTAAACCAAGTGTTTACAGGAGAAACTGACCAACGGAATGCAGAAAAACATGTCAACAAAAATGCTGTCGACGCTGCGGCGCTCGCGCACTTCTAGGTGACTCCCTGAGATCCTGTCGTGTTGCAATTGTGTATACAAATTTTGTTGCGAGATGAATTGTCGATAAAGAGCAATTTCGAGAGAAGAATGACGTTTCTATCCAAACTGCGACATTGCCGCAAGTAGAACTGCATATGTTGAACACATTAACTGAGGGAGTTTAACATAAAATTAAAAAAGGAAAGAAGAAAAGAAAAAATAAATTAATCATTAAAAAAATATATATTTATATTTAACAATTATATCTAGCTTGGCATGTAGGTCTTTTTTTACCTTTGATGTTTAATCATTTGTGCCTATAATTTTAGTCCTTTTTTAAATTAATCATTATTTAATATAACCTTCTCATTTCGCGAAACCTTTGCGTTCAAATTTTCAGAGATATTTTATTTAAAGCTTTTAAAGTGGATAACAAAATAAGAAATGGACTGATTGTTATAAGTTTTTGCATATAAACTGCGTCGTTTTTGTGTGTGTTGTATATTCACCTCAAAATATTTCCGCTAATATCGAGATCATTCTTTTGTTGCATTTGCCACCGCAAAATACGCTGGAAATATGCTTGGACATTTGAAACTCTCCATTATTTTCGGTATTATTCTCTTCCACAAACAAAAATGGTTTGCAAGCGGTAAACCGTAAAGCAGCTTCCGAATTGAAAGTGGTGGTCAGGTTCAAGAGAGCTGCTGGCGCTTTTGAGCTTTGTCTCTGTCTAAAATCTTTGCGTTCCTGGTCGAAAAGGCTTGCGTTTGCTGAATTTACGTCGCTCTTTACGCTTTCAGCTTCGAGCGGTGATTAGACAGATGAAATCGGAAATGTGAATTCACATTGAGTTGAATAATTGGAAATTTCAACTTGAATGAGATCTAATAAAATGAGCAGAGATTGTTTGACAAAAAAGTAAAAGATTAAAAAAGTTTTACAAAAATTTTAAAATTTAGTAAAGAAAAAACTTGTTTATAAAAAAAAAATAATCACATAAATTCTAATATTTTAGGTGAAACTTAAATTTAAATCTAAGCCCACACAGTACTTTATTCCATGGATGTCCAATCCCACGGATGTCATTTTGGGATATCACAATAATCATAAGATATCCTGAATGGTCTCAGTTATCCAATGGATATCCAGGGGATGTACAAGTGTCCACTTGTGTGAGATCCTACGGACGAAATGGAAATATTTTAAAATACTATGGAAGTGAGAAATATATTATTGTTCCATTATTGCATAATAAAAATGAATTATTTTACATGATATGCCAAATATTTGTAATTTGTACTCTTAATATAACATTTAATACAATAATATTACAAAAATCTTTGTAATATTTTTTTTGTATTAATTTTTTTATTGTTAAAAATTAATACAATCCGCAAATCACAATAACACAAATAATTGTATTCTATTTTTTCGAATATAGTTTATCTTAGACGTCATTTAAGTCAATTAAATTTAATTGTAAGATACATCTCAATTGATACACAATCGTTCGTATGCCAATAATACTTCTAATCTTAATTCTGATACTCTTTATTTGCAAACCTTTGCTGGTTTTGGGAGACTACTTTTTGCAGCGAATAATATATATATATATATATATATATATATATATATATTCTTTGCTGCTAATGGATGAAAGAATACATTTATAAAATAAAATTTCCAGTTAATAGTAAAATATAGTTTCCAGTTTTTGTATTTTTTATTTATATATTATGTGATAATATAATTGATCATAAAATAATTAATATTTATGATACATAACGTATTACATGCGAGAAATAAGCCGATATTGTAAAATATATCATTACTTGATGCTTGATTACTACATGCAAAGCTAAAGGATATATGGTAGAATCCCACACAACATACAATTCTCTAAGAGATGTTCTAAAGATGTCTTAAGTACGTTCTCAGGACGTCTCTCGGAAAACTGTATTCTGTGGATATATTTGAATATGATAGAATATCGCAAGACATTAATAGGATATTTTATGACATCTTATGAAATGTTATGATATCCTACGATCCTATTGTCTTTTTGGGATATCCTGAATGCTGCTCACTGGAATATCCGTGGGATCGCCTTTGTCAATCTGGAACAATTTGAAGTATCCTCAGGATAAAGTGTGCTGTGTGGGAGGTTAGTTCAAAAGCAATAATTTCAAAGCTAGATAACTAGAACTTTCAAACACCTAAAAATCCGAATTTCAAAGATCTACGATACGAATTTAAAATTGCACATGTAAAACTTCCGAAGATTACTTTGCTCGATAACCAAGCGTCAGGAACATTTCTATATGTAACAGTGAAATATCGAGTCTCGACAAGGAGATGAACGCCTGCGAGCAATGCAACTCGACGCCTAAAAGGTCGCACCTTGAGCTGCAGGAAGGACACCCGTTTTCCGTAGTCCGGCTGGCCACTATTCTCGGATCGCCTGTAAGCTAAATGGTCCACCCAGCGGTCATTGTCGCCATTGTCTGCAGCTGGCAAGCCGCGAGCACGCGCGAATTTCGTGCGTGTAGAGAAGCAGAACGCGACAATGAGCGGTCAGGCTGGTTACATGCGGGGCCCACAACGGACGTTACAATGAACGGGACCTTATAAATGTTCGGACAGCGAATATTCGCGTTCGGAGCACAAGCGAACTAAAGCATGCACATAGGACTCTCAATTTCTAAATGACGGTTGCGACATAAATCTTCATGTATCTCTCTACAAATAAATTGTACACAATATTACCAATGTTACATATGATACAATTACAAGTTAGATACAAAAATAATCTATTTTAAATCGTTGAATTTTTAACGAAGTTTAAGGAAGAATAGGAAAGAAAAGAAATTCAATATTAGAATATTATGAAATAATTTTTGTAACTAAAATTCTAATCATTATATTCTAATCATTACATTATATTAAATTCTAATAATTAAATATGTATATTTTTTAGATGTAAATTCAGATCAGGTATCGATTTTACACACACACACACACACACACACACACACACACACAAAAGTTTTACGAAAAAACAAAATCAATTAATAGATACGACACGGAAAATTAACATTATTAAGAACTAGTGAAGAATTGTACATTTCGTCAAGAGCAAAAATAGAATTGTTTGGGTATCGCTATCTGAATCGAATGTATCGATATTTAAACCGAACATGAATTCAAAATGTTAATAAATTTAAAAATATTGACTAAATAAAAAAAGTTTTAGACAAGTTGCTACGATTTATGAATAGAAAAAGCTTATCAAGTTAATCTTCACGTTCACATCTTGATGTGCACACAAAAGATCAAAAACTAATGTTTCTATCTTTTCTTCCTTTACGAATCAAACAATTTCTATCTAAAATATATTTTACTATAATGCGTACTTTCAAAGATAACGTATATTTTGTGTGTATGATAAATAAATTAAATACATATAGTAATATATAAATTATGTGTGTGTGTGTGTGTGTGTGTGTGTGTGCGCGCGCGCGCGCGCGCGCGCGTATGCGTGCGTGTGCGTGTGCGTATGTATAGAAACATATTAAGGAGTGCAGAATTCTGTATAAGCGGCGAAAGATACAAACGCGTTAATACGTAGGGGTGACAACGACATCACAATGGGCGAGGAACTCGTAAAAGTCTGGCAAGAAAACGCCGCTTGCCCATTGTGGTAACAACGAATAGAGAATGTTCCAGACAGTCGACCGATCGGAAACGCGTGCTGCTGAATAGTCTCGGGGATTACATGCTCATTCAAGGCAATGCAACACACTGTCGCCACTGCCGGCGCTATTGCTGTCGATCCTTACGAGCACCTCTTTTACGAATCGAGGAATTCGGGAGGAAAAGCGATTTAGTTCGAACCTACCGAAGGATCACCAGGGATGAATCGATTAACCCTCAACTGATGTTCTATAGCGCTAGGTGAAACCCTACTGATTTTTCAGAACGGTTGCTTTCCACTCATCGGTTGCTGCGCAGTTTAATCCTTGTTACGAACCAGAAAAAGTTGGTTTAAGTCTTATAAGTAGCAGTCATTATACTTGTAAGAAATAATAGGGGAAGCTATGCAAACTATCTAGACAAACATATCTAAAAAATCTCAGACAGCATGCTCAAGTTTGAGACATAAGACATCTTAAACATCTTTCTGTCAATTTTAACAGACGTTTGCAAATTTTTAAGACGTCTCAATGTTCTATGGGCCTGGTATACTTTATGTTTTTTAAGTTAAAAAGTACAAAAGTGCAGCCAAATTATCTGTAACAAAAAGTTTTGAGTTTTAAAACATCCCAATTTACACTTCTCACACTATTGTATTAATGTATTAATTTATCTATGATATATTAATGTATTAATTTAAAATCATTAATGTATTAATTTATCTAAAAGATATTATATGCGTTCAAATTTAATTTTAGAAATTATTGTTGTTAAATTTAATAGTTAAGCAATTTAATAATTAAACTAGTACTTTAATAAAAAAACTACTACTAAAAAAATATAGTGAAAGCAATCACTCATATATAGATTAGGTGATAATTATACAAGTTTTATGTAGAATTAATGTACATAGTTGAATAAATTATTTATACAGAGTATTTGCAAAAAAAGCATTCAGCATTTATATGATAAATAATACATATCATAAGTAATAATACAAGTAGTAGTACACTTTAGACATGCATGTTGTCTGGGCAATTTGAAGTACAACCAAATATAATTATTGTACTTATATCGACATTCTATAAAAAATCTGATGTAAAATAATATAACAGTAATGTATAATAATGTATAATAATAACGATTTATTACRTTATTGTTACATTATTATTATTTATATGTATATTTTGAACTGACAAATAGGAAATAGTTTAAAAAATAGTTTCATATTATTACGCGATGCATACAACTGCAAATCCGTGGCTTTTGTTGYAAATTTTAAATTGTACAAAATGGTCTTAAAATTAATTTAATGTACGAAAACATGGAGCATACCGATTACTTAAGACTATTTTAATCAACTACCAAGCAATGTGTCATATGTATACAACAACATATCTTACTCTTAAAAGAAACAGTGAAATAATAAGCAATATGTTATTTCTTAAAATCAAAATCAATAAAGTGATGACTTTTCTGCCATTTCTTCAAGAATGTGACAATGTTCGCAACAATGTTCATGTTTGATATATGCAGGAAAAGTTGCACAATATTGCTCGGATTTCGAACCTAAAACGCATCTAATTTTTCCACAAATTTTTGAGAATATAAATCCAGTGAAACATACGTGGAAAAACTTAAGACGCAAGCAGGAAGCCAAATTACAATAGAAAACTTTGATAAGATCATCGTTATAAAAATTTGGTTAGAACTGATCATTTTACTCTCTGCTTAAACCTTACTGTTTAATACTTTCTGTGGGTGCGTGCGAGGAGAAGCTATTAGTCATATTATCTATATTATCATTTTATCCTTGTTTTATATTCATTAAACCATAAAGAACGATAATCACAGCGTCTTCCCGACGCACCTTATGTACCTAAGGACCAAGCTACATAAGATGCAGCACGCAAATCATAAGTCGCAACGCAGATGCGACAGCCAATCAGAAGCGTAAGAGGTTTTCTACAAAAAGAGGTTTTCTACAATAAGCCATAAGTCATAAATCAGAAGTCAGAAGCTAGTTGTAAGTCAGTCAATAGTGTGTCATAAGACAATAATAAATCAGTAGTCAGTGACTGAGTGAAGATGACCAATTTTCATCTTTTCCGATTTAGAGCTTGAGATTATATTATGACCAACCAATCAAAAAGCAATATATGTCTGCCAAATATGTAATACCTGAAATAATCAGATTGAAACAAACTTTAAGATAAACAAACTTATCTATTAAAAGGTGAAAAGTATGGAATGAACATCTCAAAATATGTACACTAATAAAAAAGACAAACAATATGAACATAGAACATGCAAACATAGTCTTGTCGTTTGCCTTGAAAACAACATCCTTCTGATTGGTTGAAATGTTACGATGCAATGATCTAATATGTCTTATTGTGGATGCAAATTACTTAAGATTTATGACTTATAATTCTGACTTACTACTAGTACGATATGAGTGTGTGTGATATGACTTATGGCTTATCGTAGAAAGCCTCTTAATAGTAACTATTGCTGCTTCTGATTGTCGCGTCTGCGTTGCGACTTGCGATCCGCGTGTTGCGTCTTATGTAGTCTTAATGCTTTAGATTGATACCTTTTATTATGGTGATATTTTTCCATGCAAATATTTATAACAAAGTTTAATGTTTAATGAGAGTCGCAAACGTTAATAGAAATATAAAAATGCAATAATTAATTGAGTAAAATAATTTAATTAAATGTATATTTAAATCAAATTCTTAAAATTTGTTATTTGAGAGTCGATTAAAGCTAAATACTGATATTGTAAAGTGTATATAATTAAACCCATGTGCATTAATATCAATCGCTCATGAATTATCGATTCTATATATTTCATATGTTAAGATTCAAATAATATTTATATTTACATTTTAATAAAGAGTTTGTAATTGTTTGTAAAAGTTTAAATATGTTTCTTTTCGACCTTCTCCAAACCGTTCCTCTGCGTCTTTTCATTGTCAATTTGTATTTAGTAACACACGCTCCGTGATATTGTGAGAATATAAGAGAGAATGGCAACGCAGACAAATGTTCTAAATAATTGGTTGCTGAAGTATTTTACAAAACGGGATAAGTGTCTAACATGTAATCATTGCAAGGCAATTTGTTCATGGGCCTTGGCTCCGGCACATTTATACAGATCTCATAAAATAATTGATCAAAAAGTCATCTTAAAATGGAACAACGACAACCACTTAATATGGCAACATTTCTCCAAAAAAGACTTATTTATTGCAGAATGCAAAATTTGTGGCAGATTATTCAAGAATGCGTACGACAAATCGAAATTAGACTCACATTTGAGAGCATTTCATTCACAAGAAATAGCTGCAATACGAGAAGAAATTACACGTACTTGGGTATCATCACATTTCACGTTTGACCATAATTGTGAAATAAGTTGCAAGCATTGCTGCGATTATTCTGTTAAAATATATGACGGAGTGGATGTCTTGAAGAATCACTTGAAAGAAAATCATAACACAGAATATTTCGAAAATCGCATAGAAGATCATAACATGGACGAATATTTCAAAAATCGCACAAAAATGGAGCCTGAGTATTCAGAAACAACAATGCAATTTACAACTGAAGAAATTGAAGTGCCTTTTTCACAATGGTAATACACATTGATAATAAATCGAAAGGGAAGATCAACGGAGGTAAATGTTATTAGTGTCTTATTTTTTCTGGATAATAAAAAAATTTTAGTATATATATATATATATATATAATATAAATATTCATCGTTGATAAATTTACATTATATAAATGTTATATAAATTATACAAATATTTATCATTGATAAATAGTCTCAATTCGAATAACAAGGCAAGTATGATAAAAACTAAATAGTAATTGAGCTTAGGCATTTCTTTTTAAGAAAAATGAAATAATAAATCCCAGTTTTAATTTTATAATTAAATACATGACTACAGTATGATTTTGTAATTCTAATTACATTGATACTGTTCGATTTCTTAATCACTCTGTGTATACATATAGATCCAATTACAGAAACCAACAAAGATATGCAACCCAAGACAGAATCCGGAGATAACATTATACGTTAGTAATAAACTTTAGTTTGGATTTGGAATTTATAAGCAAGCAAGAGCAGTTTTGACGAGTAATTACCCGCTTTCCGTTGTTACATAACGTAAAGCAGCTTTATGATTAAAGCATCGAATTTCTTACGAATAAATAATTTACTACTTGTTTTATTAATTATTTGCTAGTTAATCAAACATTGTCAAATATTCTTTATATCTAATATTCTTTATATATTCTTTATATATTTTATCAGTCCATTTATCATACATCGCATAAAGTTTTGTGAAGCCAATGAATACATTAGCAGTTATAATACAGAATTATAAAACTTATCAGGATACTAGACCATAAAAATTATTTAAACTAATTTTTGTTCTCCGAGACAAATTCAGGCGTTCGAATTATTTATGATTTAAAAACACTGATCTTAAAATCCAGATAATATTTATAATTCTAATCCATATACATTTATGTAAAATGTATTATTACAAAACAAAATATGTAATTGCATATTGCAAATTGCATAATTTTTTTGTATAGCAATAATATGTGTTTTCTTTATACCTATTAKTTCATCTCATTGTAACTGTGCAAAAATATTAAGATACAATTCCCAAAAAATGAACTGTTTGAACTGTCCGAACAAATACAAACACAAAATTTTAAGTATGTTTAAATAATAATATTTTAGTTATTAAATTATAATTAACTTTAACATGTTTAAAGATTATTTCTAAAAAGTTTGCAAAATACTTTATATTAAAATGTATCAAGAAAATGTAAAAAAAAATCTTTTAATCTACTGACTTGCGACAATTTTACTTTAACATTTTTGTATGCAAAATAACTAGAAAAATCATATTTTGTAAAAAAAAATTATATAAATTTATTTAAATAAATGGCAATGTTCTCCATGTGACCTTAAAAATCGAGTTCTTTCGAGAAATAAATTTATCATTATTTGTCCTCCTTCAAACTATACAACTTTCTTTCGAAACATTTTTTAATGAAAGCCTTCGTTCTCGAAAAATCTGAATCGCCGTTATTTCAAATTGGATACCTCGTATTGATTGTAATATAAACAAACGCAAAATGGATAAACATACATTAATGAATAATATTTTTTATAACCATGCAAATATAATGATTGATGCGTGAATCGAATGTAAGAAGAGAGTGACAATGGCGTTAATATCCGTTTTATGTTCTATTATTTTAATTTTCCCTCCTAAATGTTATTTGTTTATGTTTTCGTCACTCTTTTTTTGCTTTTGACTTACATTCCGATTCTTATTTTCGATTAAGCACAAAAAGATATTAACTTAAGTTGATTTAAAGAATAAATTTCATAAAATAAGAGTTCGGGGATTGTCGGTCGAGTTTATTTCATTTGTTAAATTTTTGGAACAATTGGATTTTCTGCGAATGCGTCTTAAAATTATTAATTCGATATTCCGTGTATTAATTGAAAAACGACTAAAATTCTAATATACTTTAAACGATATTCTTATTGTTACCGAAACACACGATGAACATCTTTCTAATTTGAAGGAAATTTTTTGTTTAGCAGGAAAATTTAATTTGCAACTTTGATAAATACTCATTTCTTTACCAGAATACTATCTTATCTATATATCTTGGCTATTTGATCGTCGAAATTGAAATTTGCTCAAGAAGGAGTTAAATGTGAATTATTCAAAACTACACACTTCAAAAGAATTATAGTGATTTGCAAATTATGATCGAAAACGAGCAAATAGGAATGTTATTAAAACAATCTTTCTATAAATATAATTGCAATTTAATTCAGGATTTAAAATTACATGCGATTAAATGTACGTTTCGACCGAACTCAGTCTCCTTCAGCGATAAAAATAGAAACAATAAAATCAAGTCATAAATAAGAGATAAAAATACATAAATAAAAGAACAATGGACATTATAAATATAGTGATGACGTGGATAACAAGATCAAAATCAAAGCTAGACTGAGTTTCTGAGGAATCAAGTCGAACTGATGAAGTCGTTCGATGATGAAAATTACGCGTGATTCCAAATGGTATTTCGTGAAAATTATTTCCTGATGGGAAAAAGGAAATTCTTCAGTTTTCTATAAAATAATATAGAGGTCCAAATAATAAAATCCAAGTCAATTGTTAACAGATAAGCGTAGATATGTAGTGAGTTCAGAATATTTAAGCAAGTAATAACAGTTGTCTAGTAATTGTGTATCTGATCTTGTTGTGCTAACGTCAAAACGAATCACAGCAAGATCAGATACAATCACTAGACAACTTATTACTTACTTAAAAATTGTGAATTCATTACATATCTACACCTATCTGTTAACAATTGACTTGGATTTTATTATTTGGACCTCTATATTATTTTATTGAAGACTGAAGAATTTCTTTTTTCCCATCATTGGATTATAAAATTTTAATTTATAAAATTAAATTAAATTTATAAAATTATGTCTGTGTAGATCTTCCGTATAGTTCACATTCGTCATTCGTCATTCGGATCCATTCTATTAGACAAAGAATTTTCATGAATTGCTACGAATCGCGTATCACGAATCATGGATGGCGAATACGCGCATAGTGTAGTCCTAAGGGAAAGATGCTGAGTCTGTTTTTTAACTTGAAACGATCGATAAAACGTACTGCTTTGTAAATGGATGCAAATCACGTACAAACGTAAACATGACGAAAAGAAACCAATTTTGCCGTTTTACACGTGAATTGTTTATTTCAAACTTGCAAGATATTTTTACCAATCGTAAATGCACTTCATCCTCTCACCATCTATTTGAAATTTTTTTCGGCTATCTGCCGGCAATTCTCAATATAACATTTGATCAATCTAAACTTTTCTTATTATAAAAAACATGGCAACTTTCACACTGGATTTGAATTTTTTCAGCATTTTTCTGACTGGGNAAATTTTAAATTGTACAAAATGGTCTTAAAATTAATTTAATGTACGAAAACATGGAGCATACCGATTACTTAAGACTATTTTAATCAACTACCAAGCAATGTGTCATATGTATACAATAACATAACTTATTAAACTAAAATATTAAATAAATTTCAATATTTCTGTTAATTATGTTCTTATAATTTATTATGTTCATCAGCATATTATGTATTAAAATTATAGATATTTTTACCATTATGTTTTTCGACAAAACATTAGAATTAGACTTTTATTTAGATATTCTCAAAGTGACTCTTAAAAAAACGATGAAATAATAAACAATATGTTATTTCTTAAAATCAAAATCAATAAAGTGATGACTTTTCCACCATTTCTTCAAGAATGTGACAATGTTCGCAACAATGTTCATGTTTGATATTTGCAGGAAAAGTTGCACAATATTGCTCGGATTTTGAACCTAAAACGCATCTAATTTTTCCACATTTTTTCAGAATATAAATCCAGTGAAACATACGTGCAAAAACTTAAGACGTAAGCAGGAAGCCAAATTACAATAGAAAACTTTGATAAGATCATCGTTATAAAAATTTGGTTATAACTGATCATTTTACTCTCTGCTTAAATCTTACTGTTTAATATTTTCTGTGGGTGCGTGCGAGGAGAAGCTATTAGACATATTATCTATATTATCATTTTATCCTTGTTTTCATTAAAAGTTTCATAAAACATTAAACATATTCATTAAACCATAAAGAATGATAATTACAGCGTCTTCCCGACGCACCGTATGTACCTAAAGGCCCAGCTACATAAGATGCAGCACGCAAATCATAAGTCGCAACGCAGATGCGACAGCCAATCAGAAGTGTAAGAGGTTTTCTACAAAAAGAAGTTATCTACAATAAGCCATAAGTCAAAAATCAGAAGTTAGAAGCTAGTTGTAAGTCAGTCAGTAGTGTGTCATAAGACAATAATAAATCAGTAGTCAGTGACTGAGTGAAGATGACCAATTTTCATCTTTTCCGATTTAGAGCCTGAGATTACATTATGACCAACCAATCAAAAAGCAATATATGTCTGCCAAATATGTAATACCTGAAATAATCAGATTGAAACATACTTTAAAATGAACAAACTTATCTATTAAAAGGTGAAAAGTATGGAATGAACATCTCAAAATATGTACACTAATAAAAAAGACAAACAATATGAACATAGAACATGCAAACATAGTCTTGTCGTTTGCCTTGAAAACAACATCCTTCTGATTGGTTGAAATGTTACGATGCAATGATCTAATGTGTCTTATTGTGGATGCAAATACTTAAGATTTTTGACTTATAATTCTGACTTACAACTAGTACGATATGAGTTGTGACTTATGGCTTATCGTAGAAAGCCTCTTAATAGTAACTATTGCTGCTACTGATTGTCGCGCCTGCGTTGCGACTTGCGATCCGCGTGTTGCATCTTATGTAGATAAGTCTTAATGCTTTAGATTGATACCTTTTATTATGGTGACATTTTTCCATGCAAATATTTATAACAAAGTTTAATGTTTAATGAGAGTCGCAAACGTTAATAAAAATATAAAAATGCAATAATTATTTGAGTAAAATAATTTAATTAAATGTATATTTAAATCAAATTCTTAAAATTTGTTATTTGAGAGTCGATTAAAGCTAAATACTGATATTGTAAAGTGTATATAATTAAACCCATGTGCATTAATATCAATCGCTCATGAATTATCGATTCTATATATTTGATATGTTAAGATTCAAATAATATTTATATTTACATTTTAATAAAGTGTTTGTAATTGTTTGTAAGGGTTTAAATATGTTTCTTTTCGACCTTCTCCAAACCGTTCCTCTGCGTCTTTTCATTGTCAATTTGTATTTAGTAACACACGCTCCGTGATATTGTGAGAATATAAGAGAGAATGGCAACGCAGCCAAATGTTCGAAATAATTGGTTGYGGAAGTATTTTACCAAACAGGATAGGTTTCGAAAATGTAATATTTGCAAGGCAATTTGTTCAGAGATCTTTGCTCCGGCACATTTATACAGATCTCATAAAATAACTGATCAAARTGTCATCTTAAAATGGAACAACGACAACCACTTAATATGGCAACATTTCTCCAAAAAAGACTTATTTATTGCAGAATGCAAAATTTGTGGCAGATTATTGAAGAGCGCGTACGACAAACGGATATTAGACGCACATTTGAGAATATTTCATTCTCAAGAAATAGCTGCAATACGAGAAGAAATTACACGTACTTGGGTATCATCACATTTCACGTTTGACCATAAGTATGAAATAAATTGCAAGCATTGCTGCGATTATTCTTTTAAAATATATGACGGAGTGGATGTCTTGAAGAATCACTTGAAAGAAAATCATAACATAGACGAATATTTCGAAAATCGCATAGAAGATCATAACATAGACGAATATTTCGAAAATCGCATAGAAGATCATAACATAGACGAATATTTAGAAAATCGCGTAGAAGAGGAGCCTGAGGATTCAGAAACAACAATGCAATTTACAACTGAAGAAATTGAAGTGCCTTTTTCACAATGGTAATACACATTGATAATAAATCGAAAGGGAAGATCAACTGAGGTAAATGTTATTAGTGTCTTATTTTTTCTGGATAATAAATAAATTTTTATATATATATATATATATATATATATATATATATATAAAGACTACAATTAATGTAATAGATATTATATAAATATTCATCGTTGATAAATTTACATTATTTAAATGTTATATAAATTATATAAATATTTATCATTGATGAATAGTCTCAATTCGAATAACAAGATAAGTATGATAGAATCTAAATAGTAATTGAGCTTTGGCATTTCTTTTTAAGAAATATGAAATAATAAGTCCCAGTTTTAATTTTATAATTAAACGTACATGACTACAGTATGATTTTGTAATTCTAATTACATTGATACTGTTCGATTTCTTAATCACTCTGTGTATATATATAGATCCAATTACAGAAACCAACAAAGATATGCAACCCAAGACAGAATCTGGAGATAACATTATACGTTAGTAATAAACTTTAGTTTGGATTTGGAATTTATAAACAAACAAGAGCAGCTTTGACGAGTAATTACCCGCTTTCCGTTGTTACATAACGTAAAGCAGCTTTATGATTAAAGCATCGACTTTCTTCTACGAATAAATAATTTACTACTTGTTTTATTAATTATTTGTTASTTAATCAAACATTGTCAAATATTCTTTATATCGATTTATCAGTCCATCATACATCGCATAAAGTTTTGTGAAGCCAACGAATACAGCAGTTATAATATGTATACAGAATTATAAAATTTATCAGGATACTATATCATGAAAATTATTTAAATTAATTTTTGTTCTCTGAGTTCTCAAATTCAGGCGTTCGAATTATTTATGATTTAAATATACTGATCTTAAAATCCGGATAATATTTATAATTCTAATCCATATACATTTATGTAAAATGTATTATTGCAAAACAAAATATGTAATTGCATATTGCAAATTACATAATTTTTTTGTATAGCGATAATATGTGTTTTCTTTATACCAATTAATTCACCTCATTGTAACTGTGCAAAAATATTAAGATATATTTCCCAAAAAATGAATTGTTTGAACTGTCCGAACGAATACAACACAAAATTATAATTATGTTTAAATAATAATATTTTAGTTATTAAATTATAATTAACTTTAACATGTTTAAAGATTATTTCTAAAAAGTTTGCAAAATACTTTACATTAAAATGTATCAAGAAAATGTAAAAAAAAAATCTTTTAATCTATTGACTTGCGACAATTTTACTTTAACATTTTTGTATGCAAAATAACTAGAAAAATCATATTTTGTAAAAAAAAATTATATAAATTTATTTAAATAAATGGCAATGTTYTCCWTGTGACCTTAAAAWTCGAGTTCTTTCGAGAAATAAATTTATCATTATTTGTCCTCCTTCAAACTATACAACTTTCTTTCGAAACATTTTTTAATGAAAGCCTTCGTTCTCGAAAAATCTGAATCGCTGTTATTTCAAATTGGACACCTCGTATTGATTGTAATATAAATAAACGCAAAATGGATAWACATACATTAATGAATAATATTTTTTATATCCATGCAAAAATAATGATTGATGCGTGAATCGAATGTATGAAGAGAGTGACAAGGGCGTTAATATCTGTTTTATGTTCTATTATTTTAATTTTCCCTCCTCAATGTTATTTGTTTATGTTTTCGTCACTCTTTTTTTGCTTTTRACTTACATTCCGATTCTTATTTTCGATTAAGCACAAAAAGATATTTAACTTAATTTGATTTAAAGAATAAATTTCATCAAATAAGAGTTCGGAATGTCGATCGAGTTTATTTAATTTGTTAAATCTTTGGAACAATTGGATTTTCTGCGAATGCGCGAATCTTAAAATTATTAATTCGATATTCCGTGTATTAATCGAAAACGACTAAAATTCTAATATACTTTAAACGATATTCTTATTGTTATTCCGAACACACGATGAACATCTTTCTAATTTGAAGGAAATTTTTTGTTTAGCAGGAAAATTTAATTTGCAACTTTGATAAATACTCATTTCTTTACCAGAATATTATCTTATCTATATATCGTGGCTATTTGATCGACGAAATTGAAATTTGCTCAAGACGGAGTTAAATGTGAATTATTCAAATCTACACACTTCAAAAGAATTAWAGTGATTTGCAAATTACGATCAAAAACGAGCAAATAGGGATGTTATTAAAACTATCTTTCTATAAATATAATAGCAATTTAATTCAAGATTTAAAATTACATGCGATTAAATGTACGTTTCGACTGAACTCAGTCTCCTTCAGCGATAAAAATAGAAACAATAAAATCAAGTCATAAATAAGAGATAAAAATACATAAATAATAGAGCAATGGACATTATAAATATAGTGATGACGTGGATGGCAAGATCAAAATCAAAGCTAGACTGAGTTTCTGAGAAATCAAGTCGAACTGACGTTCGATCATGAAAATTACGCGTGATTCCAACTGTTATTTCGTGAAAATTATTTCCTGATGGGAAAAAGGAAATTCTTCAGTTTTCTATAAAATAATATAAGGTCCAAATAATAAAATCCAAGTCAACTGTTAACAGATAAGCGTAGATATGTAGTGAGTTCAGAATATTTAAGCAAGTAATAACAGTTGTCTARTAATTGTGTATCTGATCTTGTTGTGCTAACGTCAAAWCGAATCACAGCAAGATYARATACAATCACTARACAACTWGTTACTTACTTAAAAATTCTGAATTCATTACATATCTACACCTAYCTRTTAACAATTGACTTGRATTTTATTATTTGGACCTCTATATTATTTTATTGAAGACTGAAGAATTTCTTTTTTCCCATCACTGGATTATAAAATTTTAATTTATAAAATTATATCCGTGTAGATCTTCCGTATAGTTCACATTCGTCATTCGTCATTCGGATCCATTCTATTAGACAAAGAATTTTCATGAATTGCTACGAATCGCGAATCACGAATCATGAATCGCGAATACGCGCATAGTGTAGCCCTAAGGGAAAGATGCTGGGTCTGTTTTTTAACTTGAAACGATCGATAAAACGTACTGCTTTGTAAATGAATGCAAATCACGTACAAACGTAAACATGACGAAAAGAAACCAATTTTGCCGTTTTAGAGGTGAATTGTTTATTTCTAACTGCAAGATATTTTTACCAATTGTAAATGCACTTCATCCTCTCACCATCTATTTGAAATTTTTTTTCGGCTATCTGCCGGCAATTCTCGATATAACATTTGATCAATCTAAACTTTTCTTATTATAAAAAATATGGCAACTTTCATACTGGATTTGAATTTTTCCAGCATTTTTCTGACAGGGGCGGAGCCTAAAAATTTGATACGTTAGCCAACTTCAGCTCGATGACATCAGGCCTTAGTAAAAATGGGAGGATTAGCAATCCATACTTATACATATAGTCAAAGCTATAACTATTTCTAAAAAAATTAAAAGTTAAAACTCTTAAAAAAAAATTGATTTTTATGTATCTAGTTTGTATCATAAAGATGATAAAATAAGTTCAAAAATATTTTAAATAAAACTTCTATGCTTTTAAAAACATTTTATAACAATGTATTTAGATTTTCCAAATATAATATTCTTTTCTAAATTTCTTTTAAAATTAACACTATTCCTAAGAAAATATTGAAATAATTTCAATGATCAAATTAAAGCTTATAAAAGAGGGACTAACCATATTTAGCCATATATAATAAAATTATTTTCTGAAAATATATCTATGTGTGCGCGTAAGTTGCAAATTGAAACGATTAATGAGTGGAAAATAAGAGATCTATCAAAAATTACCTTTTTTAAGAAAAAGGTAAAAAAAAAGTGTAAAAGTCACACAAGACATCAGTACTTAAAAATATTTATAAAATATAATAAAAAAGAACAAACGTTTCGACCTTTAATTAGATCATTTTCAGTGTTCGTTAATTGTTAAAAATATTACTCAAAAATATAATTCTATAGGAACGAAACGAAATATTTAAACACATACAAAATTATCTCCGCAATACCTTTATATTAACAATATTGATAGTAAGATGACAATACGATTTAACGGTGGTCGTGTTATGTTTTCTTCAAGTTTTCAAGTCAAATATTGTTAAATGGTATATATTCAAAACGGTTTTTAAACATTGTGGTAAATCTTCACGTCGCATGAAACGTCTTAAAAACTAATAAATCAATTATGACATTACATATAAAAATTATTTATATCTCAGAAACGATTGAGTTTTCTATGCTTAGGGGAGATCGGTTGTCACAGTTTAGTAATTTTTAGGAAAAAAAAAATGTAAGATTTTGGAACATTATATAAAATATATATATCCTTAAAGTATTTAAAAAAATATTATTCTTAAACATGTCGTACAAATAAGTTACTTAATTTTAAATAAAACTGTGAAAATGTGACAATTAACTTCATCCTCCGGGTTGATTCAAAATCAGACAAAATCTCTGCCTTTCTTTCTTACTTTCGTACCATAGTTACAGTTTAACTTCACGTAATCTCTGAATGACCATTCAAGCCAGTATCGTCAGATGGAAAACGCGGCTTTCTCGAAGAATAAGTTGAGAGATTCATTTACAATGTACTCCACATGGCCATTTTTAATAAGAGATTATGTTCACAAATTTTGTTACAATAATGATTGACCAATCACAGCCAAAACTTATTCAAAACATGGCATTTTCTACGATTGCGATGAAATTATGATTAGTAATGCCAAAAACTAACAAAAGAAACAAAATAGGAGATCAGAAAGATTTACTCGCCGACTTTATTTTCTTAAAAGTTGTAAGTGGACGCCTTCCATTTAATGACACAAATCGATACAAATATCATTCTGTCTTTCTTCTTGATATCAAATGAATAACAAAGTCAGAACGACATTTGTGTCGACTTGTGTCACTAAATGGAAGACACTCAGTAATAGATGTTTTTTGTGCAAATCATTTTACACCATAAATTAATATTACGTTAGTAATCTACAGTATAAAAGAGACAATTTTTTTGGCATATCGATTGAGTTTTTGTTGATTTTTATTGATTGAGTTTTTTGACTTGCCCCAGTCCCCCTACTAAGACTTTTTACTCAGTATAGTGTGTACTATCTACTGTATAAATGCTGAATGCTTTTTTGTAAACATTCTGTATAGTTATATACAATAATTATAGAATAGTTTATTCAATTGCGTATCTTAATTCTATATAAAACTTGTATAATTGTCATGTTGCTGCTGCTATGTCTTTTTCTCTAAGAGAATGGAACGCTTTAATGTAATATAATAAATATATATAGAGCAATGCTCTCTAAATTAAATAAATGCTAACAATTTTCACTTTAAACAAATTTCGCCGCGATATCTTTGACCGAGATCATAAAATAACCGAAAGCTTGTAAAACGAGAGAGGAATCAATCGTTCTGTATGCCATTATTTGTAATAATACTTCGCCCGGACGACTCGCATCTCGCCTAACGCGGTCACTTTATTGGCGGGATTTCCAGGTCGTAGAGCAGCAGCGCGTGCCGATCAATGAGCGCTGCATGGATTATGAGAGCTGGGTGATTCGTTGTCGAGGAGGCACGTGTTCCGCGGTAACACGTGCCTGCTCGACGACAGGCTTTACAAGGGAGCCGGACCGACTGACGGAATGATTCTAAAGAGCCCCTTCCCTTTTGTAGCTCGGCGCATTCGACAGCGCTCGTCCGTTCGATTTTCACGCGCAGACATTTTATTCATTTCTCAGTTTACAACAACGTTTATACATTTATTTATTTAGACAGTAATTGTTCAAAATACAACACGTTTCGTTTTTCAATATCCATAATCGAAAACTGGACCGTTCGGTTCGATGCCCGAGGCGTAAATCAATTCTCCAACCCTCCGCATTATATTCATCGTTCGCAAAGAAACTCCTCGAGAATTATCGATGCAAAAGCGGTGCTTCGTCTGGCGCCATCCCGATGCAAAATCTCGCTCAGGCGAGACCGCCGGTCCCGTCTACAAGTGTTCTCGAGAATGAACTCCGCGCGCGCGTCTATATTCGCGGGACTTAATGCGCGCGATTCGTATGCGCCGAGTCCCGCAATAAACTGCGCGGCGAGCCGCGGTGCTTTTGCCGGCCGTACGCGCGCGAGGGCTCGGACAAAACGGCGGCGAAAAAAATTGGAAATCTCGTCGGGCCACTCGCGCCGACGCGGACTCGACGCTCCAGCCAGGCAGTTTGCGAGAAATTAGTATGCGCGATGTCTCGAGTCTTTCTTTTTTTTTTTTTTYTTTTGCGAATGGCTGTTGCCCCAACAGAGAGAATGAAAAAAGTCCGGAGGACTTGAATTGATTTCTGAGGGAGTTTAAGGTGCTTCGAAAATTTATAAAAATATTTTTTAAAGCTCTCTTTCTTGAGTAGGCGAGAATTTTTGACTTGAAAATAAAAATGTGTATCGCACGAATTTCTTTAAGGATTTTCTGCAACGATGTCGAGAGATGCAGAAATTTATGAAAAACATCGAACAAGCATCTCGGAGGAATTTCAAACAAATATGCGAGAATCTGTGAATATTTTTAAAATTTATAAAAAGTATTTGAAGAGTTTTTAAACATATGTCATATTCGTTAAAATTCTGAAAAAATTCCTTCTTTAAAAATTTGTGAAATCGGGAATTTCATTGACAGATGGCATGGATCTATTAAGGGTAAATCTCTATTGCTGGAAGTTTATTTGACTATGAAGGAAAAGGCACCTGAGATCTCGTAGCAATGGTAACGATTCCTCTCTCCCTCCTATATCGAAAGCATCCTCTTAGGACGGCGCGGACGGATATCCTCTTACCGACACGTGGCTCGCACGTGCCCTTTTGCCAACTAGTTCTACGAGGTCGAAAGGAGGGTTCCTTCAACGCGATCCTATAAGGCTATTAATTAAGCGAGATTCGAGGCATGTCAGATTCGAAGATAGATTCGCGACTTCGAAGCGTGCGTCACGTTTCCGCCGTGGCACCAGCTTTGAAATCCGGCACGGACCAATTGTCGGCTCCGATCGCCTATTATTTCAGATTTAGTCCGAATTCAGTCTTATCCCGAAACTTGGATGTTCTCCCTTGTCGGTTCAATACGGAGCATTTGAAATCACTTCAATTCTCAGACGAGATTAAAAATTGGAGAGTGATTATTGTCTGATGCTACAGCGAGCTATTAATATTTTAATTTTTTAATTATTTACTCATAATTCGTGTCTCTTCAAATTTTGTGTGCTCTTAATCTAGGATTCATATCTACGGATCAATATCAATAAATATATGTACAAAAAATACCAGTCTTAATTTAATCGATATAATTTTTACAATTACATTTCTAAAAATAAATAAATGTTATTGTTGCTCGTTTTGTGCAATGCATATGTAGAGAAAAATTTAACGATGAACAAACTCAAGTTGTAGAACGTTAAAATAATTTATTAATTATGAAAACAAAATTTACTGATAATAATGATAAGAATACTGAACTACTTCGACTAAACAGAATTTTTTTCAACAGTGATAGTTTTCATAAAGAATAACATAGTAAAATGTGAAAAATAAAGCATAATAAATTGAAACAATGAGAACAATGAAATATGTCGAATACGTAATTCTCATAAGTCGAGTAAATAAAAACTCTACAAAAGCCATCGAGGTTGAAAATACATCAATAATAATCGAAGCAATCATTATATAAATTAAACAGCAATTACATAAAGTTAAAAAATAAAAAGAAATATGTATAATGGTAAATATTGTTAATGCTTAAAAATTAATAGATTAATAATATAGGGTAACTCAACAAATAAAATTGTGTAAAATAAAAATGTTTATAATCTATTCTTCATTTCAAGACGAGAATGGATGAAGTCGAGTCAGAAGTAGTGAAATATTTAGTCATATAAAGATGTCAAAATATATAAAGATAATTTGTCAATATGGAGAGTAAAGTCAACGAATAAAATAGAGATTTATAAATACAAAATGGCTCAAAATAGATTTGTTCACGGAGAGAACAGTTTTGCTGAAGTATCTTAAAGTTTAACTAGATACAGATCTGAAAATATTTTTGTTACAGATCATCAAAATAATTACGTAGAAGCTTAAGCATTAATGATAATGTAGCAAAAAGTTTTGACAGTCTAGTAATCAATTTGAGTATCCTACATAATTATTTTGATGGTTCAAACAAAATTATTTTCCGATCTGTTTCAGCAAAATCATTCTTTCCATGTAGATTTAGCTGATTTAAGAAAAAGGAAAAAATAGAGAGAACTTGCGCGACTGCAGCAAAATAAAAAAAATGTGAGTGAATTTAAAATAAGATCGTTGCTCTCAATTTGTTTTTAATTTTTAATTGGTTCTTGGTCTTCTATTCGAGTCAGGAACTTATAGATGACTGAGATAAGATATACATATTTGCAATATATATGTGTGTGTGTGTGTGTGTGTGTGTGTGTGTGTGTGTG
>JANQDE010000138.1:191615-225133 GCA_037157785.1 Cephalotes varians
TGTGTAAATATTATAATATTATTTATATTAATAATATTATTTCTTGTATATTATCACATTATACCTTTAAAATTCAAAATGTGTTGACGGATCTAATTTTGCTTAGAAGAACCTAATTTTAAGTTGCTCCGATGTTTTTTGATCCAAGTTTTTAATTGTCTTTTTGTTCAACATATGCGACGCGATCATTGCATGAAATTTTATAAACGACATTGTTATTAAAAACGAACTGATAAGACTTTTTATGTATCTTGCACTTGCTAAGTTTGTTTAAATATCTGTAGCCTATGATAAATTTGGATTTGTCTATTGTGGTCACTGCTAATTCCGAGATTTTTAATGTAAGAGAAGACCATACATTTTCTTTTTCCAGTTATTTTTTTGTCGTATGTTTCGAAAGAGTTATTAAACATAGATTTTATTTATGAATTTCTAAACTCATTAATGAGTTTCTCGAGCATTAATTTTTTTAATAGAAAATTGAAACGTTGTCTTGAATGACACAAATTCCATTTCTTTTTTTTGTAAAAATTGATATTTTTATATTTAAAACTTTATGCTTCAAAATTTACAGCGCAAGTGATACAATTCGAAAATAAAATTAACGAATATCATAAATCTCAAGTATCATCAAGTGTATGAAAATTATTGTTTAATGAATGGTAAATAATTTGTCGACGATAAATCTGAGCGAAAGCCGAAACGAAATGAAAATAAAAGAGCGAAAGAGCGCGCAAAGCTGTTTTGTGTGATACAAGCTGCTTGATGGTTAAATCCGCCGTGTAAAGTAACACGACACGTTGACGAGAGTAGATCTGACGTGTAAGGGATACTCGTAAAAAAATGGGTTCTACGCCCTACCACGAGCTCACGTGCGCTATTATTGTGGGAAAAGCGGCAATATTCCGAACTCGATCTACCCTCGAGTTTTTTTGAAAATATAGCTATTTGTAAGAAATGGGAGAAGAAGGAGCATAAAAATGTTTACCATTTCATATATGTAATTTACATGCCACACAAGGCACAAAAAAGACGCGTTAAAGTTTAATATTATCAGTTATTATTTTCTGTAATGCATATTTTATCTCTAAAGACAGCCAATTATTACACTTAACAAAAAAATATTTTAACAAAAAAATGCACAATAATCGTTTCATAATTTTTTGGGCGCTGAATACGATCTCGTTTATTAAATCACAGAATATCACAATTTTGAGAAATTCGATTAAAGTTGTAAAAAAGATTATTTTAGTGTATAATTACAATTTGTGGCGTTTTAAAGAAGTTTTATTGTAATAAAAATTAAATATATTGTTAGAACATTCAAAGAATTGCCCTTAAAAAAAATTTGTCGATTATGGTTAGAAATTTATGATTAATACAGCGTCTACTGCATCAAAATTGCGACTTACATAAGCTACCAAATTTTTTAAATTAACATTATTCAAACTTAAAGATTAAAAATCACTATTTTTAATTATTTCTATAATTCAATAATTCTTTTAGCAACTTAGATCTGCAGTTAATTGCGGAGCGTTTAAGTGAAAAAATGGGATATTTCCATGACGTTTTATCATCCAGCTTATCGCGAGGGTGCGTGTTTCTCCCAATATTTCACCTCTATAAAAATCTCATAAACAATGCGATCAGCCCGTGCGCGACAGGACGTGTGTTCTGAACCCCGTCCGTTTCATATTACAGACTTCCAGGATTCATCCATCATGCCAGAAAAAGCCCCGTCGCAATGAAATCGCCGAGTGGCAGCTCGTGATTGATAAAACATCAAATTAGTTAACCCAACCCCGACATGTTAAACCGCACACTTTTGCGCAAAAAAATGTATCAGTGTTGGTATGTGACTATGATCTAGTTAGATTTTCGAAAGAAATATCATGTATTTGAATTTTAGAAATTAGACATTTAAAAATTTGAAGTCTTGAGAAGATTTGTAATCGATTTTATGTGATATATTTTTTAATTATTTATATGTTCTCTGAAAGAAAGAGAGAAAGAGAGAGAGAGAGAGAGAGAGAGAGAGAGAGAGAGAGAGAGAGAGAGAGAGTGTGTGTGTGTGTGTGTTAGTATCTTATCTATGAAAGTTTAAACTTTTTGATTTGTATAAACTAGATTTCTGCAAATTTGAAATTTTGGGAATTTCTACAAATTTTTTTAATTTTTAAATTTTGTCACAAATATAATAAATAATATATGATAACGAAATAGAGACGGCATTTTGGTTAAGATTTTGATTAAGTTTAGTCGGCAAAATGACAAGTGTTTGTTTAGAAAGTGTTCCTCATCTCTTTGGCTTTCCCGCCAATAGAATGGAGCACGAGCACTTTGATTTTCATTTGGTCGACAAAATGACAAGCTATTGTTCAAAAAGTGATCCTCATCTCTTTGGCTTTTTCACCAATAGAATGGCGCACGAGCTTACTGATTCCTTGTTGGGCGGCAAATTCTTTTAACGATCGATCATGCTTTGTTAATTTGTGTGAAATCATTCGTTTACATCTCACGCGCTCAGCAGGTCGACACGCCCTTTTGTGCCATTTTCGATCCTTAGAGATCGGTTCTCTCTAAAAGATCCTTTCGACATGCACCTGTGAGCCCCAAAGCCAGCTGTCAGCTTCTCTGCCCACCTTGCCTCTAATTTCGTTGCAGAATTGTGTCTTCTCGCAACGTTTCCTTGCCAATCTTAAAAATCAAAAGGGTTCAAAAATCGAATTCCATTCAAGATTGTTCATTCAAAGATTCAAGAAACAAAAACATTTCTTATTACTTCCGAGATCGATCTTCCAAAAATCGGTAAGATCTATAGTCTTTCAGGAGTTTCGGACTTTTAGTGATACATAATTCACAGTTTTACGTTCGCAAACACTCGTTTTATTTTCATCTGTGCGAGCCAGTGTTCGCAAATACAGCGAAAGAAAACGAAAAAGAATGAGGAACTCGACGTTCGCGCTGCTGTCTCGTTCGATCTCTCGAGGGCACGACTTTCGCGGGCGGACTTCGAAGTGGCCAGTTATTTATGGCTGAATGTATTAGAGGTGGATATAAACGTCGGTTATTGCAAACACTTAACAGTCCGTATATCAATCAGACGCCAGCCCGATGCGCAGCCCCTCGAGAGAGTGAAGAGGGTGATGTTGCGCCACACTTCTTCCCGACGCAGGAGTGCATCATCGTCGACGCGGTTGCAGCGACGCATTCGATGCACTCGACCGAGTGAATGCGCGCAACGTCGATGAAAATGAACGCAAACATCAACGATATCTTCCCGATGATATTTATTTACTTATTTATTTTTCGGTTAACTGGCCATCTCAAGATAAAATTCACACAGAATAATTTATGCAGGAAGCAATTTTTAACTAGTAGTCAAATTAAAACAATAGAAAATTATGCGTTTATAAAATAAAGCTCACTTTATCACGATAAAGCCTACTTTATCTATAATTTACAACAAAATTCGATACAAAATTCTATTTATTAATTTTATGTATCGTATAATACAAAAAACATTTAAACAATTAGAATTATAATTATTTTATAACTATAGTGTTCTATTTTTATAAAAAAGAAAAGACGCAAATATGCAGTGCATAAAAAAAGTGATTGGATATTGTGCTTTGATTAATAAAAAATCCTAAGTACTGATCGATACTGAGTAACTGTGTACAATCGGATGAGCAAATGGAGCTTATTCATATAACATTGTAACAATAACTTACAAATATATATGAAATTTAATTTGAAGCAGTTTTGCAATGAGCACATATGTTTGTGCGTGTGCGTTAGATCTATTTTTGACCTTTTATGAGTTATAAGTATTATTCTTTCATTATCCCTTTATGTTCTACACATTATAAATCAAGTTATAATTTGTTCATGCAATAGAAAAACTTTTTCTTATTTATGTATGTACAAAATTTTACACACACACACACACACACACACACACACACACACACACACACACGAAATTATAAATAGAATTCTGTCGCGAATTATAGATCGTATAAACTGGGACAAAAATATTAGATTGCGCTGACTGTGCTTATTGGCGAAAAGACCGAATACAATTCTAATGTACGTAACTTTGTGTAGATATATTTCACGAAAGAGACATAAAGTTTACAATAAATCCTGTATAACCTTCGTATCGCTTATTTTACGGTTGATGCATTCCTAACTCGGGATTTATGATTTTTATCCCGGGGTTCGACGAACATATAGAGTGCAATCGAGAACCGGCGGTGTGCATCGATTGAACGATAAATGAGCATAACTAGAAACTCTCTCATTCAGAATCCACTGCTTAACCACTCGTGTCGTAAAATGTTTTTCTCCACACGTTGCCGACCCCAATAAAATGGCAGCTGCCCCGAGACTTTTCACGGTGGCATTATAACACCTGTCATCAGTGGAAAACCCAACGAGGCGTGTTCGTTTCCGCGCGCGTAACACGTGAAATACCTGTCGTTTTTCAAGTACAAAAGATCCGAATAATTCCCTGCTTCTATTATGTTTGTTTACGATTCCATCTCGCTGTGGTGAATCGAATAATTGTAAAGGCAAAAATATCCGAATATGTTAAAATATAGATGTAGTCATTTAGTTGGAAAAACTACATAGGTATAAAAACCAAGAGATTTGATTTATGTGCGAAAATCATTATATCAGATCTGATTTGAAACAATCCTAATCCTTTTAGAATTATGAGACATGTGGATGTGGATAGATATCTATAATTATCTGCATAAATATTTTTATCTTCTTTGCAGCTTCATATAGATATTCATAAATTTTAGGTATAGATATTTATGAATATTGATTCTAAGTATAGATATAAATTTTTATTTTCATTCTCTCTTCTTTAACACTAAAAATAGCGATCATTAATATCATTATTGACTGTTTTTGTTTTTTAGATTAATTGTTAGATATTATGTTTTCCGTGTAAAATAGGATTCTAAAATTTTTTGATCTTTCAGTAATTATGTTTTTTATATTGATGAAATATTTGGTTTTATTCATTATTTTCTTTATTTTCGTAGTAACTTGCTTGAACCTTTTAGTGAGTAAGAAACATTGGTATCTAAATCTTTGTTTTCCTAAAATTAAATCCATGCTATATTTGCAACTTTCTCACTGACACATTTATAGACGTACACGTTCTGACTATACGTTCTGCCCGATAAAAGAAAACGTTTTTAGGATATAGGGATCTGATATGTTGTGCGTGGCATCAAATTCCGTGGTAACGTATCTCATATCCAAACTCTCGGCTCATCCGCCTCTAATCTTCCCCTTAATCAGGCTCGGCGTCGATTTTCTCGATCTTGGACCACCGGTACGACACCGGGAGAGGATCGGGAGGATCGTTCTCGAGGCATCGACGCAGCTGCGCGCACGCTGCAGTCGCATAATTTATGGCATCGACGAAGAGAGACCGGAATGAAAAGAGGGGGAGTGAGGAGCGAGGGTGAGGAGGGAGGAAGATTAACAGTAAGAGAGCGAGAGGAAGACAGGTCGGCCGCACGGACATTAAGATACCAATGAGAAGGGGACAGAGGACGACGCGGGGACAAGCATTCTTTATGCGCTTTATCGGCCTTATCAAATGGCCAGTAGTGATGTGACTTGAACAACTCGATGTCTCCCGCGGACCCGCGTACCCTTCCTTTTCCTTCTTGTCCCCCTTTTCGCGTTGGAGCTGGTTGTTATTTATGGACGTCACTGAAAAGTGTGTTTGAGACCAGGGGGATTATCTTGCTAAACAGTGTTATTGTATAAGTGTCGTTTTAATGTTTCAATATAATATAGCAGACGGCGTGTTAAATAATATATTAGTAACTAATATTTAGTACTTCACTTTTTAATCACTAAAGTAAATTTTGTATACTAAAAAGAAAAGTAACGGAAAAAAGGAACAAAGAAGGGAGAAACAAACGAAAAATGTGTAAAAGTTAGACACAAAAGAAATGTCATGCGTAGCCATATAAGATTGTCTCACACTTGCATTAACAAGCCCAGATAAAGAGCATACGTCAAATATTAGGCAAGTTTATATTAATGACGTTACGTGATCAAAAAATGGCGGTTATATATAAGTCATTTTGATGTCTTATTCAAAATTTTATGTCATTGTGACATAATATTCCTATGTGTGTAATGCTTATTTTACATCAATATTAAAATCTAAAGATAATTTTGTTCCCTTAATTATTATTAATTTTCTGCTTGTTCAGCATATCTGTTTTTTTGGATACGTTCCGGATGTATTGTAATTTACTTTAAATAACAATTACAAACAAATTCGGCAACGGGAACTTTGTGTGCAATCGTGATGATCAAACATAACAAAGTATCGTCATTACAATATCGATTTAAGATCACTTTTCATCATTCGATGTCAATCAACTTTAAATAATTACGTAAAACAAATGTAATATATTCCTGACGACATATTATCATTTTTGATCATATTTAATAATGATTATTAATTATTATTCTTGATTAATTATATTAAATGTATATTAATTATAATTAAATAAGCATTAATACTGATTCTTTCTGGTCTCTTCTGCTGTCATTTAAACAGCAACAGAAAAATATTATATCAGATACTAATCCGTACGTGTGAAAATCAATGAAAACTGTAATTTGAGGATTAAGATCTTGATGATCTTTAAGCAAAAAAAGAAAAATAAAATGAGAAAAGGTAAGGAAAGTATAAAAAATTAGCTTCATTTTCCACACATAATTTTTTCACACGTCCTCTCAATGACACGAAGGGCCAGCGAAAAAGTAAGCCGACCGTGGTGCTGACATAATTTTTTCGAGAGAGCGGCGCGACCGCGCGGACACGTGAGTTATTTACCGTGCGTAAATGAAGATATATTGCAGGGAAATCCTTTTTAACGACCGGCCTTTCTCTCTCACTCTTTCCTGTCTTCCCTAAGTTTCCTTCCTCTATATCTCCTTTATTAATCTTGTCTAAAACCTATGTATTAAACAACACATACTTGTTTCTATGTTCTCTTAGGCGTATCACGTGGATAAGGAATCGTACACGCAATAAAATCACACTGAATTGTTCAACAATTCACGTGCACGTGTCGTAAAGATGTCACTTAAAATCGTAAATTTATAACTCGATCGAGTTATTATAGATTCGATCCGAAAAGGATCGCTGAATGAACGATTCAGAAGATACAGAAGTTCGTCTGTTAAAAATGACGGGTAACTTTTTTCGAGAGAATAGTTCTAAAGAACGAACAATAGGTAAATTAAAATAGATTATTAGAAATGAGATTCTTATTCGTGGAAATCAGATTTTGCCAATTATTGAATTCCTTTTCATCGTTTTCCATTATCTTTTTTTTTTTACATTTTCGTTTATAAAATGTCATGCAATTGAGAGAGAAATGAGAATGAGTATTAAAACTAGTAGTAGAAGTATTTTTACATATTTTTTAATGCAATAAGACAAGAAGAAAACTTCCATTTTGATTTATCTATATAGACCTGTTTTGCAAAAATTTTTACCTGCATCGTCTTAAGATGATGTTTTGCTATGTCGGCTAAAGTAAAATCGGATAATGTTCGATCGTTGTCTCCATTATTGAAACTTCAAAAACCTTTTGCTAAAAAAACATGTGAAGAAAGCTAAATCTCTCTAATATCTTAATATTCAGAAAGGAAAAGAATGCAGGTGCTTCTCTATCCATTTTTAATCTCTTTTTTCTCGAAAAAATAATAAAAAGAACATTTGATATATTATTGTAAGAATTGGTTAAATAAGTAAAAAGAGAAAATTTAAATCAAGTGAATATATATTTATAATTTTTTAAAATAATATTTATAATTTTTTGTGAGCACAAGAACTGAGCACATTTTTCAGATATCCTATGTACGTAAAAGTTTTATTGATTTTGAGAATTCAAGAATTCAAAGATACATAAAAGTATATCTCCTAAAAAATATAGATTTTTTAAATATTTATAAATTTTTAATGATTGTGGGATCCAACAAAAGTCACGATTTAAAGTTTTAAATAAAAAATTCTAAAGTATTATCATTTGAACTAAAAATTGAACCTAAAATTTTAATGTAATAAGAGACCTCTTGAGGAGAAGGTTCTGGAGAGAATTGGAACACAAGTACTGTTTTATTTTAGATGTGTGGACGATCTTGCTATAGGAATACCTTCTGCTTTTCCGATGATATTTTATATATCTTTAACGCTTTTCATCCGAGGCTTCAATTTACTGGAAAGAAGGGTCAATAATTTAAATTTTCTTGATGTCACAAAAATCGTTGACAATATTATCGAGTTCAACTGGTTTTACAAACCATTACCTATTTTTTCTGGGAGGTACTTGAATTTCCATTTTCTACATCCTTTCAGAAACATGGTACTCTTATTGGGATGACTGATCGAGCGTTTTATTTTTCACATCCTAGATATCATCAAAAAACTTAGAATTGGTCATCAATGCTCTGTTAAATAACGATTATCCTCTGAGCTTTATCTTTGACACGATTAACTCACGATTGAAATATTTATTACGCAAACGCGATTTCATTTCCGAAAAGAAGAAAAAAAGAGATATAATGAATGCATTTTATAACACGCCATGGTTCACAGTATCTTACCTACCAAAATTTGCTGACAAATTTAAAGAGGTAATACGTAGTTTAGACACAAGACTTTCTTTTCACAGTCTAAATAAGCTCGGAGGAATCATTAAAGCGCATAAAGTCCAAAACCTCCAAAAACTATCGAATAAAGATGTGGTGTATAAATTATGCTGCAAAAATTCTGACGCTTCTTACGTTGGGCAGACGTCAAGACAGTTAAAAACAAAGATTTCAGAACATCGTAATCACATCAATAGGAGTACCATCACACAGTTCATAATTACTTAACACAGACTACGATTCAATCACAATATTAATTGGGAGGAAGTCAAGATTTTAGATTCTGAAAGATTTCTGGGAAAATGTTTAATATCAGAAATGATGTTTATAAAAAAACAGAAGAATGGCATTAATTTACAGTCCGACGCGGAACATCTCGACGCGTATATTTCGGTCTGGAGTAAATTATAAATATTGTTTTTTCCATCTTATTATTCGTATAACTTTGTTGACACATATAACATCATTTTAATTTGTAATCCTTGACGGGCAATACAACAACCTTGTAACCGTTTTAAATTTCCGACTTTTATTGACTTAATTATTTCACCAATTGTGGAACTCCGAGACTGGTTGACCATCAGCGAATTTTTCAATGACTTTGTCATCAGGTTTCCAGTGGTGAGTGATTGAAAAAGGAAAATTTCTACCAAATACTTTTAATTCTTAAAGGATTGCGTTATGTCACTCACTTATAGGTTGATTACGAATCGAAATGTTATCACTTGGCTTTGCGACCAATGTGATTAACTCTTATACTACTTTATCGATTCTCTTGGAATCCGTATTTTTTTTTTGCGTTTTTTACCGTTAAAAATAACTCGAAGAAAAGTCGAAACGTCGAAGTTTAATGTAATGATAATTGTTAATTAGCATAATAATACACGTTTATTAGCATTTTGATACGCATAAAAAACAGCGTCCAATTCTTATTCGCTCTTGTGATTATTAAATTTTAAATGACAATTACAATTCCATGAATATATTTAAAAGCACAGCGTTTAAGAATACATTTTTTAATCCGTAGACTATTGACAATTTTTATATTATAAGTTATACTTATATTTAAACGCAATCTCCCTTCACAAGTAATCCTCGAAGCGAAATTGGATTATACAGGGTGTTAAAAAGAACCATTTAATATTTGTATGGTAGATTGTACACATCATACTGAGTAAAAATACCATAGTAAACATAGGTCGAAAGCTCAACCACTTTTGAAACATAAACATTTTTGTATGTTAGCATCATGATTGATTTCTATGTCTGGTTTCTATGTGTCGCATACGACATGTTACCTGTCTATAAATCTAAATGTCCTCTTATTTAATTTCCATTTATAACAGAAGATTTTACCAGCAATCAGTCAATTGTCATCAACCGACAATTGCGGGTCTACATAATACTAAGCGCATATGGGAATAAAAGAAGGATATGTGGAACAGCTTCTGTAAATATCGAGATAATGATTTAGACAGATTATCGTCTTCTCATGCGACATGTAGAAGACAGTAAGTCAGCTAACATAGAAAAATATTTATATCTCAAAAACGGAATGGAATTTTTTATCTATGTTTACCAACATTTTTTTGCATGGTATGTACTATCTATAAATATAAATCATGTAAATATCGAATGATTTTTTTCAAACGTTTGTGCGCACACGTGTCATATGTGTGTGTGTGTGTGTGTGTGTGTGTGTGTGTGTGTGTGTGTGTGTGTGTGTGTGTGTGTGTGTTTTAATATGCAAATTTTTTCTGTAAGATCGATTTTATATTAGAGAAGAAGAAATACGACTGGATGTTTAAAAAAAAAACAAATTACATTTAATCGAAATTCCTCGTTTCTTAAAATACGATGAAATGTGATGACTATTAAGTTGTATATCTAGATTCATCTTGAACCATATCACATCTCAAAACTGGTTTCAGCTGAATTCCTCGGTGGAAATGCGACTATAAATAAGGTCGTAAGAATAGAGTGTGCGCGTGCTTTGAAGAGACTTTGCGATTATCTCGAATCGAGGCTGTCAAGGCTTATCTCCGTTGCGTTACAGATCATTGACTAAAACATATCCGCGTATCTGTATAATTCAGATAACCACGCTTTGAGAGAATTCTGGCTGTGAACGTTTCCCGGAAGCATATATATGCCTCGCAACTTAAATGCACGTAGCAAGCTGAACTAAAGGCAAGTGATGTCTTAATTATTCAAATATTAACATATAAAAGAAAATTGCTGATATCCAATGAGATTCTTGTAAAGAAAATCACACACACACACACACACACACACACACACACACACACACACACACACACACACACACACACACACATTCGCACAACTCTGAGCTAATCGAAGAAAATAAATATTGATGCCACAAATCTCTTTTACACATTATGTAAAATTAATAATATCTTTCAGATAACATTATACGATGCAATATTCAGTTAATTTGACCTTAATTTGTAACATTATCTGTTTATACGAGTCTGATCGACAGAGAGGAACGAGACAACTCAAAGGAGGAGAAGTGTTTTAGTAAGGCAAAGATAAGCGGCGAATATCGCGCGACCGGAATATAGATGGCCGACGATGATAAGGAAATGAATAATACAATGTTTCATTTGTTGCACCCGAGGGACACGAACATGCGAAAGAGCGCATCGACAGATCTCGCGATTGCATAAATCGTCTCGCCTTGTTACTACGAAACTGCGAATGATTTTAACACGATTTCGCTTAAATAATGAATGAGAAATTGCGGACGTCGTAATTCGCAATTAACATACCTGTCTAGCGGTAATAAATAGAGATAAATGGAGCTTTCAGGATGTGAAGCTCGTTTGAGAAATTCGGAGAACTCGTCGATCAGCATGTAAAAAGAGAACGTTACGACGAAAACGCGATGTGAAAAATTTTAAAATCTACAGAAGAATATGCACCTTTTCACATTTTTCATCGTGACGTCCGCAACAATTCGGGTCCTCGCGTTTTAGTATATCCGATCTCTCAATTTGTTGGATTTTTAAATTCTCCAGTCCTCGGGTATTCGTATAATACATATGTATATTCGTGCTAGATCCCGCTATCACCCGGCGATCCCGCGCGCAGCATCTTCCCGCGGTTCCACCCGGCGATGAAAAATGTTAAGAGACACGTACAACGTCATTGTGTCGCCAGTAACGTGAAACCTCACGGGCTCCCTCTCTTTCTCTCTCCGACATAACACAAAGCTCTCGCATAACGCATGGCACGAGTCCGGAGAACGAGTGTGATAAACATGTCAGCGTGACTGGACCCCCTGCAGCGGGCCCGGTCCGCCGCCCGGGACCTGAGAGTTTGATGCCCCCGTTACCTGTGCGCCCTAACTTTAACGCCGACTCGCACAGGAATCGTGTTTTTTTTCTGAGGGCTTTTTGAATTTCGAGCCTACTCGCTTGCTCGAAAACAAACTGTAGAAGCTACATCCCTCTCAATGGAATAGAACAAAACTTTTAATCTTAGATGTTTTAGTACGCAGGAAGTAGATTACTATCAAGGCATTCAATTATCGATTAAGTTATCGATTTTTTGGTGAAGATTGTGAAAATATTTGAAAGAATATCAGAATAATTCTGTGATGTAATTAATTGATCTGATGTGATTTTTACAAAAAAATGCAGAAACTTCTCTCTCTCTCTCTCTCTTTTATCTATTTAATCTACGGAATTTTTGTTCGTTTTTAATTGATTATTTTTAGATACTCGGATTCTCGCACATTGTCGCTTCGATATCACAGGGGCAGGAGGGAACATTCGATTGCCACTGATCGCCATCAAGTCTGAGCGTGGCGAGTGCACAAATCACGACGAAACGCGCCGATCTCTTCGAGGCCCGGTCGTATTTTTCGTCGACGTAATGCCCGATGACAGCCGTGGTAGTCAAACGTGCATCATCGTCGTATATCGACGCGGATGTCTCGTTGCCTCTGTATCTAACTTCACCGCTGGACGATAAGGCTTCTTATTAAATATCCCATAAAGAGCGGCCGTGCGTTTTTCTGTCCTTTCTCAGTCGACGCGTTTCTCTTTCATCTCTTCTTTGCCTCTTCTCCCTAACTCTTTCTTTTTCGCTCCCTCTCTCTCTCTCTTTAATTTTCTGTGAGAGAAGGAGGACAGCGATCATCCGTGATCGACATGGAGGGCCCATAAACGCGCGGCACGGAATGTTGGTCATCGTGCCGCCCTGAGAATCGGAATCGGTGGCAGTACAGCAAATCAGACATTTTATTCAACATAACCGCCAGTCGGACCGACAGCTCTTCATATGGGTTATCTCCTTGCACTGCGTCGCCGCTCTAAATGCAGTCTTCAAACGCCGCGTCGGGCCCCGTAGTGGGAATGCGGACCCAATAGCGCAGTGATACTCAAATCGCGCAAACATCGTCTGTATTTGGACGTTGCACGCGAAATCTCATTAATTTTTTAAAAAATTTTAATTTTTTAAATTTAATTAAAACATTTTCATAAAGTCTAAAAAGTTTTTTAAAATCAATAATCTTAAATTGTTTTAAATTACAAATATTTGGAACCGTATCTCTCCAACTTGTTCTTTCAAATAAAAAATTTAACATTACAAAATTAATTTCTATACGAAATATTCGAAAAGATAGATTTAATAATATTTTCCCTTAGCAATCGAAGTTCACTTAACGTTACTTTTTTTCTTAAAAAAACGCCAATTAAATTGCTTTTACACGTACCGCATAAATTTCTACAACTGTGATCTGATTAAAGATCTCAAGATAGATCACGAGGTACTGCGAGGTACAAAGTCCTGTGGAACTCGTCGAGTTAAATAAGCCGAGCATAAAGCAGTGAGTTTACTGATTTCCCCACAATCGTAGCCATTTTTGTTTCGTCGAGTCGTGAACACACGATGATTTGAGAAGCGCTGAATGAGTCCGCCACATTTTGTTGCTGCCGCGATTATACGCCGCGGGTGCGGCGTGGTGCCGTTTGTAATCGGCGACTCCGATCCGAGTATGCGAACGACATATCGTCGGCGACATATTACACGGAGTGTTATACCGCGAATATTTTATGCAGGAGAATTTTCAACAGATCCACTCGGATACCGATGAGGGTATTCGCCAAAACGCTTCCTCGAATTTTCAAGATTGGATGACGCTGATTCTGGCCGTCAATTCGTATAATTTCTTTTAATTTCTTTAAATCGAAGCAAGGGACAAATAAGACGGATCAAAATCGAGAGAAAAAAGTATCATCGTAAAATTCGAGAAAAAAAGAAATTACATGTGTTTGATATTCAATCGTTCGGAAATTCCTCGACACGATCCCATTCTCAATCCATTTTTCAGCGTACTCCATCGCTGACAAAAGCTCTCGCTGCTAGAAAATCGCGTGCAATCATTCGTTTGCGCCACGAATTTATTCCTGTGCAGGATATATTGGGTTGAAACAAAAGTTCGTAGCGTTTTTTTAGCTTAAAATTGTATATACAATATTTTCGTCAAAAATGAATGAAATTTAAATTAAAAAAAAGGGATTTTAAAGCTTGAAATCTCTACTTTCAAAAGCTTATTACATTTTTTGAGTTTATGTGAGTTTGGTAATTTTTACATACAGAAAATAATGAGCTGAAAAAGATGGAAAATTTTCTTCTCACTTTGTTGGTTTGTAACGTGCCCAAATTAAGTTTGAGAAAATTTTTTACTATCTATTGTGAAAGCTTGAAGCTTTCCCCTACAAAATCGTTTTTACAAATGTTCCTACGATTTTTTATTCTTAAGTTATTTGCAAGTTAAGTTAAACAGGGATTCTGACTTTGATTGCTCATAACTCCATTGAAAATCATCATACCGTAATTTGTGAAACAGATTCTGAAAGCTGAAACTTTGCTCTATCAAATGGTGTCATATTAGTTTTGTAAAATATATAAATTTTTTAAATATAAAAGTTTTAGAGCTAAAAAACGCAACGAACTTTTGTTCCAACCCAATACACTGCGCGTTTCCGCCGCTACCGCGGCGAGGATTTATCGTCTACAACCGCCTCGTTGCAGCTGTACCGTGAAACCTACGGACGACGTGTGTATCGGTTCGTTTTTTGCCGCCATGTGGAGAAGAACGAAAAATGGAAAGAAGCATTTTTACGATCTATCCTCGATATGCTTCATCCTTGATTCCGGACGGCTCGCTAGTTCTCGTTAAAATTTAAAAGCTCAGAAAGCTCCGGACTTTACAAGCTTCGGAGATGGAGATCAAAAAGTCGGCGAACGTGGAATCGTTCGATGTAGAAGAAAACTTAAACTCAGGATGATAACTATCTCAAAAAAAACAGTACATTCGGAACTTGGGAATTCAAAAAGTCAGAATTCATAAATATCCACTTTCAACAAGTAGATTAACACGTCACACGGAGTAGCTTCTTGTTACACGCGAACGAATCGGAGCGTACCCCATCCGTACCGTATCGTCTGATTGTGAGTCTCAGGAACTTGCAGATCTAGCCGGACTTAAGCCGGTCGAGTCAGTGAACATTCACACGCGAACAGCACCGCGACGACGCTGGAAACAACAGCAACGAGCAACGGAATCAAGGAGCCTTGGCTTGAGCTAGCGGTTCGTTCAGATCTAGATCTCAGATTTAACTGCAGATATTAATTAGGCGAGCACAGCTCGCGCATTCGTGAATTCTAACGGCCTGCGTAACGGCCAAACCTACAAATTTCGTCTTCAGACACTGAAAGACGAATTCGCGTGCGAATAGCAGACTAATTCTCATGATTCAAATGGTCTCTCTCTCTCTCTTTCTTTCTATCTATCTATTTATCTATCTATCTCTCTATCTCTATCATTCTCTCCCTTCCTCGGCGATTCTCGTGAAATAAACTTTCAGGTATTCAAAGTATTCATTCATACACCTTAAGTATTCGGTATTCATTGTACGAGAATTCATTTTAATCACCGAGACATTCTCTATAAATTTATAAGAATTTGCACGCTAAACTTCTCATTGCATGCTTCAGTCGTCATCAAGATCGGAAGCGCTTCTGATGCACGTTCTTCAAAGGGATTTCCGGTGCACATCATCGAAGCAGACGCATCATATTATCGCCCGTGGAGGGAAGGGGGAGCTGGGATGACTTTAAAGGGAGGAAGGTAATTTTCAGAGGTAATTTCCGAGCATGAACGCGAGAATGGGAAGCAGCTCGGGTGCATCTACCGTGTTCCTGTCATCGACGGATCGCGCTTCGCTATCTGATGGTGATTATGCGAACAGCGTACAGCTGTGTGTGTGTTTGTGTGTGTGTGCGCGCACAATGTATAATAATAAAAAGGCCGGCGCGTCTTAACGCACGGCCAACAAATATGCATTAGTTGCATTCGCGTGCACGTCTCGCGAACGCGCTACGTGAACGTATTGTGTTATACTGGGTGGCTCGCAGAAGCTATCTATCGCTTTGGAACGAATTGAAGATTTCGAATTTTTTTCTGTTAATCCGATGAGACTCATTTTAAACGTCATATTTAATTAAAAGTCACGTTAAAAAAGAAATAGAATGACATATTTTTCTTTGATATGGACATCTTGATTTTTAATCTGGAAAAAAAATCATTTAAATTATATCGAATGAAATATCTCGCAGGAAATGTTCTATTGAATTTCTTTTCTGAGAGAAATGTCAGTCTCAAAAAATGTAGAGCGTTCTTGATGATACACTTCACTTCTTTAAGTTTAATCTTGACTATGGATATTTCGCTGATGAAAGTATAGATTGAATTCTTTTGTTGAAAGAAGAGGAAAGAAAAGCGGAGAAGTTGAATTCGAATTCATTAACAAATACATTAATCCTCTTGTTTTTTTAAGTCACCTTATATTTACCTTTCATAGGAAGTCGGCAGGAATCAACCACGCGATAACCTAGCGTCTCTGATTGGTAATTAAACGCATGACATCCGACCGCGTTTTCATCCTGCTTTTTCATGGTTTTTCTATTCACTCTCCTTATCTCCTAGCCGAATCTTCTTTTCGAATTAAAATCTTTGCGGTAATTATTCCCGACAATTTAATTTGAGATTTAATTGCAATGCATTTAACATTAAATTTCTTACTAGCCATGATACCATCTCGCAATACGCACTTCTTTTTGCTAAATCTATTAATCTCTGTTACAATCGTATATAACGTATATTTTTAATTTTGCATTATTGAATTTAGTATATTTAATATGTTTCATAATGAATAATTAATTCTTCTGTAAAATGTATCATTTTTCTAATAAGTTAGAATCTATTTCTTGCAAATTACAAATCGTTAGTTTTCTAAATGAACACAAATTCCAAATTTGCTTGCTGTTTGTTACAATTTTTTGATAATTTCCGATTCTTCTAAATCGTTTTCTGATTTTTGTATATGCTTATGCGATGTTACTGTACGTCTAAACTTGGAAAGAGGGATAACCGACGATAAATGAAACGGCGACGCGTAATTGCGAGCTACGGGACCAACAAATTTATTCCGCTTCTCGGGAATCCGACACGCGTTGCTTATTATCGTTTACAAAAATGCCGCACGCTTCTCGCTTGGACGTCGGCATTTCCTTAATTGTTCTCTTTATCCAAAAGCGAGCAGCCGCGTGCTCATCGATGCCCAAAAAGCGGCTGGAGCGTGCAGGCCATTCACGATAGAATAAAGACCAGGCTAAAATTTGCATTTCCCGATCGTTTCGCATTTCCACTTGTTATCGCAGTGCGAAATTGATACGATAATTAATTTACATAATATAAAATATACAAATATTTTATTTATTTAATAAATATACAATCTATAAAATATACAAATATTTTTTTTATCTAATATAGGGTAAAGGCAACGAATATGGAATATCAATTTTTTAATTAATATTACTCCGATACAAATGCATATTAAGGCTTTTAATAAACGTAGAACTTTTAAGCAATATATTAGCTATAACATCCAATAAATGAAAGTCTCCGAAATTTAAGTCCAACTTCAATATTTGTATATGCTTATGCTACAAAAAAAAATAAAACGTGAGAAAATGAGGGGCGTAAAAAAAAGGATATAATATGGAATATTAATCAAATTTGAGGAACAATAATAAATAACATAAAAAATGAAGTGCAAATTTATTTTTTTATGTAAATTGAAATCAAAACTGTTAAAAATCATACGTTTACTGTACGATGTAGTACATAAATAAAATTACATTATGAACATGGACAATAAATCAAATCCTAAAGCGTTAAATTATTAAAATAAACATTAATATCAAAAATATTCTTCATTATTTAAAAGAACCAAAACATTATATTCTCTACTCTTTATTCCATAATAATTTAATTATTTCATATTACCAACACATCTCAATATGTGACACACAAACTTCTTCCATTTCAATAAAGAGTTATAAATCGCAATTAAACGGCATAATATTATTCATGCAACATTATTAAAAGCGTCTATGTTCTAAAAACATTAAATAACTTACATTCAGCTTGTAAGAACACTTTTAAGATAGTGCTATGCACATTTCCAGACGCAACAAAAATAAATGAATGCTTATATTAGAGAAATTTGTCGCATCAAGTTTATTATTTAATATGGCACGTTTGACAACAATTGCAACAACTTCCAGTGACTGACACTAGAATGCAACGCTTTATTTAAAAAATAAGCCCCTATTCCATATTAGTAACCTATTCCATATTCGCTGCCTTTCCCCTATAAACTGTAAAGTGCTTTAATACGATACTTAGAAAATGAGAGCGAGAAAGAGAGAGAGAGAGAGAGAGGGAGAAATGAGATTTAAGAGATTTGAAACTTAAGAATATTAGCGAACTATATTCACAAGTCAGAGAAAAAGATATAGCAATAAAGCTACAGCTATAAAGTAGTTGTCAATATACTATAAAGTTGACAACTATACAAATTTTATATGTAAGATTAATGTTCATATATTGAATAAACTAGTTTATAATTATTGCAACTATATATAATTATTGCAACTATAATTTTTATTCAACTATGTAATTTAATTCTACATTTAAAAATATTATAATTTGTCACCTTTATAGTTGTCACCGTTGTTATCAGTATGTTTTTCTCTGAATGTAGAACACAAGCATCTCGAGCAAGTTCTGAACTTCAAATTTATGAGATCTGTACGTACACATGCACAGGGAGAACACTTACGCTTTTTCATTTATTATAAAATACGCGCGGGTTCGCACGATCACGAAAGGCGCGCGTATATTAGCTGCAATCGCGGCGCTGTCCAGTACGCAATATAAGCGATAACAATTACGTGTATCGCTAATTTTATGTGCTATCCTTCATGACCGCGACGGGTAATAAATACGAACTGCCAGGAGTTACCGATCTAGTTCGCGGCTTCCTATTAAACGGCAGTGTGAACCGTATCCCTCGCGCGTTGCACGTTTGCATTTTATACGAGCTCGCACTTGTAATACGCATTAATATAAATGCAGACGGGATGCCCGGCCGCGGAAGGTGTACATCAGCAACGGGATTCTTTCCCCTCGTGGGGAATTCAGAAGAGACATTTCTATAAAACACACGCTTCGGCGCTATCTGGATTGGTATCTGTATGCCGAGGATATCCTGTTCGTTCATCTGATTGTATGGAGACGATCGCTCGTCGTTGATAATATTCTATTCTGTACATCAACTTTCAACGATTTCTTTACGCAAAAGTCTGCCGGTCGCACGATTGAACGACACTTTCGATCTTGGAATGTTGCCCCTCGCGGAAAACACAAGGGAAACCCTTAAGTTACCTTCAGATTACATTGCAAATTAGAATTTAATCAATTAGAATCTTAATCTTAATCTATTTTGCGCTAATTAGTTGAATTTTCAATTCGCAATTCTCATTCTTCGATGTGTAAAGCTTATATCAGACTACGAATTGAAGATTATTATACAGAGAAATAGTTTGATCATATCAACAAGACGTAGAATGCATTTAAGAAAAACCAATCAGAATTTCTGATTATTATGATAGAATATTTTATAACTAAAATGTTTTATGGATTATAAGGATTTTGGGAGGATAAATATTTTAAATCTATGAAACTTTTAGTTATATTCATTACACATTTTCCGCGGCACCGCTACTAGATGAACGTTATTCTCCTAAATAAAAAAACTATACAGAATAATAAAATATATAATAAAACACATAGCATTATGAAAGTTTTCACCGCTATTCTAATAAGATGGTTCCTTGAATGCAAATCTCCAAAATTGTGTTTGAAGATGAAAGTAAATAAGAGATGTATTTTTAAATGTGAAGTTTTTAATTCTGTACACAAAAAAAAATAATTCATAAATCCGATAATTCCTGGAAATTATTCAGACGCAAAGATAATAATGGCAAAATCGGAAATATCGAATCTTATATCTGTCACAATGAAATTATGTTTGTTAGCTAATTACAAGTTTTGTTAGCTCGTTACAACGATTAGCTCAATCATTAAGAAATTCTCGAATAATTAATAGGAAAAAATTAATCAAAGTAATTCCTACAAAAATTTTGTCCATCTTCGAACAGATATACTAATTGAATCTACCAGATTTCCAATGCAACCAGATTTTTTTCCAGTGTAGAATTCGATTAATTAGATTATTTTAATTTTATTCCGTTTCATTCTAATTGGTCAAGTTTCTAATCTTCAATTCTTCAAAGCTACGGGGAACATAGACTATCGTAACCAATAAGCAAGTTACAAGCGAGAATTTAAGAAGCCGATTCGTTTACTTATTATATACTTATAGTCTTTATATGTTTTTTTATACTATTATATGTTTTTTTATACTATAGATTTAATACATGCGGAAATACTTACTAGTAAAACTTAAGTAGTAAGTAAACCAATCATAATCCAAAATTATTGAAAGTATTACCATTTTTAACCCTTCAACTACACCGAGGGTCATTTTGATCCCAGCGAAATTTCTACTCTAAATATTTTCTATTAAAAAAAAAACTTTGAGGGCTATCTGTAGCATTTGAAGTCCTTTACGATGACGATTCAGCTAAAGGCCTTAATTTGCAAGGGGCAGTCGCTCAACGTGGATCGTTTGATTTTTAAAACATTTTTTTTTTAAAGTACGCTACAATACTAATATTCCTCGTAAAGTATACTACCTCCAAAGTACCAAGTTAAAATTTTGCTAAAAATATTAAAAATTTAAAAAGTTATTGAATTTTAAGTGAAAAAGTTTATTTTTTCGTTTCTTTTTGCATTTGAATCTTTTTTAACTATATTAAAATTATAGTTTTTCATAATTCTAATAATTGGTTCTTATTTTTAGCATTGCAAAGACCTTACCTAATTTTTTTTAGCTGAAAATAAGAATAAGAGTGAAAGAGAGATAGAGAAAGGGAGGAGAGAAAAGGACGGAAGAAGGGAGACAAGAAGAATAAAGAAGGAAGGATAATGCGTATTTCTTTTTAAATGCAAGAAAGACAATAGCTTCTCTTTACTTTTGCCTCACCAAGCAGACAATCAGACAAGGAAAAGCTTCTGATTCACTATTGTTTTCTTCTACTAATGTTGTCTTTACATCTCCCCGATGAGAGCGCGTAGTCTGTCTATATAAATTTACAAATGCGACTCTCTCTCTAAAGCATATACGCTTCACAAATCGCGATTCGCAGACGCGCGGTCGTGTTATCTCGCTTGGCGAGCGTAAAGTATATACGGCGAATATCATTCACGGATTTCGCCCGCTTCCTTCTACATTAAATCTCGAGCAAATCGCAAAGTCTGTGGGGAAATTGCCGCGGGACACGCACGCGATCGTCCATCCCTCGGCATGTCGGCGCATCGAGGCGAATCGCGAAGTCGCGCCTGAGAGAGGCACGTTAAACGGGATTATGTGGGTATGTGGGACCCGAGGCTTGCGAATCTCTCCGTCTCTCAACTTGCAGTCTCCCATGCCACCTGCGATCACGATTAGCTCTCTATGGTCCCCGATGTGACTCTCCGCGCTACCTGCGTTGCGCGATTAACTAGCGCGGCTTTAAGAACGCGCCGTATATTTGTTTCCTTTCTCAAGGGCGTCAAGATGCCATCTTGAAAACGCGAAAATCAAGATAAGGGACATACGCGGTAATATAGACACATCTGTTATAATTTAATGCAATATCATATGCAATAAGCACATTATCTAGCTATATTTCTGTTATAATAAATTTGAAATATCTACAACCGGATTTATTTATCCGATTTGTAGCAGTGTTAAATAGCGTAGCGTGCTTTTTCGATAAAAATTGATTGGATATAGCTCGGAATTTTTTATTTTCAATCATTGATTTCATCACTTGTTTAATCCCTGATGAAAATAAAAATTGGAAGTCAAAGACGTAAGAAGAGTGACAGAAGCGTAAACGAAGCTTCTAAGAAGCGTAAATTGGAACAACGAAATGTCTCGCTTCTGTCACTCTTCTTACATCTTCGACTTACGTTCCAATTTTTATTTTCATCAGGGGGACCCTGTTTGGGCTGCGCTCAGAAACTTTATCCGAATGCGCTAGTGTCATTCTATAGTCGCTTTCCATTTTCACACAAGTGATACTAAGTCTAACTCACATAACACGGGTGACTGTTTGCTGACAGTTAGTCGACTTTTCCCAGTCGGCGTAAAGTCGAAAATGAAAAGTCAACTATATGTCGACTTAACTTGAAAAGTTGTCTTACTGTCAACTTTTAGTCAATTGATAGTCAACTTGTAAAGTCAACTGTCAGTCGACTATTTTTGAAACATTCGTCAACTATTAGTCAAATATAAGTCGACATTCTGCTCCTTAAAAGTTGACTCTTGATTTCTCTAGTCAACTTATAGTCAACTTTCAGTCGACTTCGTGTTATGTGAGAAATTATGTGAGTATTTTATATTCGGATAATAATGTCATGATTTGCCTACTTTGGTAATAAAATTATCGCATAACAATACTTTATAACTTCACTTTTAATATGAGTTAACACGAAAGTGAAGCACACAGTCTCAAGTTTGTGCAGATTGTAGATAAAAACTCGCTTGTCAGAATAAAGGAACGTGCATTGAACTGAGTTATGACGTCATAATGAGAATTACTTGAATTTTGATATAAATGGAAAGCAATATTTTGTACTTTATGTTTATGTTTTTTACGTTTAATAAAAACGATTAAACGATACACTATCGCACGCAGGTGACTAAGCACAATAATACACATCCTTAACTGAAACTGGAAAGAGTTTGGTATACTGATGAAATGTATTTAAAAAGAATCGTGATTCCCAAGCATAATAATATCTTGTACCGAGACGCCGTTTTTTTAGATTTGCTTCTACGCTTGCGTAACCGCATGCGATTTCCGCCGTTCCATCCGCTGGAAGGATCGAGAACTCGCGGAATTAGGCGCAAACGCATCGCGAACGCACACCTAGGGTTGTACGTTTTGCGCTGCACGGCGTTCATAATCTCGCATATTTACACTGACCGTCGCGAATAAAACTGTTATATTATGCTTCGGTATTTTCGCGCGCGCGCGCGCGCGCGCACGCACATACGGTGGGGATCGTACCGCCCTTTTTTGCCATTCCCAGCATAAGCCGGACGTCGGTATAATACGGCGGTCTTTCCTCTTTCTTTCCTCTTTCTTTTTCGTCCTACCGTCCTTACGCATGCCTCGCGATACAGTGGCCTCGGCGCGAATGCGCGTGCAATTAAACAGAGAAAAATGTAACAGGCTACGTAAACGAGTGTACGCGGCACTCATGTCAGAATGGCTTCGAGTATCCTAATATAGTGGTATTAAATAGGGAGATAAGTCCCTCGTACGTTACGATCGATAAAATAATGTTCTGATAAAATAATTTTCTTAATCCCCGCTTCTTGATATATTATCTTGATATTTTGTAAACTACACTCAAAGAAAAATATAGTGATAGCATCTATATATACAGTCTGTCCCACAAGAAGCATATACACCGCATTATACAATCCTGTGTTCAATAGGCGGGTTTGATAAAGGAAGGCGTTCTTCATTTCGTCATGTAATAGATTTGTTAGTAACATTTCACATTCGCAGACCGGTATGTAATCCGAGACGAGTGTATATTGGAAATGTTTTGAAGCGGTGTTTTTGTGTTCGCATCCGAAGAACCCACAAATGTCTTATGGAGAAGTTGCTAACTATATTGGATCAAGGGCATTTGTCCAAAAGTAGGTGATGCGGTTTAAAACTAGTCACAATGTGGATGATCTTCCGGAACGCGGCAAAACACGAGCCATGACATCGCATAATGATAAATGCGTCATAGGACTGCTCCAAACGAATCCACGATTAACTCTGCGACAAGTTCAAAAACTCTTGACAAAAAAGAAGGTGAAAGTTAGTCTGATGACAATCAAGTGTCATTTGCACAAGAATCAATCCTTGCATAGAGAGATAAATCTTTGCTTAGTTAAAAATAAATATTGAAAAACAAATATTGTGGATCTTATCACGCATCAATGTGGATTGGAGCAATGTAGTATTCCGATAAATCATCGTTTTAGGCCATCGTAAGGCGTGCCTGTATCCCTGTAACTCTTAATAATAATGTCGGTATCGTAACGTGTCGTTACGTAACTTTTTTTACAATACCTGACAACGTTATAAAAAAAAGAGTACTGGTCTCTGTGTGATCGCCCCAGCGCGCTATTAAGCATCCAATAAAAGTTTATGTTTGGAGGGTTTCAGTGAACAGCGTGAGTGCGCGCGCAGATTTGGGATTTTGCATCTCTTCACAGGAAATCTCAACGCAGAAAAAATGAAAAAGATATGTCAGCGATGTTGAAGTCTGTTAAGAAATTTTTTGAAGAGGGACTCGATGATTGGATACTTCAGGAAGATAACGACCCAAACATCGAAATCGTTTGTGCACAGAAACTTGAAAATAGCATCACGATCTTAAATTATTTGGCACAATCTCCTGATGCAAATCGGACATTTATGAAGAAGCTTCAAAGAATACGCGCGCGCGCGCGCGCGCGCGCGCGCGCGTGTGTGTGTGTGTGTGTGTGTGTGTGTGTGTGTAATTAGGAGCAGTTATACTATCAAATCCGATAAATATGGAAATCGCTTTCCCTTAACTACGCCAGAAAACTAATAGAAAGCATGCCAAGTGTCAAGCTATAATGAATAACAATGAAGATTGGACGATTTGAATATTGGGTAATGATGAAATAAGTCATGAATGTACTTTAAAATGGTATACACTTTTCTTAATTTTTATAAACCTTCTTGCAAAATGCACGTTCTTGTAGGAGAGATTGGAAGTTGAAGAAACTATTTATACAGGGTGAGAAAAAAGTCCCGAACCGGTGACTGGGCTCCCACGAACATACGGCCGTCATTTAGATTTGGGTGACATAGTAGATCATGTTAATCTAATTATTAGCGATACTTACGACGTCTAAGTAATTCGGCTTAACGTTAACACGCGGGAATTATTTGGTTTTTATTGTATAAACGATTATCTAGGGTGATTTTTGTATTATCCTAACTAAAGGCCATTATTATTAATTATATATCATATATTACGAATTGTATATTGTATATTATTGATTGTTCTACAATTTATTAGTATTTGAATTTTTATTATACATATATATATATATAATATATATATATATATATATATATATATATATATATATATATATATATATATATATACATATTTCAATATTCAATATTTTCTAAAAAAGAACGTAAAAGTAATTGAAAAAGAAATTTAAAAAATATATATGGATTCGATCAGTAAAGCATACTATCTACTGTGACTGAGCTTCATTTTCTCGCTATTAGGATATAAAATCCTAGGTGATTACCTGATTAAATAAATAGAATAAGGAGAAGAATTTGAGAAGATGAATCTACAACATAATAATTAAGCGTTCTTTCGATGAAAGAGAGAAATGAAGGAAGAAATGAAGGAAAGGTCGGTGTACGCGGTGACTCGATAGAATGAATAGCGGGCATCAAAGAGAAATTGGCCGTATTAAGTGCCATAAAGGCTTCTATTAAAGAGGCTATGTGGATGGCTCGTTGACCAGCTCGGACCATGTACCACGTAGCGCATCGCGAGGCACCTGCCGCGCCGTGACGCGCCGTGACGCGCCGTGACGAAGAAGCGATACCGCACGCGTAGTATCAACATGAAGCTGTTCAGACTGTCCTAGAGATCTAACGAGCCGCTTTTTATCTCATTTCGCTTCCGGAAAACCGCAATCTCGGGATCAGTCGAGATCGAAAGAAAACCGTGAAACGACGCTGCAAGATGTTTAATCATATCTCGCAAGAGTAATTTTGTCAAGCGAAAGTAATTGAGAGATTAATTAACCTAATTTGATGATGTAAATAAATATCTGACATGATAAACGTTGACATTAATGTGCAAATTCGTATTTTAGCTACATATACTCTTAAAATAATAAAAAAATATATAACATGTGTGTTATAAATCGAGTGTAGCATATTTTGTTTTTAATTGTTTTGCAAGTTTAATTGTAATATAACAAGAGAAAAGATAAATATACAGTTACTACTATATTATTAGACATATCTTTTACAATTTATTGACGTTCAAGGATCCGATTTATATCATATCATGTGACCATCTGCTATTATTATAATCAATTGGAATATGTAAAGAAAATAGATGTCTATAAAATGCATTTTGTGTCATTCGTTTGTCATTTATAATGTCCACGAAAAAGTATAAATCTAGCAGTTGTAGAGACGAGACAAGAAAAATGTATTTTCGTACGTATGTGTTTTCTGTTTTTATTATAAAAATTTTGTTTTATTTATTTATTTGGCACAGTGAACTTTAATTTAAACATTATATTTAATTTAAACATTATTATTAGGATCAAAGCTCTAACAATCGCCAATAGTGATTTAATAAAATATTAAAAAATTATACATCTTTTTATTTTACAAAAATAAAATATTTGATGAAGATTAAAATTATTTTTATTAACCGAGAATCTCCAAATAAAAAAGAAAATCCTATTTTACATTTGTAAAAATAAAATTATTGTCATTTTCGGCCATTCAAGATGAATCTGTCAAAAAATCCGTGCGTTTAATAATTCGGTCTGGAATTGTAGATACGTGAAATTGTAGATATACAAAATGTTTATAAAATTGTGTTACAGACAATCATTACAATTATTAATTATTAGTGCCTTCTTGCATGAATAGCGACGACAGCGCAAATAGATACGTTTAAGCGGAACACAAGGGTGAATTTCGCGCGCATTAATCGCGCATTTAGGTGGCGCTCAACGGACGATACGCTTGTCACGGTGCACATACGGTGAACTTCATAATTATTCATTTGCACGGGCGAGATCAGGTTCCGGTCACTGCGCGGAGATGTTTATCCGATATGTGAGTGGCAACCACCTGCCAAAACCGATATACGGTTAATACTAAACGATCACGTAGCATGCGAGCATACATGCGTTCGTAAGAATCAACAGTCATCCTGTTGATCGTTGTCGAATTTATTGCAAATTACGCTTTTGTGGAAAGCAGCTAAACGACAAATATTAATAGCTCATTAAAGGAAAAGCGTCGCATAACTGAGCATCGATATCACTCTGAAATGAAGATAAATTTGTGAACAATTCAATAATCTTGAGCTCTTGAAAGTAGATCAAGTCAGATATTGTGTAAAGATCGTATTAGATATGATGATACATAATTTAATGGACAAAAATTTGAAAAAATAATGCAGCATGATCAGATTAAAACGCCGGGGAAACGGATTTGTTCTCCCTCCTCTGTTTTTCTCTAATCTTTCTTATTCTTATTCTATTCTTATTTTATTCTTATTCTTATTCTATTCTTATTTTATTCTTATTCTTATTCTTATCTAGATCACAAAGTAGGCTTCGTAAGCCACAAAACTTCTACTCGAAATTTTATTGCAAATTTATTTAATGTCGGATAGTGAAAATAATGTGATTCCGGTGTACAGAATGTACCAAGACGCTCACGGATGAGCTAGTAGCTGTTGATTAATTCAGGTATTGTTACGAAGCGCAGAACAAACGACTGTTCGACATGCTTTGCCGGATCGGTGCCACGGGAACTTAACAAGAGCCCGGATTTTTAATGAATGTGCGGTTGGCACATCGGCGAGCTGGGAACGGAGAACTGCTTACATCCTGAGAACTAAATAACAGCCCCGCTTATGTATGCCCGGCTATATCTGCCTCGTCAATCGATCATCATTGAGTTCGGCCTGTATCACCTGCTTATGCGAATCGCTGTAGTTTGCACATCGCGTGAGATCATAAAAAATGGCATCGAAGCGTCACTCGAAATGACAGGAGATACTAGAGAGAGACTCTTATTTTTTTACTTTAGAATTTACTTTTCTCAATAATTATTTCAGTTTAAATGTTTCGATAGAGCGACAAAAAATAATCTGTATAATAAATCTTTTGTAAAAGAGAACTTATACATTGTAATTAACAAATTCAGTAATTCTATGCAAAATATAATAATTTGAGCACAATTAGACAAATTGGAAATAATAATTTGGATACAATTAGACAAACTGGAAATAACCGAAGCATTAAACAAATAAATAAATTTTGGTTTAAACCAAACCTATATTGATAAATGTTAAATATTACGTTACATGCAATTGTATCAAATTATTAATCAGAACGTAACACAATACGATATATTCACAGATGGCAAGACATGCATTTCAATATTTCAAAACTGGCATTGTGTTCATCGAATTTCTATTCAATCACGATTTATTACTGATTAAGCGCATTCAATTGAAAGAATAACAAAATAATCAATTAGATAACTTTGATTTTTGCAATTTTTTTAACGTTTATAATCTTTTTCAGATTTTTTAATTCTCAGACTTTTGAAATTTCGAAATATCAGATCTGTAAATCTTCAGATGCTCATTTTAAGTTACACATCACTTTTGGTGCCTGAATACGTTCAGATGTTTAAATCATCGGATCCTCTCCCTAGTCTTCGACTTTTCGATCTTCAATTCACAATACAGCTTCCTAATACAACGCTCTTGGAAGTCCGACATTCGAGAATTGTGCTATGTACACATGTAATTTTTTGCGAATCAAAAGATTAGAGACGAGCCACGGCGCTCTCATCCCCCTTCCGTTTACATTTTAACGGTTCTCCACTTCCTCCCGGTCTCGATCGACCGATCGCCCCGTTGCCACGCCGTGAAAATTGAGAATCGCGAGCAACGCGGGCATGCGCGCGCACTCCACGTGGGATTCCAAGCAGAAAAAAAATGGTCTGCCGGGTCGATAAGATCGTCTGCTCAAAGCCAAACAAACTATTCCATTAATTCCTGAAAGAAGTGAATTTTTCGTGGCGGGAAAAACAGGCACGCTTGTGCGAGCGCGCATTTTATCGCGCCTCTATCGTTTTACCTAAACATGCGCAGTCATCATCAGATAAGCATTAGTTAATATTAGCGAAAGGGGGCATGCGAAGGGGAAACCTCTTTTACGGAGGTAGGAAAAGCTTGTCGTTCGCCGGATACAAGCAATGGACTTGCAGAATTTCATGAGGAAGAAAGTACGAGAATCTATGAGATCTCAATCTCCGTAACGTAATTTATAATTTATGCTTTGCGAAATGTACCTCGTGTACACACGACGTGCGTGCGTGCGTGCGTGCACGCACAAAATTGTTACGGCAGGTGGAAATTTAATAAGCGAGACTTTACATATCGTTAATTTTCGCTAATTTTTGTTAATTTTTGTTAATTTTTAAAAAAGAAAAAGAACGTAACGATCGGTTTCCTCGAGCGTGCGCAGAAATTTTCTTCACGCGGAACATTCGAATTACAAGATTCGTGGTCCACCTGGTAACATAATTAGAATCGGAAATCCGGACCCTATTGATGAGCCAACCGTCGGGTTTTCGCGAGATGGCTGCAATTTTCTATTTTTCTGCACAGTGAGAGATTATCCGGGATCACACGAGTACATCTCTCTTCCGTGCCGAAAGGACGGAAGAGCGAGCTGCGCGCCGGCCGCCAAGATATAATGACATTTAAGCGGGACGCATTTTCGTGGCTCAGCCTGCAAATGGCTGGATTAGGGGGATCTACGAGTGCTACCTTTATAATGATTATTCTCGCGTTTATACAGAAGGAACACGAAATGCTCAAAGAAATAGAAAAGGCTAAAAGGGCATCGTTCACTCGCCATCATGATTTGCAACCCCTTGCGGAGTTGTATCGCGACAAATTCGCATCCGCTTTCGTTCCGACGGATCCTTTATCGTTACACATTTGCCTTTAGACGCGTTAAAGCCCTTCTTACACTGTATTTCCTGTTTAATTGTTACTCTGTTTGATTTATCATAGATTTTTTTGAATGTTTCCTCGTTGTTTCAACTTGTTGTATTAGATTTTTTATTATTGATAACATTTTTTGTATTATTCATATTATTAGATTTCTCTCCGAAATCTTAAATAATCTTGGTTCTAAAAATTCTCGGGGTTTTTTTTATATGTTTACAAAACGCACAGTTCTTGCCCATATAGCCGTATAGCCGTAAAAGCCAACATCCAAACGGCTAGATAAAACTCATCGTCACCGTTTGGTAAGCGTTCCGCGCTCGAAAGAATGAAACAACACGAAGACGAAGCTAAACAGGACCAGGAAGGCGGAAGGGAGACAGAGTGAAAGACGTGTCCTCCGTGTGCACGGCTTTCCCACAGTTAATAAAGCTATTAACTTTATCTCTCCGGTCCTGAAACTCATCCGGATAGGTACCGCTGGTACCGGTGAATATAATTCAACTTGCCTTATCCGTCGGACATCTACGACCAGTGCGAACTATGGGCTTTTAAGGTCGACAGGGAATTTGGCCCCACGGTCGCGTGGCGTTTTACCTACGTTTACCATACGCTCGCGCATGCACGAACACACACACACACACACACACACACACACACACACACACACACACACGTGCGCGCGCGCGTGGTGCACACTTACGCGGTCGCGTTCGCCAAGTTGGCACGGGTGCTGGCTCTTTGAGAGATTTCACCTCTAAGCGCTATCTGATGAGCCGTCCGCCCCAATAAGCCTCCCCGTTCGCCTTTGTGTGGTGTACCTAGTCCGGCAAAGGCAGGTATATTGAGCGTCCTACACGAGCGTCCTCCAAGAGCAGGTATATCTATGGGGAAGTCGTACGGGATCGGGAATCCCGTTTTCGAGAAGGTGACTTTTAGTGGGAGCGAAACACAAGACAAGCTCCGTAACGAGAAGTCAGAATCTTTCCAGGAGTTTTTGGTTTCTGACATTTAAAGATGAATTAACTATTATTTTATTATTGAAGATACCAAGACGCAATACAATTTTTTTAGAGTTTAAAAATATTTTTATCGATATTTAAAAACAATTGGTTATTAATGATAAGACTAGAACGGCAAGTGTAATATTTGGGACAGTTTTAGAAAAAAAAGAATACTGATTCAGTTAGAATACTGTATTGGTTAAAAATATATTGTAATTTTCCGTAGTTCTTTAAAAAAATTAGTTTAAATTAACATTATTGAGAACGATTTTTATATTATCAGTCATAAGCAACGCATTTCATGGAGGTCAAATATGAATTCGTTCACTTTCGTCAAAAATTTTGAGATTAACCGAGCCGTCGTAAATCGATGAAATTGATTACGAAAATCTCAGTACGCAAATTTCAAACCTTCGCCATTCCCACCGTTCAACCCTTACGTATCTTCTCGATCGCAGATGTCGATCGCCGATTGCTTCCATTCGCCAAAATTCCGTATTGCAGAGAGCCTCTCGCGCTAACGAACCGATCAATCCTTTCATGAAACACATTCTCACCCCGATTGAATGGTGTTCCCTTCTCCTCCCCTCTCTTTCACTCTCTTTCTCTCTCTCTTTTCTCTCTCCCTTTCTGAGGCGCTTCTTCCGATGAATCGATACGGCACGGGAGATCGAAGGGTGATCGGCACGATAGCGACGGATCGATCTTATCAGTTTTTGCGCGTAATTACGCGTGTTGGGCACACAGAGAGCCCGCAAAGCGTTGTAAGCGGGCACGATGTAAGTGGCCTTAACGCAGATATCGCGATGTAACAGGCTCGAGGAGGAGCGGGTTGGGATAGCAGGAAGGCGAAGGGAATTCCCTGCCTACGCGGTGGAAAATCAACGCGACCGGGTCGCCAGGAGAATATATGCGGCCGCTCTGATTGAATTTCCTGTAGCAATAATTCTCCTTTACACGGGCCGCTTGGCTGCGCAGGGGTAAAAAGGCGGATGCTGTTAGCGGTGCAATTAATATCCGCGCAAAATTGTACGTCGCATCGGACGGTCGAGCTGCGAACAAAAGAACGGAACAAGTGGAGGAGCACAGGATTTGCAAAGCATATCTCATGCGAGAGAAAGTACTCGGTTGGCGGAAGGAAATGGAAATTTTACACAGAATTTTACGCAAGAGAATTCTCCGAAGGAAAGTAAATGTTCTCAAATTTTTTAAAAATGAATAAAGACTATATGTATTACGAAACTATGGAAGACTCGATAAATTCATCGAAGATTTGGAAATAGGTTCTTCGAGTGGACGTTCAGAGTTTTAAATTACAAGCACTAAATTGAATCTTGATGTATATTTACGTTTTCCGATAAATCAGCTTCGATAAATCGGACGGATAGCAACCGAGGTGTTTCAACGGATCTTTACCAAGCATGTAACAGCTCGTAAATCCCTCTTCCTTATTTTGCATAGCGCCTTGCGAGTCAGTTTGTTAGCCGATCATTATTGTTAGAAAACAAAAAGACGAGAGTATACGTGATGTCCCATACACGGGCGGACAAAACGCCGAAAGGCTGATCGTTTTATTAGTTTATGACCAGATGAAATGCCGTTTCGAAATGTGCGTGCGTACGTGTGAGTTTCATGGCACCGTAACATTCCGCGGAATAATAACTCTGAATTTCGTATTGCCGTCGTAAATCTCTCCGTGACGGACGGTTACGAGATTCACAGAAACGCAGCCTGTTAAGGATCGGCCATCAATTTCACGAAATTTCATTTTTAATTAAGAATAATGGAATATCTGTATATGGATCGTATATAGATTTGCGATTGTATGCAGATTGGCGTGTTTGTATGTAGACATAAAATTTTTATTCTTCTCTCATTTCGTACTATTATCGGGGAGTTATGCATAACGGACGTGATCTTTGATTATGTTAAAATGTAATCATTCGTTTATCCAAACATTGTGCGTCCCAATTAGTTCGGATGATCGAAATTGCTAACTGCCGCGCTGCGTTTCGCCCTCCCTGGAACGTCGGCTTACGGGTACCAACCCCCGTCGTTCATCCCCGTCGGGCGCTGTATCAGAGAGCCTCGTTCAAGGGGTTGCCCATATAATCGCGTATTACACGGCGACCCTCGCGACCGTTCACCGGGTATCTGGCTGAATCGACGCAGCCAAGCATCAAACTGGCTTACGTTGCCCGTCAGGGCTGAACAAACATGACCGCAAACGTTTGTGCGCGTAGCGCTAAGTTCGTCCCCGAAATAAACCTAGGCGATAATAATGCATCCAAGAGGCTGAGGATCTCCCGTCAGATATAAGAAATCGCGAATTTAATGCTTTCATAGAATCTACTTAAAAACGATGTGTGTGTGTGTGTGTGTGTGTGTGTGTG
>JANQDE010000138.1:225283-280800 GCA_037157785.1 Cephalotes varians
GGGTGGGTGGGTGGGTGTGGGTGAATGGGTGTGGTTGTGAGTGTGGGTGTGGGTGTGGTTGTGAGTGTGGGTGTGGTTGTGAGTGTGGGTGTGGGTGTGAGTGGTGTGTATTGTATGTGCGTGTGGTGTGTGTGCGCGCGCGCGCGCATAAATATTTCAAAAATAATATTGAAAAATGCGATATCGACTACTTATGCACTTGTTACATTCACAGAGATGCTTTATACCTATCGCGCAGATAAATACATCCGGATCTTTTTATCTACATAAGAAAACGATCAATTCCCACATTAGATCTCTAAGTTCAAAGTAAATGAAGCGGACGATTTCCGCTTTTGTCGGCACGGCGAGCATCGAAAAATCACGGAAAGCCGACGCTTTCTCTCGGCGACACTCTCTGCTCGTTTGTAACACGTGTCCCTCGTCTCGGACGAGAGCCCCGAGAACGAGCGCCGACTTGACAAATCCGGTCCGCCTTCCCGTATTTATAAACACTCTCATGCTACATGAATCTGAGCCGTCGCGCGGTGACGAAGCGCCGTCTCTCGCCGGGCGCTTCTTACCGGCGCGACGCAACGCGTCGTCGACGCGAGTCCGTCGTTGTGTGTCGTCTTTCTTTCTCCGCGCGATATAAATCACCCGGATTTCTCTCCGGGTCGTCTACAATCTTAGTTACGAGATCGTCCGAGAAGTGTAGATATCCGGAGAAACCCTTTGCTCTAGAAAGCGCGCGATCGCGTAACACAATTTTTATCTTTCGAAATCGAGAAATCGGTTTATTTTCTGAAGGGGAGAAAAAAAGAAGATTTGCACCGCAAATCTCGGAGACTTGAGAATTTCGACGTCATTAACGTCACCTATATGCCTGATTATCTGAGATGGAAACTTGAGGATCCGAAAATCTGAACTCTTGAGGATCTAATGATCCTCAGATATATTTTCCCATCCACATTCAAACGTTTACATTCTTAAATGCGCACATACAACACTTCAAAATAATATTCCATTTTTGGATAATATTTTGTTGATCAAATCTATTTTACAATTATTTTTTTGTGCTCTTTGAATGTTTTTTCTATCGCGTTTTTACGCTGGCACTATCATAATCACGACAGATCGACAATTCGTTATCTCGGACAATGTATGTTTGAGCGCGTATTCTTCGAGAGACGCGATACCATTAAGGCATTAGAAAATTCATCTCTTTGCGTTTACTGATTTTCGCTTCAACAAACAACCGAGTACATTTTTGTGCAAATAACGAGAAAAAAAAGATGGAAAAAATGAAGTGAAAAAGGGAAGAAAAAAAAATGCAATCATTATACTCAACATATCGGAAGATGTGGCGCGACGGAATTTACATCAGAAAATATAGAAGATGGATAAAATAAGGTGCACACCTGGGAAATACACTATTTGTTTTATTAATAAGAAATTGATCCACCATTGCCTTTAATATACAGATTCTATCCTTATTAAAATAGAGTCATACAATGCTTGAATAATCAATGGAATGTTGTACTATTCTTTCAGTAGAACATCTCTCAATTGCTTATATAAGCAATTTGAAGGGGAAAATTTATTTCTTACTCTATTTTGCTCTTTGTTTTCCAAAACTTCAATATCTTTCCTGGCCAGCGCAATCTCCTGATTTAAATATTATCGAATTATTGTAAGCAATTTTAAGTAGCAGAATGAGAAGCAGATTTCCTCCTTTCCTCTTTTCAATATCTTTTAAGCAGTTGGAAGATGTTCTGTTAGAAGAATGATATTGCGCTGGTAACTTCAAGCATTGTAGGATTCTATTCCAACGAATTTGTATTAAGAACAAATGTTGGTGATCAATACAACAAATAATGTAATTTTCAGTTGTTCACATTATTTTGCCCTCTGTGTGACTGAAATTGAAGCTCTGTCGAATTTCATTGTAAACGATAGCATATAATAACATATGATAGAATATTAACTGTATACGATTTTTCTAAAGCATTTACAATTTATTTTTTAAAAATGCACACAGCATGCAATAAACTATATACTCAGTTTTTTGTTTGGCTTAAAATTCAAAATCGAACTTCAATCGAATTGAAGAATTTTGCTTTTGAAGAAATTGAATATATTTGAATAAAGAAATAGCTTCCTAATATACATTTTATTATCGAGAGAGTCGAATCATCGTACGATCAAAATCTGTAGATATTTTGTACGCAACAGTTTCACTCGTTGAGAGACTCTCTCTCTCTCTCCCTGCTACGTCAACTTCCCTTGCTCCTGTTCCGCTACATCTCAGCCGTTTTTACGACGCTTTGAGTCGCGGGCGTCGCGGCGGAATGCGCTAATGAGGACTTGGCTACCGTCACACTTTCCCCCGTCATCGTCTCGTGCCACCCCAACTGTACCAACGGCGGTGGCTGCAGTTACAGTTACTGTTGCAACTTTAGGCTCGACTGAACATCAGAAGTGAGAAATGAGCGGCCGGTGGAGAGGTAAAATTTCATTGACGAGAAGATCTCTTAGAGCTCTCTCTCTCTCTCTCTCTCTCTCTCTCTCTCTCTTTCCTTCTCAATCTTCACGATCTCATTTTAAATTGTTGTATCAATTTTGCGGGTGTAATAACGATCGTAATATCTTCGTAATATATTAGATATACTAATTCGCGCGTAACGTTGATTTTAATTTATTGCCGACAAATATTAACTGTTCAATACATATCTTCCTTTATAATGGGCCGATAAGTTTTGCTCACTATTCCTTTGAGCTAATGTTTCATTAGCTCGGGATGTGTGTGTTTAGTCGATGGGCGGAATATATCGGCTGAGGTTCCGCGTTGCGATATTATCGAAACTCAGCATCTTTAAACATCAGATGCATTTTCCAATTCCACTGTAAATTCTCCGCCGTCGTCGCGTGGCGATCGTGAACGGACGCATCGTGCGCATAATAAAAACGAGCGCGGCGCATTAAGCCAAGTAATGGGCGCCTTCGAAAGGAAGCACCGCCGCGAAGTAGGCTTATCGGGCGCCGCTGCTGAGCGTAATACCCCATGACAAAGTGGCGCGTCTGGATCGTTGCGACGAGGACGCGCCTCGTCGATATCCTTGACCATCATCCGGTCGTAATTCCGAATAAAGAATATCGGCGGCGAGGATGCAAATGCGCCTTCGATCAGATTTGCGCGCTATGTACCGAGCGCACAGCAAAAAGACATTTTTTTATATCTTTTAAAAAATGCACATCTTATTTTATATTTTGTTTACAGAATCGCGTCATATGAAGAATTATTTGATTATTATACGCGAAGCATTCACTAACGCTTACTTCCTTCATGTATAATATCTTTGCTATTGAACTTACTTTCAAGGACATCAGAAAAAAGTCCAAATCTAACAATAAGATAAAATTGACTTAAAAAGACTCAAAGGAAAAATTAATTGATTTATCTTAATGTGACTGATGCGTTTCTCGGTTATTCAATCAAAGTTTCTATTTTGCCGAATCGTTTTATATCACTTTTTCCTCTTTGCTTTCAATTTACATTGAACCGAATCTCATTCTTTCTCATCATTTTTGGGAAATTTGTTGGATGGCAATTCATTCACATTTTCCTTGTTTTCTCGAAGTGAGGAAAAAACGGGGAAAAAAAAGAAGTACCATGTTCAATTGAGTATTGCGCAGCCCGAGTCAAGGCCGTGCGTTATTGCGAGGCAGCCGATGCGATGGTATCTCCGGTGACTGCCCGAGCAACGTGGTGCGTGCCCATCTCGATGGCCGCGCGCGGTGCCTTTATCATCGCCTGCCCATCGATCCATGCCGCGATACGCGTGCCCATCCACCAGGACGATCGACGTTAATCGAGTAACGCCGCGTTTACAGCTCGGCGACATGCAACTAGTGTCTGTCCAGCGACTTCAACAACGATTCGCTCGCGAAGGGGAAGGATAAGATGGAAGGGGGATGTAAGAGGGAGAACGGCTAAAAGAAGGTGCATGCCGTCCTGATGCGCTTGATGCATGCAACCAGCAGACCCTCGGATCCTCCAGGAAACAATGCTTATATACTGATATGCTAATGGGTCTGCGTTGCCTTTTTTATGCGACCGGAGCCTGAGACCTCCGTTGGCTTGGGCCTGTGAGGCCCCAAGCTGATAGCGACAACACAGCGTGTGAAAATAATTGTGCGGATTAGCGCTGCGATTATCCACTTCATAAAAACTCTAGTATACATAATTATTTAATTTTTACTATTTGTTATTGATTAATGACACGTTGCAATAATTCGATTAAGATCCGACTAATTCTTTTTGATTTATTGATTAACTGACGCAACAAGATTTTGTAATTTTTTTAAATTCTATTTTTTAAGAAAACACTTAATATTTGTCCGTTTAACTTTCACCCTTTCTTCTTTTTTTCTTTTCATAATTTCTTTTCTTCCAAAAGATATTTTTTTAATAAAGAAATAATGTGTTTATTATCAAGATTAATATTTTCGGCAATTTTTTTTGCTGATAAAAAGTTAACTCGAACGTGCTGCAATCTGAACGATCTTTCGGTGAGTAGCGGGCAATGTTGCAACGATTCTCGATACGTGCATCGATCTAGATCTGACGGCCGGAAATGCACGTGTTTCTATGATACATGCCGCATCCGGCGCCACGCCCCCTCGCCTCACCTGCCGCATGATGTGCGCACCGTGTGTGCACTGACGATGATAATAATAATAATAATAACGCGCGCTCACATCGTCGCATCGACGCAACGTGCCGGGGCCTCACGGGGGCCCGCGCGCCCAAGCGCGATGAAGCCCTCTTCCCCCTCTCTCTTACCTTAGTTACACTGCGCGCCGTGTATAACGAGCGTGTATACATTAACTGCTGACGAGTGGGTTACTTAGTAACAATAGTAATCGCTAACTAGTCGCGCCAACGACTGAATTAAACGATACGCGAAATTTGACTTGCATGAAAGTATAAAAAAAAAAAAAAGGAATGAATGGGCGCCTCTCCGCGCGGTGAGACGACGAATCAGTGGCTGTATTAAACGATATGAAATATTTGACTTGCATGGAAGCATAAAGAGACTTGAATGGGCATCTACATAACTTTATGTTGTACGTGGATCTAATCAGTTCTTTCCGTAAACAGGCAACGCAGAATGGAACGAGCGAGTGTGAGTCGGAAAGAAATAAAAATTCATGGAAGAAAATTACATTCATACGCTTTTCATTCAATTCATTCAGTATCTCAAAGTAAAAGTTACTTCATTCAATCGATTTAAATATCAAATATTAATGATGGTCACATGTTTCTTCGAAAGTTTCAAATTTAAATTTTTTACAATCGCTGTTTTAACATTTTCTTGCTTTTCAAGATTCGAGAATCTTTCTTCTTTCTCTTAATACTTCTTTCTCTAAATTGAAATTATATCGAAATATTTTATATATAACATTTTAATTAAAAATACTTTATTTAAAATATTTTAAAAATATTATTAAATTTGTGTGAACCTTTTTAATAATATTGTATGATAATATATTAAATTTAATAATATTATAAAATTTTATAAATATTATAATAGTATAAAATTTAATTAAAGCACAGAATGAAATCAAACAAAAGTAACCTACATTTTTCGCAAATAAAAAATTGCGCTTCTCGTTGAAAATAGGATTTACACCGAACACAGCATCGTCGTGCAAACTGGAAAATTCTGTCCGCCACTATTTTAACATCGTTACTGGATTTTACTGGCTCAGCATTCTCGCCGATAAACAACATTACGGCTGCTAACGATTGCTCCTATTTTCGGTCGTTAATCCCGCGTTGCGTTCATCCGGCCGGAATATTTTCCGGCGGTTCGATCCGGCCGGGTTCTGCCAATTTGTGGGAATATTCTCGTCGATGCGTGCCGACGAGGCGACTCTTCTCTCCCCGTGCGTCGCGTAAAAGCAAACTTACACGGTTCACTTTTAACCGACGACGATATAAAATTGTTTCGAGTTTACAGTTACGATCAAAATGTTTGTTAATGTTTTTTTCTGAATTTTTGCAACGATTACTGGACTCAAATGTCTTTATAAATTGAAAATTTCTTTCTCTGGCATTTATTTTATCTCTATCTCTGCATATAATTGCATAATTATGGCAACATAAATATTAAGGTTACTAATATCATATATATTTTTTATTTCCATTGTTGCATATAATTAAGAAAAAAATTAACATCTTTATCATAAAATTTATTCTTATAAACAATAAGATGTCAAATAAAACTTTGAAAATCAGGTAGAAAATTATCTTTTTTCGGTGCTAATTATTACGAGCTAATTGAGGCAACAGTCGAGTCACAATAACATTGCAATAGCCAATCGTGTAAATAAGCCTTAATGTGCATCGCTGTCGAAGGGACAGAGAGCGAAAGAGGTCTTGTTGGTCTCACGAGATCGCGTTATGCTAGTTACACGCGAACTCCGCGACGAGCATTAAGGAAGCATTATGATAACTATGCGGGGGCGAGTCCGCGTCCCCGGCTCTCACGGGCTCACCTACCGGGTCCCGGCCGATTATTCACGTGCAATTTTTCTTATCCGGGTTTCTGTCAACAAGAGATGAGAAAAAAAATCACATTTGATATATTCGATCGTTATCTATGTAACTTGAAATTTAAAAAAATAATATAATATTAATTTTTAAAATTCTCTCTAATCAAACAGGATTCTTGCATTGTGATTTCTAAAAAACAGATTTATATTACATATATACACATATATAGTATACATATATACATATATATAAAAGCATTAAGGTACAATTATTAAAAAATGAATAATTTACGAGATATTTTATATTTCATGTTCAAATGTGTCAGTACAAAATAAATATCTCGTAAATTATTGATTTTTTGATAGCTTTATCTTATTTTTATATGCAGAATAATTAAAGAAATCTCATATTATGTAAAAAAAAATCGTACAATTCCATTTAAAAAATGGCGTTCATATAATCTTGAAAAATTGATTTTTTTTAAATTAATTTTACTATTATATATAATATATATAATATATAACATATATATTATATATATATAATATTATATTTAAAAAAATATATGTATTAAAAGAATAAAAAAAGAATCGAAATTACACTTGATGCGACAAGATTTTATCATTCATCATATGATACAATTTTTTACAAATTTTTTTCTCATACACAAGCACACGCTCGCGCACGGTCGCGTTTAATAAGCAAGCGATCGATCTACCCTTTTCGAGCGAGATCGGCTCTTGATGTGCGCAATCGCGAGCAGAAATCGTGCGACATTCCCGATGAAGAAACTACTGAATGAAAGGAAACTAGCGGCGGTTCACACGAGGCTGCCGCATGCATGCATGCATGCACGCACGCATGCAAGTACGCACGCACGCACTTACGCACGCACGCACGCACGCATGCATGCTCGCGTCGAGCATTTACTTTAAAGTAAAGCGATTTCCTTTTACACATTATGATCCCACATCGTACCGCTTGACGAGCTATCTCCCAGATTATCCAACGTACTGGTATCATTACCAGACACGCGAGCCGAAAAGAGCACAGGTTGTCAGCAGCGAGGAAAAATTGCTTCCGATCATGCTGAGATGGACAAAGATGAAGAAATTAAGATACCGGTTACCCATTTCCATATTTTCCTAAAGAGGAAAGAGATAAAAACAGCGGACACATTCCGCTTTGAAATTAATTACTGAGAAAATGCTATACGAAAAAAATAATCAAAAAAGATTTAACAAAATGGAAATTAATGGAAAGTCGAATGAAAAGAAGATTGATGCAAAACAATATTATTTGTGTTTGAATTTATTCTTTATTTGACTGTCTTTTCCTTAGATTTAGATTCTTCTTTTCTTCAAATTTTTTCTAGGAAAAATTTTGTAAAAAAAATTTTATTTAAATCACATGAACGTTTTTTAACAATACCTTAATTAAATAGCTTAATTATTAACATAAATTATCTTAATAAATATATTTACATATAAAAACAAAATTAAATTTAAAGCTCAGTTTAGATGAAAAATAAGTAACGTTATTAGTTCCTCTTTTCTTGGAGTTTTGAATTCCCGAATATTTTATCGGACGCTAATTTCAATTTATTGATCGAATTTAAAAACACACACACACACACACACATATATATATATATATATATATATATATATATATATATATTGAAATAACGAAATGTTTTAATTAGATTAGCAGCAAACTACATTATTCAACGGAAAACGTAATTATTATATTCGGTTTCTAATATATATCTGCAATACCGACAGAACAGTAATAATTTTCGCTGTCGATAGCGCGTAACAAACGTCGCTCTGATAGTATTGCGACTTTCTATAATAATTATATTTTGCGCGATTAGCCTGGTTAGTAATTTCATAGAACACGGTTGCGATAATCGAATCCGTTGCAAGTTGCAATCTGTTCGACATGGCCCGAACGTTAGTCATTTTACCAGCTACTTTCAACTTTCAAAAAGCGAGCGTCTAATTCTTTGAATACGATAGTGTACATAATCGGCACATAGCTACATTGTTACACTTAAAATATACGAGTAATTTAGTAATAAGTTTATATCAGCCATATAAAAAATTATTAAAAATTATAAATCATTTCTAATTTTATCTACAAACTAATTTTATCAATACATCATCATATAAATATTGCATATATGCTATCAGTACTTTGCTAATCATTTATTGGAAAAAATAAATTGATTAGATTTAAAGGGGAAAGGGGAATAAGATGACGAAGTGGATAAGATTACGAATTGTTAATTTTTCTTAACTAATAACAGATGATAAGTCAATGCTGTACTTATTGAAGACTTTAAACAATACTAAATAATCTCTCGTAGTTTAATTTCAATCTGTCCACAAAAGTGAGTAATGTAATAAGAAATGTATCTTAGGATACTCATACGTGCATCTTGGTATTCATTTATAAGAAATGACAATTACATTAAATATAAAATAAATATATAATGTGTAATCAGATTACTTGGCTCCCCGAATAAATCCAAATTGAAGAAAGTTGCCAATGTGAGCCTCAGCGGATGTTGGAGCGTAAGGGTTCAAAAGATGATTCAAATTTGTTTAAAGCGTGTTTAATACAAACGTTTCGGCTCCTGGTTTGAGCCCTCGTCAGGGTACAATACATTAATACAATTAATAAATGTGTATCTCTCAGTGTCAGTCTCACTCCACGGTGAATCTGTGTAATCAGTGGTTACAAGAGAGTTAAAAAATGTCATAAATTAAAATTTCTATTATATATTGTTGTTAACATAAAATAAATTTAGATAAAAAAAAATTTTTTTAATGAAAAATTTTTTGCATCATATTGACCTGGGGGTTAAGAGTGATTGAATTTGATAACTGTTGTATGTGTGGTCAAATGTGAGGAATGTGAGTCATATAATAAATTGTGAAATTTAATAACAGAACAATATAAATGTGTAAAGTGAATAAATTACTAAAAAGAACAGCATAAATAAGAGCCACTTACAGTTAACAATGGTGAGAGACAGTACATTAAATACTTTTACTTTTTTTTCTAAAATTACAGTACAGTATTGAAAATCGTGTATGATAACATACTAATATTTTTCATTTTCCACATTCCATAACATTTTTATTAAATGAATAAGAAAACATAATGACTGCGGAGTAGATGATGAAATCAGGAAAACAATTAATAATTATTTTTATTTTGTCTTTAATTTTATTTCATTTTTAATTTTACAAGTAGTTACTTATAAATAATTGTTTTTGTCTGAATGTTTTAATAATTTTCTCCTTTTAATATTCTTGCTTATTTAATATTCTTGCTTATTATACTTTCTTTCATTGTGTCAAATTATTATAAAATTGAAATGATATAAGAAGTTTATTACAATAGAATAAATTTTCTTATTCGTTAAAAAAATACATTTTTTAACTTGACTTAATTTTTCATCTTTTATTGCATTTATTGAAAGTCATTTTATCCGCATATGGGGACAAGATGACGAAATTGACGTATCCATAAAAAGTCTAAATTAAAAAAAATTCTAATTTATTTAACTGTTTTTAATTTTTATAGATGAGCAAGGTTTTAGTAAATCTGAAAAAAATTATTATTATTTTTACGTCATCACAGAAATTAGGAAAAATAAACAAAAATCGTCATTTTACTCCCATTTCCCTTATACGAGAGTTATTTGAAAACTTCGCAGGCTAATTCATATAATTTTAGGTTTTAAATTACTTTTATTTTTCACGATCTTTCTCAACTTCAATGCACTTTATTCAACAATTTTAGTGCTTTTATTCTAGTGTTTTTATACCATCACGGAACGTTTTTTGAAGTTCTTCCAAATAGTTACTTATTTCGCGATCAGTTTTCAAATGATCCTCGTATTTCATTTAATTCAATATGCAACGCAGGAGAAAAGGAATTCAGTCTCTCGTAATTAATTATGTTCTCGATTTGATATCAAAAAGGGAACCGCAGTAGAGATTGTCTAGTGATGATGGTAAGACAACGCTGATGCATCGACCGAAACTCGTTAAAGATTTTTAAGACTTAAAAATTGATTGCCGTTTCCTGGACAGGACTACCCACTTTACGCCCAACAGGTCAACCGGGTAGATAATGGGATTGACTCCTCCCTCGAAGAAGAAGTGGTGAAGTTGTCAGGGAAAAGGGACACTTCAGCGGTTTTAGTCCCAGTTCATGTCTGGTGCACGCTCTTTGATTGTACCGATAAACCGATGGAAGATGTTGTTTCCACGGTCTGATTATGGATCAAAGCATCATTTTAAAAATTACAAAAAAATTATTGAATTCCGTAATTCGCAGCTTAAGGAAATATTCTAAGTCTTTAGGGTTATTTTTTTTTATAAAAAAATTATCAAAGTTATTGAGATCCTGCACTTATTTATTTGTATTTAAAAAAATTTTACATTTTTTATAATATATTTTCATGTCGCATAACGCAATATGCGCGGTGGTCTACAACTTTTACAATAATGATGCAAATCATTAAAAAAAATTTTGAGAATTATTTGAAGTAAAAATATAAATACGTGTACAAAATCTCAACATTATAAACTTTAATTCTGTTTTATTTTAATTCCGAACAACAAATATAAATATATAAATTGTCAAATTACCATTAATTATTATTATTCTAATATGAAAGTAGCCCTTTTTTTCCTGTCTTGACCTAATTGCAAAACAAAAAAAAATTTTGATGCAGTATATATAGTTTTATTTATATATCAATAAAAATTTCCTTTAACATCCTTTAACATCTTTTTTATAATATCATTATTACCCATAAAATTAATAATTTCATAAATGAAGACAGAACTGTATACAGTAAAAAATATTTTGTATTTGTGTTAAAAACGGTCTTTGTTAAAAATAAAATTTTTGTGAATTTTTAACATATCCAAGTGTTAATTTAACATAATGTGAATATGTTACTTGAACATTTTCTACTTGAATATGTATTAAATTGATATTTAACATTTCTTAGTGTTATAAAATAACATAATTTATAAGAGTAAATGAACAAATAATATACTGTAAACATAATGTAGTTTGAAGATATAATTCTAAGATAAATGAATACAAGATGATTGTTAATTTAACATATTATAAATATTAATTTTATTGAAGAAATATGCTTTCGTAAATTGTTTTCAAATTGTTTTCAAAATATATCTTTCGTTTAATTTTTATATAATGTTTGTTATTTTATAACATGTTCATCTTGTGTCAAATTAACATAAAAAATTTGGGTGGATTCGGACATGTGAAATGTGTTAAATTTAACACAAATTTTCCTACTGTATAGGAAAAAGGGAAAGAAAAAGAAAAGAAAATGAAGAACATACAAGTGTCATCTTCTTTCTTTCTCTTTCTTATTTCCCTTTCTCTCTCTCTCTCTCTCTCTCTCTCTCTTTCTTTCTTAGGTCATTTTAAACGTCTTTATGAGTCCCGGCTGTTACACGATCGTCGGAGCAGGTCTTTTTTTAGTGCCTGATATTTTCTCGTATCTGTGGGATCTCTCAGGTGGCTAAGCGTTTATCCATGAAAGACTGATGAAGCTATGATCGGCCGGTTTAGCGTGGCCGAAGAGGCACCGCCGTTCGTAAACTGTTGCACCACAACGGAGATTTGTGTTTCGGCTCGCTTCAGCAATTTCTCCGGCGTGAGAAGTCACTCCAGAGATAATTGCGAACGTAGATTAAGTTTTCTTCCTTTCAGGTGGATCCTCTTAGAACATTTTCATTAATAAACTTTCACGAGATTTTAGATTAAAAAAAAAATCAATCTTGTTTTCACTTCTCATAGATTTAAACATTCGCGATTATCCTCGCAAAAGGAAGGGGGAGATAATTTCTAACTATCTGTAGTAGATCTCACGAATCATGTGAACAAAACGAATTTCCGAGTTCTTTAAAGCTTGTGTCTGTTCAAAATCTTGGTCTTTTACCGATTTATTTTGAAATTGTTAAAGAAAAATCGCTGATACCCTGACATAGATCTCCTAAAATAACACCCTTTTATTTCTCAAAAATTTCTCAAAAACATTGCACTTTATTAATATTGATAAAAAAGATATAATTGATTTATATGATTATAGAAATAGAAACCCATAATTTATATTAAAACAGACTATAAGGTAGTAACCTAATTTTTTATCTACTGTTTCGCTACATTTGTGTTTCACGGGACAGCATAAAATATGCGTATAAACAACAACGACATTTTATATTGAAATGAAAAAATTATAAAAATTCATATTCGTTAAACTTGCAGCTGTTTTGTACAGATGACTCTTCTGTAAAAGAAAAATAGGAGTATATGGCATTATTACTGTCTACTATATCAATTTTAAGATTCATTTTGTCAGACACTCACTTTTACTTATCTTACGAAAAAATTAATTATTGCATCTACTGTCCCATTACATATTTGCGTCTGAGGATAGCATAAAATATAATCAACAAAATACGTTTTATATCGAAATGAAAAGATTGGATGGATCAAAAACGAAAAGATATCCCCTAATAATATTGCTATATTGAGTAAAATAAATAAGCTTTAGTATTGGTCGCAACTGTGGCCAGAAATAATTAAATACTATTGATGCAATAATATCGCAATAATAATTAAATAAATAATTAAAGATTGGTAACCTGCATTAATTACAACAAATAATTAATCCATAGCGACGCGAATGATGGCTGAATCGTTCATTATATTTAATGCGATTAGATAAACGAGAGAAGGAAGGCACGAGGATGGGAGATGGAAGATGATGGAAATATATAATTAAATGTTACTCGCGCGTATTGGTAGGAGTGAATTATAAAATGCTATTGCTGCGTGGTAGTGGAATAAATAATTAAGTGCTAGGAACGCGCCGCGTGGTAACGATCACCTCGCGACGCGATGTTCGCGCCCTTACGTTACGGAATCATTTCCGAGTTGAGAGTAAAAGAGAGGGAGGGGGACAGAGACTGACAGGCGGCGATGGTTAAGGAGGGTTTAAGGGGGTTTCGGGACAATGCGAATCTGTAATTATAAGCGCGCCGTCTTGGTGCTTTCGCTCCTTTTTTTTCATGTAAAATCTCTTACAGCCCCGTATTATCGCCTTAAATCAACAAAGCCGCTCCTCCGGTTCGGCGAAGGCACGGCGTTCGGAAAGGGACGAGAATGGCAGAGGGGGAGGAGGGTTTAAGGTCGGGAGGGAGAGGAAGGGCGACCTGCAGCTACGGGCAGGGCAACGAGAGGGAAAGAGAGAGGGACTTTAATAACAGGTCTCACTTAATAACCTACGTCCCGCACACGGCCCAAACTGAATGTCATTGCAGTAGATTCGATCACGTGACTCGGCACTGTTCGCACGGCGGGAAGACGATCGACGTAGTGGACTCTTGCGAGATACGGTGCAGAACCGGGAGATATTGAACAACGATCTTCGATCGATCAATTTATGATACGTCGAGTTCACTCGTCGCCGGTCAAAACATTTAATATAAATTATTTTAGATTTTTATATATATGCTATAAAAAAGTTATATATATATACATATATATGCTATATATTTATGATATATCTCATGTAAATAAAAAATTTCATTGGAAATAGTAGTAAATTTTGTTTTCAATTTCATTAGGAAACGTATTCTACAATAAATAGTAATTAAATTTTGAAATGGTCATTAAATATAAATATTATATAATATAAAGAAATATGTGTTAACAATATAAAAAAAAAACATTACCAAACAAATCCTTTTTTTTGGTATAATGTTTTATATTTTAATAGTAACTCAAATATATAAAAAGATACCTCTATAGTAATTATTATTAGTCGTTATGTTGAATAAGACAACATATGACAAAGCAAAAAAAGTTTTATTTTTTATTAAAACTTTTAATTGCGGTTGTAGTTTTTAGATTATTGATTTAATTAAAATTAATTAAAATTGCGTATTTTCTATCAGTTTCATTCTAGTGGCGTCATCTAAATTTAAACATCGCGAACTTCATAGTTTCCGATCTTATCAAACATTGGATAGATAGAGAGAGATACCACATTTGCACTTTTCGTAATAAATTCTACAATAATAGTGAAATCTGCAATTAATAATTTCGTGCTATTATAAAACTAATTTGAAATGTTATAAACACTTATAATTCTTAGCAATATTTATAAATTATTAAGTAAACCTATGTGAGCCACTTAAAATATTCGAAGAATTTTGACGTGATCGATTGAGGATAACATTGAGTATTGCTCATGACGTATTTCAAATGCATAAATTGCACAACACGCATGTTTTGTAATAATATGTTTGTAATTATTTATTAATAGTTAATGCGTTTTAGATACATATTATTCATAAAGAAATGATGTATATATAGCATATATGTATGTATGTATGTATGTATGTATGTATGTATGTATGTATGTATGTATGTATGTATGTATGTATGTACATACAATATAAAATACACACAGGATCGTTGACGTCTTAACATATTTTATACGCAAATTTATGTGCATATCGAAATTATTCAATCAACAATGTTTTTTAAATATTTATTATTCATTAATTACAAATTGCACAATTCATTCAAAACTAACATTTACTAAATATTTATTTTATATTAATTATTAATTTTAAATAAGGATTTAGAGAAAATATGTAACATTTATTTAATGTTCATTTAATATTTATGTTATATTAATAATTTATTCCCAATAAGGATTTAAAAAAACATTTATTTAATATTCATTTTATATTAAGTGTTTATTTTAAATAATAATCTAAAAAAATATTTATTCAGCATTAATTCAATATTTATTTTACATTAACACATATATATACACATATATATACATACATATATATATATAATATTTACGGCTGTCATATTTGATTTAACTTGGTATAAAACCAAAAAGAGCAAAAGAGAAAAAAATTTCTTTCGAAAAACTATTACTTCCGATTTTTCTGATTTTCAGCCTAAATATTTGTTTTACCCAGTAAATAAGATTTCTAAATGGATTTTTTTATAAACGCCTTCCAGCTCCCTCAAAGATAAAACTGTTTTTATTAATTATTTCAAAAGTGTTTATTGGACGGAAAAAGTTGTCAAACAAAAAATAAAGTTTATAAAAGCTCTACAAAAACTATTGTAAAATTAATTTTTTTATGTGATTGTATTCTATAAATGCAAATGTGCGGAAATGAGTAGTTTTTGAAATATTTTTATTACTTAATTAAATAAACAATCACTGTGATTTTCATATAAGTTCCACGCGAGATTGATTGTAAATTCATATGAAACTTCACTTCGCGTTGTAAAGTGTACACATGGATGTAAATTTCGTCTCCCCTACGAGAGGCTCCATTATCAAAAAACTAGACACGTAGGTTTGCGTTAAACTTCGCTTTGCGTGAAAAATTGTCAACCCATGGAATCTCGCTTTCTTTTACGAAAATCTGACATGACATGACTAATAGCACTTAAATTACTCGTTTCTACTTATGTGAAAATCGCAACAATTGTTTATTTAACCACATAACAAATTTAAATATTTCAAAAACACTACTCGTTTTTGCACATCCGCACTTGTATATCCGACCACATAAAAAATTGATTCTACTATAATAATTTTTTGATAATAACGACTAAAATATTGAATTTAAGTAAAATATTGAATTTAGGTAACAGTAAAACTTATAAAAAGTTTTTTATAATATATATAATATATAAGTTTTATTTTTGTTTCACAATTTTTTCGTACAATGAATACTTTCTGACATAATTAACAAAAACAGTTTTAGACACTTGAGAGAGGGCAAAAGAGGGCGTTTGCGCCAAAAATCCATTTAAGAAGAATCTTATACTAGGTAAAATTACCTACTAGATAAAATAAGTATTTAGGCTGAAAAACAGCCAAATCGGAAATAATAGTCGAAATTCAATCGATTGTTATATATTACTGACTTATTAATAAATTCAATTTTATACACACACATACACTCTAAAACATCTCGAGTCTGCTCGTTTATTGGCCTGTTTATATATGCTTATATTTTTGCGAACGCATAATACGAGCTTTATTTTTAATTTACTTACGGAAGTAATAGCTTTACTAACTTTATTAAATTCAGGGAAGTACACTTTTTCTTTAACTTATCAATACATAATATTTATGAAGTTTATAAGAAACTTGTACAAGGGAGAATATGCATCTTTATAGTTTTCTCTTATTTATATATTGCGGCTATATTATGATACCTGGCACGAGAGATACAGACAACTATTTAACAAAATATTAGATTTTAAAGATTTAAAAAATATTTTACATTTTATCAATAAATCTTACAATATAATTTTACAAATACATTATGAGAAAGAAATATAGACAAAGGCAACATATCGTACACAACAAATTTTACACAACAATCAACCTTAAGCCTAAAAAACAGACGGCTAATACTAAATAAAGAATAAGAATTATAAAAAATGTTACATATGTATAGATATATAACATGCAAAAAAATATATTGTTATAAAAATAATACAATGTTCATTAATCAAAATTCGTAGAGTATAGACTAGTGGATTAGTCTAGATTAGTGGATTAGACTAGATAGATTAATATAGAAAACACAACAATTTCAGTTAATCAGGCGTACAAAAAGGATTCAACATCATTACAGTACATACATATGGACATCACACAATTTTCAATTGTACTCTCAACTCTCAATGATTTGTTCATATCTCAGCTACACAATCCATCTTGGTATGCCAAAGAAACAGCGAGAGAAAAAGAAAGTTTCTTATAATAATTAACACAATATAATGTTATAAACTATATAAATCGTAAGTACAAACAGCAAACAATAAACAGTAAGTAATGATAGAACCGTCACACATATTCGATTTAATCACTAGAATTAAAAATATAATTTCAATAACATACAAGATAGATAAGATCTTAAGAATAATGCGTATAATATAAAAAATTAGATAAGAAAGAAAAGTTATAAATGTAAAATATTAAAAAATTTTCTGTTTTTTTCTATTAACGCTTTAGCGTATATAGTGTGGTATTATTTACGATAGTCTTGTTTTCATTAAAATAAATTGTACACACTTCATGCGTTACTAAACATTTTTTTAATTAAGAATACCCGTATATCTAAATTTCTTCTGGCAGATCCATATTATAATAATCATGATTGAGGATATCTAAAATTGGACACACTGAAACTGTTCGCAAATGGAAGATAGAACGGACACAAAAGATGATAAAGGGCTCAAACATGATGCTCCAACCCAGTAAACAGAAATGGATTCAAAAAATCAAAAATTTAAATTCAACAATGACTACACAAATCCATTTTTATGCAATTAAAATTTAAAAATTTCTTAAGTCCATTATAATATAAAACGAGATTGAAACTACGGGAGTCCTATTCTTTTAATCCAAAATAAGTTACAAACTACGTAATCCATTTTAATCTATGAAATTAAAACGAAGTGATTTCTATATTCTATATTCTTTCAATACAAAAGAAGTTTTGCCGGCCACGCAATCTATTTTATTTCATAACATAGGCTTGAAATAAAGTAACTGTTATTTTTTAAATCTAATTTGTATTCAAATGAATTAAAATGGATTACAAATTTTCAATTCATTTTCGTTTACTGAGAATTAAATTTTATATATTATCAGTATCTGCAACACAATTTTGCGTTCTGTATGTTGTAAAACTTTCATTACTGAATAATTTAAAAGCACGAGTAAACTGTATTGGTGTTGGATTTAAATAATTTCCATTCTGTTGCCTAATGGAGCCAAAGAAATTTTCAATACAATCTTGATTTATTTTTTGTGCGAACATGTGAAAAATTATAACATATAGCGTATTTTTAATTTGTTCCAAAGTAACATTATACTATTAATTATTACCTGCCAGCATTCAAAGCATTTAACTTTAACACCTAAATCTTTAATTACTCCTAATATTCACAATTCATTGGCGCAATATTGGTCCAATATATTCCTAATATATTTTCATTGGCTAAGTATTGGCTAAGTATTACACTAATACTTTTTAAGAAATATTTTATTTGTTCTAAGAATTTAATTTGTTTTTCGCTTTCTATAAACACTTTTCCATATTTCTTGGGATTATTTGCAAAAGAATTTAGAATCAAATATATCAAATGATTTATCAAAATCATGATTATCAAAAATTGAGATTAGAAACGGCAAAAAGAACAAACAATATGTTTGTAACAATTTGTATGGCATTATTTATAAAAAGACATGTATTCAAGTAAAATTTTTATCTTGTCAAAAATGTCTTCTGGCGGAAAATTATTTGAAAAACTTTAATAATTGCACTAGAAAAAGATCAAATTAGAATCATTATAATTGTCCTCTGTTTATGAATATATGGTGTTTGGGTATAAAAATATGAAATCAATATTATAAAATTCTCATCTTTTATATATATAAATTCGAATATATTTTAAATTTATATTCTAAATATTAATACACCTTTACACTATAAAATCTCACATAAAGTAAGTATTAATTAATATTATTAATAGGTTTTTTTTCAATCATTTTTTGTAATAGAGTTTAAAATAACATTTATTCCTATTGCTATAATTACTTAGGCATGAAAAAATTAATATACAAAATAACGATTAATCAAATTAATGAGATAAAAGATAGGAAAAAAAATAAAATGAGATAAAAAGACAAATAAATAATCATGCGCATGACTCTGTTAGTTCGTAGAATATATGTTATGCGTACGTGCGAACCAAAAACATTGCTGCGGCAACATATTAGCAATATTGGTTGTGTTCCGATATCACTGCCAGTACTGAAAATCTATAGTGCACGTAACGTATACTATAGATTTTCAGTACTGGCAGTAATACAGCCGGAACGCAGCCATTGAACGTCTATACGAAAACAATATAGTACGGCAACATTGCAATGATATTGAGACAATATTGTTTGGCAATGTTTTTGCAATATTCAATGCTATGTGGATATGTATATAAAATCCGTACATACATTTGTCTATAGTTCATGTCACATATACTGTAACAAAATACGCGCATATGCGCTTTACGGAATTCAGTCCGTAATTGCGGAGTGCCATGTCCCTAAAGGCGTAATCACACTAGCGATTGCTGATTGGAAGTGATGATTATAAAATAGAACGTTTTCTAAATGGCTATGATTAATCTCAATCGGTGACTGCTTTGCTCTGATTGATTGGAAAATAATCGTCAATCGCCAATCACAATCGCAAGCCAATCGCTAGTATGACTTAGAGGCTTTCTACAATAAGCCATAAGTCATAAATCAGAAGTCAGAAGCAATAAATCGACCAATCACAGACAAATGTGAAAAAAATACTTGATTATGATTGATCAATTTATTGCTTCTGACTTCTGATTTATGACTTATGGCTTATTGTAGAAAGCCTCTTAAGGCCTAATCACACCGATTACCGATTAGATTGCGATTGTGATTGGCGATTGGTAATTACTTTTCAGCCAATCAGAGCAAAGCAGTCACCGATTGAGATTAGTCATAGCCATTTATGCCTGTATTAGACTAGAGATTAAGATTGAGATCAGATTGAAATTTGACCAATCAAAACAAAATTCACTAAACTTGAGATTGATTTTCTTTCTTCTGATTGGTTAAATTCCGGTCTAATCTCAATCTCAATCACTAGTCTGATATGGGCTTTAAGCGATGTCTACAATGAGATTTTAAGCCTTAAGCCGTAAGAAATTGACCAATCACAATCGAATATGAAGAGAATAATCGACTATGATTGGTCAATTTCTTGCGACTTAAGGCTTAAATTCTCATCATTGTAGACACCGCTTTAGAAAACATTCTATTTTATAATCGTCAATCGCAATCCAATCGGCAATCGCTAGTGTGATTACGCCTTTAGGCCGGTTTTACAATAGTCGTAAGTCGTAGGCTGCAAGAAATGAACCAATCATAATCGACTATTCTTTTAGCCGGGTCTACAATGAGTCAGTAGTCGGTAATCGGTAGTCTTAAGATCTCATCCAACCAATGAAATGGCGCTATACAGCCATTTCATTGGTTGGATAAGATCTTAAGACTACCGATTACCGACTACCGACTCATTGTAGACCCGGCATTTCACATTTGACTGTGATTGGTCAATTTCTTGCGACTTACGATTCTATTGTAGAACTGGCATAACGTCCATAGGTGCATTCGTGACGTATACTATAGACAAATGCACGCATATACGTGAAACAGAACGCACCTCATGTATATAAGCCAAATGCTGAATCTGGGTTTTGTCCCATATACGTGAGGTGTTTTCATGCACTTCATAAATTAATTAAGAATCACAGGGACGATTCAATTGAAAGGCGCAAAAATGTTAATGCGAGCGTCCACAATCATTCGCCGGCAAGTGTTGTTAAAATCAAATGCGATTTCGCAGGTAAAATACTTTTAGCGGCTTTTTAAAGGTTAGGTTATTACTTGAGGTAGCAAGAATTACAAAGCGACAAGTTTGTGCTCTAAGAAACAAAAATTGACTCAACAACTGAATATGTGGAGGACAAACTCTGAAAGAAAAAAGATATACATACAAATTAACAATTTCATGCTAAATAATCCATTTTATTGAGTATATCAATATATGAGATTTATATGTTACTTTCTTCTCACTTCTGCTTCTTCATCTTCTATATGAATTTTGTTTAGAAGATAATAGCCAATTATGTTCCAAAATTTCGTTTTGCTCAAGGAAGAATGTCTTTTTTTAGGAAATTGTTACATATAGACATATCCATTTAGTCAATCAAGGAAAAAGGAGTCTTAGAAACAACTCTTTGTTGGATTTGCATAGGAACTATAGAATTACAGGAATCCCTTTGGTTCGTTATGCTAGCACAAATGAAACTGCAGCAGATAAAACTGTAGCAAACGAAACTACAGTAATTGAAACCGCGACAAATGAAACACCACCGCAGAGCAGTCCATATGACGAAATACCAGGTTTATACAAAAACATTCTCTAAAATTAATATTTCTTAGACCTTTTATGGATATTTACTGAAATCAATATTCAAGAAAAAATCGAGCAATAAATTATCATTTAACATTAATTATTAATATTTCAACTTATATATTAATTATATAACAATAAATTGTTATATAAATAAACATACTTTCTCATATCTTTACATCAGGGCTGGAATGATTTAAATCAATTGATTAAAATCAGTGATTTAAATCACGATTTAAATCAAATGATTTTTTTACCCAAAAAATCATTTGATTTAAATTCTAAATTTGATTAAAATTTTAATTGTTAATTTTCATTAGAATTTAATAATGCCCAATATTGGCTGTGCTGTGCAATAATTTTACAAAAGAAAAAAGGATATATGAACGTATATGGACATATTTTGTATATAATTATATATTGGTGTCTCTAAGATCGCTACGTGCTGCGACTTCTTTGTTTCTTTTTTCGGTTTTTGTTTTTTGAAACTTAGAAATGCGTTAGGAAACGAAAAGACAGTTAAGTTAGTTTTTATAATTAAGGCCGGTATTCATAATCCGTTCTTATATTTAAGATCGTCTTAAGTAAGCTTATACGGTTCTCTTATTGGTTGAAATGGAGTCTTAAGATGATCTTAAATGTAAGAATTGATTATGAATACCGCCCTAAGTGTATGCGTTTATCTTTGTGAATAAAAAATTATGTATGCAAATTTAAGTATTCAAATAAATTCATTAAAAAATAAGTTTTATTTTATTCATAATAGTTATTGGTAAAAATTAATTTAAAATTAACGATTTTCACTTGATTATTTTGAATCCTATAGTGTTTGAAATCACTGATTATTTACAATAAATTAATGTTTAGTAAACTTAGTAAAAAAAACACGTTTATTATTTTGTAATAAAATTTAATTATTTTCTTACTACTAAAAATAATTAATTCGAACAAGAAATCTAATTTAAATAAAAAAAATCTGATTTAAATTTAAAAAATCCGATTTAAATTTAAAAAATCCGATTTTTTTTTTTAAATCATGATTTTTTCCAGCCCTGCTTTACATTGTAATTTTAGTATGAGAAATGAAAATTATACTTATAGACATTGTTTCACAAAACTTGTTAATCTGTAATTTATATATATAGATCCACCAACGCCAATACAAGAAATAGTGGAAAATATTGTAAAACTACATCCAAATGGAGAACCCACGTTTGAAAGTCTAGGACTAGGTGGTTGGACCCCAGTTGGAATGGTACAAAACTTCTTAGAATTTATGCATATAAATTTAGGTATGCCATGGTGGTTGACAATTGTCACAGGTACTATTTCTTTTATTGCAAGATGATTTATTGATTTAATAAAAGATCTAGAATGATTATTAGCATATGAATCTAATTACTTTGCTTTAGCTACTGTTTGTGCAAGGACTCTTTTATTTCCTCTGGTGATAAAGTCACAAAAGAATATGATTCAATTTTCAAATCACATGCCAATAATACAAGAGATGCAGATGAAATTGACGGAAGCCAGAAATTCTGGTGATCATGTAGAAAGTATGTTAGAAATTTCGTATTGACAAAATTTTGTGTTGACAAAACTGCTAATTTCGCTATAATTAAGGATATAAAAAATATAATAATTTTCTTTTCCGAATAGGTGCACGAGCTGCGACAGAATTGATGAAATATATGAAAAAGAACAACGTTAGTGTTACAAAAAATTTTCTGGTGCCATTATTTCAGGTGTGCAAAATTCCTACGCATTCATACTGGACATGTTTCGATATGTGTGTAAAAAGAATATAAAAAGATTATTTCCTGATCATTTCCCTCGATGTTTCAGGCGCCGATATTCGTCTCTTTTTTCTTTTCATTGAAAAAAATGGCAAACTTACCTGTAGAGAGCTTGAAAGAAGGTGGTTTTTGGTGGCTAAAGGATCTCACAGTATATGATCCTTATTATATAATGCCGATAGTTACCAGTGTGACAATGTTCATCACAATCGAACTCGGCACAGATGGTGCTAACGTCCACACGCTAGGCATATTTCGATATGTCTTGCGAGCTATGCCATTCATCGCGTTGCCATTCATGCTACATTTCCCTGGTGTATGTATAATAATATCGATATTGCTTTTGTGACTGATATGAAAAAAATTAATATGAAAGCATATATATATATATATATATATATATATATATATATATATATATATATATATATCATAGCCATTGTATATCATAGACTACTTAAGTTAAACACAATTACTTCATATATCATCTTATATAAATGCAATCTTCTCTTTGTCTGAATTTTCTTCGTATTTCTCTATATTTTCAGACTGTTTTAACGTATTGGGTGTCAACAAATGTTGTTTCTTTGGTACAAACTGGTCTTTTAAAAATCCCACATATAAGAAAAGCTCTCAATATACCTATCGCAAAGAAACGCAGTGCTCCAACACCTAGTAGCAAAAAAAATTTTGTCAAAGAAGTCAAGGAATGTGAGTATTGCAAATGTATGTGCAAATGTATGTGCAAATGTGTGAAAATTTGTTAATATATAATCCGTACTAATAGTTTAAATAATATAACAAACTTAAATATAGATAAATATAATCAGTTGCACATACAAATAAATAAAATACTGCGTATGCATTCTATAAAAGTATAATACCTTAAATATCTTTTATATCCATTTCAGCTTGGACAAACATGAAGATAACAAAACAGTTAGCCGATAGAGAACGAGCCGATATTGTACAGTTTAATAGTGCCGGTAAGGGTCCCATAGTGAAGACATTTAAATATGATCCGACAAAGCAAAAGCAATCGACAACAGTCTTTACAAAAAGTAGAAATTAATTTGTAATTAATGTATATTTGATTACACAATGTATAACACCATAAACCAACTTGTAATTATAGTTTTAATAAAACAAATCTTATTTAATATAAAATCTATTTTAATATAAATTCATTTTTATATTTAACTAAATATAATGAATCTTATATTTTTCTTAATAAAAACTATATATTTGTTATATGGATATAAAAATAATAGATGAGACAAAAAAATTCACAACTGAATAAATAAAAAAAAAGAATCAATACATTAGATTTAAAAATTGAACATATACAAGCTTCTTGATTCAATATTTTGGTAAAAGTTTATTTTTTAGAAATACTTTCTCTTATTTTAAAGAATTATTAACTATATAAGGAAGTATCTGGAAGTTCTATTTTCGTCTGTTGTCACTTTTATATATATATAAATACATACATATATATATATATATATATATATATATATATATATATATATATATATAAAAGCTACTGAAATGACTGTTCCTCCTCTGGACTAAGTGACCTTTCGACACTTTGCTGCGTGACAAAGACACTTTGCGTTTTTGCAGTAAGATTTGCTTGCTAAAAAAATGAATTTTTTATGTATTTTATCCAATACACATTTCAGTGATTTTCTTAAAAACCAAAGTATGTACATAATTATAATGGATAAGTTTAAGAAATTATACCTGCGTCACCGATGTATTAGTATGACTACTGGCAGCCATACACACTACAACTAATTTCGGTGTAGAACTCTGTACATGTGTTTTCTGTTGAGCGACATTAGTCTGCGCCAATTTAACTTGCTGCTGCTGCTGCTGCTGTTGTTGTTGCTGCTGCTGTTGCGGTTGCTGTGATTGTTGCGTTTGTGTCTGTATTTGTTGTTGTTGTTGCTGTTGCTGCTGCATCGCAGCCGCAGCACCGGTATTGATAGTGCTATTTATATTAGAGATAGTGGGTGTTTGCGAACGCGATTGCAAGATAACAAATTTTTGTCCACTAGTGGCAGAAGTGCCGGTAGCACTTCTGCTTGTACCAAGCATGAATGTGCGGCCGGGTTGCTGACCTGGACTGGTTACTATAATATAAAATATGCAATTACTTATAATACGCGCTGATGTTGATGATAATTTGCTTACCTGTCTGCACAAGTGTTTTTCCTGTGCAATTAGAACCTTGTTGCTGATTCGTGGTAAGTGCTGTAGTTGTAGGTGTGGTTAAAGCAGCCGGTTGTGTGCGTGCTTTTGCAACTGCAGCACACAATGCAGGTCCTATATATCCATAATCCTGTTTGTATTCCTCCACATAATCTGGTGGTGATCGTATTGTTTTTAAGACTGGAGCAACTGATTTCTGTAAACATTTTTCATAGATCTTTGATATGAATAACATATAAAAGAACAATATTGTATGTAATCATTATTGAAAAGGTAGATACATTAATCTTACATGAAAACAGACAAAACTACACATATACACGCACGCACGCACGTATGCACGCAAGTACACGCGCGCATACATAAAATATTTAAAAACATTTTAAAAATTCTTATACAGCACTACAAAAGTATAAAGAATAAATTAATTTTTAACAAATTTAAAGATAATCTTCACTCTCTTAACAAAACAAAGAAGATTTATATTCTTAGATGACTATAGCTACATGAGAGTCAACTCATAGTCAGCATACTCCAATGTTTAATTCCAAATCTCATACTATGTATATCTCAATTTTATACAAAGATAATCAAAGAGTTGAAATTCTGTAGATTAAAGTATAAAAGTAAATAGTAACCTGTTTCAAGAATATATCCATATTTCATTCCATACACTTAAATAAATGTCTTATAGCTTTTAAAATCAGTTTTACCACAAGCAAAGTCTTGATATGTCCTGCTCCATTTTTATCCACGCTAGATAGTCCTTGGCCTTCGATGCACGATTCGATACGCTCAGAGATGGATTTAATTTTAGGGATAACCAAAGCTTTGATCACTTCTGGTCCTAATTCACAAAGCCCTTCAATCGCCCCATATAGAGATGCTAAAGGTGTCTACAAGAAATAACAATAGCAAGCAAAAATTTAAATTAAAAATTGATTTGCACTATTTTAAAATTATTTCTTCTTGTTTCAGTATGTATACTATTCTTTATACTATTTACATATTACCTGATTATTCTTTGCCAATGCTTGACTAAACATACGGGTGACTCTAGTTTGCACATTATTCGTGGAGGTATTAAAATTTTTACATATCTGCGCCATCAGTCGGGAAGCAAAATCACGTAATGCCCAATGATTGTCTACCTCTGGTCTCATACATAATTGTCGAGAAACTATGCAGGTTGCAACTGACGGTATCAATTCGTGAAGCTAAAAATTGAAATATTACATCAAAATGAAAATAGTTATTACATTTATTAATACATTTAAAAAAGATGAAGGCCTATCTTACATATTTCTCCAAATAAAGACTTGGGTTGTCAAGTAAAGCTTTGACCATCCGCATGAGGTAGATGAGCAGCGCGAGATGATTCTGTACTACATTGACCCGTACTCCTTCCGCGATAAATGTGCACATACGTGCCAACATCTCATGTAAACCTGGATCCGCTGAAAGCGATTGAAGAGCCTCAGCCCTACGACCCTCGTCAGATCCAACGCATGCTTCGGTTATTTCTTTGTAATACAATTGCTGTTCCACGCTGAGCTCGTGTGTCGCGAGCTGTTTCACGTGAACAGTTTCAACGTTTCGTAACTTCTGACTTTTGCCACCGCCACCTGGTTTACCGACGCCAATGTTCTGATTCTTGCTGGAAAGCTTAATTGTCGGATCAACACTCTCCAATTTCTGGGCATCTATTAAAAATTAACATAGTAATAATTAAAAATTGACAGTACGAACTGTGTCTTTTAAAATGTTCTTAAATTTTTCTTTAATAACTTTAGAAAATATAAAGAAACATTTCTTATAATTATAATCCAGTAGGAATCAAGAAATCAAATAAAACCTTTTGATACTGGTGGTGGATTTTCTGGTATAGTAGGTTGTACTCCATCAATACACAGCCAATGAGCTCGCAATGTAATTTCTAAAGGTAGTTTCGGCCACGACTGTCCGCCAGCCATAGCTACAACTTCATTAAGATCAATTTCTTTCTCCTCTACAAAATGTAATTCCCTACCGCCACCTGACGCAAAGCGAAATGGTATATGATCCTTGGCGAAAAATCCATATGTTGGCTCAATGTTCTTAATCTTCAGCGCATGATCTATGTCATGTGCAGTCATTCGTTGACGTTTTCCGTGTCTCATGAATTTTGCAGCATCCTGTAAAAAAGATATTATAACAACTATTATAACTGTTTTATAAAAATATTTAATGTATAACATATATATTTTTTATATCCAGCAAACATAAAAAATTGCAGCAACATTGCATCAATATTACAACATATGTTTACTGGATAAAATAAAACATTAAAAATAAAAATTATATTTATATTTATTATAATTATATATATAATTTTTATTTTTAATGTTTTATTTTATCCAGTAAACATATGTTGTAATATTGATGCAATGTTGCTGCAATTTTTTATGTTTGCTGGGTATAAAAAATATATATATATTATACATTAAAGAGACAGAAAAGAGAGACAGAATGTTATACATTAGAGAGACAGAAAAAAAGAAGATTAATTTCAAATTTATTATCAAAATTATATATATAAAATATAATTTTATATACATTTTTATATACATTTTACAGGTTGTTACAAAAGATAGATCATGAAAAGTAAAAATAAAAAATAAGATGACAGAGATATAGTCTTTAATAAATTTGAAAATAATCTTTTTTTCTGTCTCTCTTTCAGTAAAAATTCAATATATGATAGAATTTATTTACTAACCTGAACAATTTCTTTTAGCCTGTAACTGACATCCTCTGCAAGATCTTTTGCAGCTTCATCCGGGAAATTGCCAACACCAATACTCTCCGCTATTACTTTGATAGACTCTTGAGACAAAGTCGTCCCATACATAGATTCATTTTCACTCATTTTGAAATTATTTTGTAAATATTAAGATATCAATGTATAAAGCTTTAGTTTACAAATAAATTTACTGCTCAACTTTCACAGCTTCCTACAAATAAATACATGATACAATATTACACACAATGCAGGTAATATTTACTACTAAGAAAAAATTAACAACAGTAACATAAACATAAATAATCGTATATGCTTGTTTACATTAATAAATTAAAAATATAAAACTTATACACTTTTTTATAAAGAAACATAAACATAAACAATGTATGTTTATGTTTACAAAAAACTATCATCTTAAAAGACTATAAATTATTTATAAAATAATGTAATAGATTAAAAATGCTATAAATTTTTAAATGCAAACAAGCACAATGATGCAAAAATTATCTCACATCTGCAAATGCCGATTGATACAAAACGTAGCAATTCTTTGAAGGTAAAAATTACAGCATTACTTTTAATTCGTTTCTCTGACATAGTGAGCACTTCTTCAGTTATTACGAGGTTATATCAGGATACATCGCATCACTCCGATCAACTCCGACTGACTCTGACGTCTCTTCCGACTACAAATCGCGTTATAAATAGGTCACAAATTGCTATGCACGTTGCAAGCTGTACGTTGAGCGTTTTGATTGGTCGTTAGATAAGAATTCCGATAGCAAGGTTCCAATAGCAGGATTTATCACCCAAAAGTCTCTAGAAAGTTGTCTCTTATTGGACATCTATTTTTAGAATTTGGATGCACTCATTATAAAAAAAGTTGCTAGAAAAGCTAAAAGATACGAAAAATAATAAATTTTAAATAAATATTTTCTTATATTTGATAGTTTTCAGGTGATTTTGTTGAACTATTGTAGAATTATTGTAGAATTATAATAGTTAATATAGTAGAATAATTAATATAATTAATATAGTTATAGTAGAATTACACGAAACTATAGGAATGTTCCATCGACATACAGAACTGGGCCGCTGATTGCAGTGGTGGGGATAGAGACACGCGTGGAGTGAGAGGCAGATAATAGTATGAACGTACCTTCTCTGTCTACTAAACCTGATTGGTTACTCTTGCTCTGCAGAGTGACATTAACCAATCAGGCTTTAGTAGACAGAGAAGAAACGTTCATACTATTATCTGCCTCTCACTCCACGCGTGTCTCTATCCCCACCATACAATCAACGGTCCAGTTATGTATGCCAATGGAATATTCTTCTTGCTTACACTTAAGCCAGCGGCACACGATGCTTGTTTTCCTGCTGGATTGCTTGCGTTTTAGCAAATTACTAAAATTGCACCAAACAGAAGACAGAATTTTTAGTAATTTGCTAAAACGCAAGCAATCTAGCAGGAAAACAAACATCGTGTGCCGCTGGCTTTAGTGTAAAGTGAACGAAAGTGTAAGCAAGAAAAACATTCCTTATGATACAATTGCGAGATTTAAGGATTAAATTTAGTAAATTTTTTTAATTGAAAGAAAAAATTATTGCAATATTATATTATACAAAAAAACTATCGTATTTATTAAAAAATGCATAATGTTTATGAACGAAAGAAGAACGAGGTGAAAGAGAAGCAGAATTCAAATACAGCTTCTAGTCCGGGGGTCGATTCTGTATCATACAAATTGGTGAAAATTACAAAGAAGAGTGAATATACTAGAATATATATAATTTCATTGGTCAATACCTAGTGAATTTACTAACTTTTGTAATTTTCACTAATTTGTATGATACAGAATCGACCTCCTGCTCATTCCTAAAAGTCCCTAGAAAATCAATTCTCTTATTGGACATCAATAGTTCGATAGTCGATTTTGTAAGCCGACCTAAAAAGAAAAACTAAAAAAATACAAATAAAAAAGTATTAAAATTTAAATGAATATTCTTTTATATTAATAGTTCTTTTAATTAAGTTATTTTTTAATTAGTTATTTTTATATATAACTATAATTAAATGTCATAATAAACCACGCGATTCGAAGGTAAGATCTGGCTAATCTTTTTATCATTTAGATTTAAAAAGCGAAATTATGCAATCATGCAGTTTTCTTATATAAACAAATATCTGCGATATAAATAATTGTCTTCATTAAATAATCTTATCTGACATGTTAGAAAAATGATAAACCAAATAAAAAAGGAGCAGAATCTTTCAAAAATAATAAACAAGATAAAAGAGGAGCAGAACCTTTCAAAATATAGCCCATTCCGTTCATCTATCTCTGAAGTCAAAGATGCCGAAACAGCAATATTGTTATTACAGTCTAAAGATAAGTCTACTTTATTAGCAGCCATAGAGGCTCTATCGAAATATGCTAGTAAATCGAAAGACAATGCAAAGATACTTTTTCATCTTGGCGTTGTAAATAATGTTCTTCCTATTATGGAACATGAAGATATATTTGTTCGAAGGTTTGTGCAGAAGCTAACTTTAGCATAGATACTCTAAAAATACTAATTTCGGAAAAATATTTTTTATATCATAATTTTTAAGAATTCTTTTATATTTTAAATTTATTAGAAATTTTCCTATATAATTTTTTATATAAAATATCTGAAATATTCTTCATTAAACAATCTTATCTGACATGTTAGAAAAATGATAAATCAAATGAAAAAGGAGCAGAATCTTTCAAAACTAATAAACAAGATAAAAAAGGAGCAGAACCTTTCAAAATACAGCCCATTCCGTTCATCTATCTCTGAAGTCAAAGATGCAGAAACAGCAATATCTGAAATATTCTTCAGATTTTTACAAGTTTTCTTCAAAAATTATAAAATGAGAAATCTTTTAATATTTGATAATTTATATATACATAAAAAATGTTAGAAAAGATCTTTCTCAGTATTTCTGAAAAATATTTTAATTTGTATAAAATATCTGAGAAATTTTTTAAATAAATTATAAATTATATTAAATTGTTTTTATAAAAATTAATTTATATGATATAAAAAAATTCTAAAAAATTATGTGAAGAATTTAAAAAAAAATTTTTGTAACAGAAAAAGCTAATAACGTATAGTATAAAAGCTACTTTCTCAATACATTTAATTATTATAATGTAATTATCAAGTATATGTCTACTGCAATACAGATTTGCCGGAAAACTATTGACAGAAATGATAGTAGTGCCAGACATGATGAACTATTTGATCGAATCCGATCGTATAGGATATTTTTTAAAGTTATTAATAAACGAAAAAGATATTTTCATGCACGAATATCTTACTGCAATGCTCGCAAAGTTATCCGAAGATCCATATGGTAATGCTCTTCTAGCAAAACATTGTTTAAATATGAACTTCCTCTTTGAAGGATTACAATTGCCGGATCCAGATGTAAAGAAGCATAATCTGGAGATTTTGCATAATTTAATGCAGGATTCCGTAGCTGCACGTGAAATTTCGAGAAGCGAGGTTTGTGATATGTTTCTAGCGAAAATAATCGGAGCATAAGTCGGATATAAGAGAAGAGTGACAGAAGTGTAAACGAAACTTCTGGGAAGCATAAATTGGAATAGCGGAACATAAAAGAAACATTTTAAGAGGTAAACACTTTTTTTATATTTTGTTGTTTCAATTTATGCTTCCTAGATGTTTCGCTTTCGTTGTCACTTTTTGTTTATACTCGATTTACCTTCCACACAATCTTTGTTTTTTAAGAATACAATGTCAACAGAAAGTTTAAGAACTGAATTTTCATTGTCTTTAGAAATTTAGTTTTCCAGCGTTATATCAACATTTCGAATCCTCATATTCAGAGATTCAACATCTTGCGCTAAACGTAGTTGCCGATGTAATCAGTAGGAACAAAGATGAAGTTATACAATCTTTATTTCACGAAACAAACGGAATTAAAGTGCTACTAAATTTTTTGAAAGTATAAGATATTTTATATGCACAATTCTTTGTTAATAAATTATTTTAAAACTTATTTAATTTTTAATATTAAATTATTAATGTTAATTGTTACTCAGAATGATGAGTGGAATGATTTGCACATTAAAGCTCTAGAAATATTACGTTTTGCTGCCGAGAATCCAGTTATCGTAGATGAACTTATTGATAGCGGAAGTATTCCGCAAATATTAAATTACATAAAGCACGCGGAAAATTCGGGATTTTTTATAGAAACGCTTAGAATTGTTGTACATGTTGCAAATACTTCCAAGGGAAGAAAGGTAATTTTATGTAAATTTATATAAAATACACAGAAGACAATGCATCTTTCTCTTAAAATTAACAAAAGATTATATTAAAAATATTATATTAAAATATTATATTAAACTGCACTGTACACAATTTATTATTACTATTTTAATAGGTTTTACATTCGTACGAGATTATCGAATATTTAATAGACGCTTTGCAGCAACCGCTGCAATCTGACATTGTTGAAATTGCTTGTTATGGAATTGGAGAAATGACGCTTTTCAATCATGCTGCAAGAAAACTCGCAAGCACAGAGTTTATTAAAACTATTTTAGGTTACATAAACAAATAAAATGTAGATAAGAAATTTTATATGCAAAAGAAGAAAATTAAGAAAAATACTGTTTCAGATATATTGAAAAAAGAGGACTTGCAATGGTCCGCAAGACATGCCGCAAGTTTCGCAATCAAACGGTTATTGATGAGCGATATTAAAAATTGCAGTATCTTTTTGAATATTCATGGACCAGTAATTATTTTAATTCATGTTTTTCACTTATTAATATTATACTTATTCAAAGTAACTTCTAAATAGAGTATATCCAGCAAACAGAAAATTGCAGCAATATTGCGGCAATGTTACAATATTGACGATTGGGTAGCATAGAGATTATATGAAATATCTCGAAAATATCGTAAATGTTTTACTTTACTTGAATAATACATATATATGAATTGAACTTGATAGCTATAAATATATAAATAATAATAATTTTGTTCTTTTTTAAGAATTATTTGTGGCAATTGTTAAAACACTTTGTAGAACAAGTTCCTGTAGAAACTTGTATTGTTGCTCTTGGAGCTCTGCTTGCTGTAGCACGACATGTATCTTTCAGAGATATCTTGATTAATTTTAACACTATTGACACAATTTGCTTGCTTTTAGAGGTAAAAAATAAATATTATATTAACACAAGAGCGTTCTCTCAAAATACTTTTTACACATTGAATGTCGCGCTGATTTCGACTAATTATATTCAAAAGCTCAACTAAAAATTATATTTTCAACAATAAATAAAATCTGAAAAATTCTCATTATGTTTAAAAATTTTTTTAGAATTTTTTATTAAAAAAAAAATTTTTAAGTAAATGTTAAATTTATTCAAATATTTTAAATATCTTTTATTGTATATATAATAAACATGAAACAAACACGTAACATGTATGTACATGTAACTTTTTAAATGCAATTAGCTGCAATTATATATCGATATTGTTATAGCATTGATTACGCAGTTCGACAAAATATATATTTTTTCTCTGTGAAGTGAGACCAACTTATTTCCCATAGATTTTTATGCTGAATACAAATCTGGTGGCCAAATTGGTCAATCATGTCAGGATTTTGAGAAAGTTAAATGTGCCAAAAAGGATAATTTTGGCCATATTCATTATGCGATGGTTAAAATAATTTTTTTCTAAATTATAATGATGCCATCTTAAAGTGTTGCCTTTTATGATGAAAATGTTTTTTTTTTTATTTCTATATGATTTTTTTTTACCGAGATAAAAAGACCCTTTGAAGACCCTCACGTACGAGAAGTCTCGCGCATGCCATCAGACAATTTTCGTATTTACGAAATTTTGTCAACCTGTCTGTTATACTGAATCCGCCAATTTAAATTTTGAACTACAGATTCCAATTCAGCAATCCTAAAAATCTCTAAACACAATTATTAATTTTAAAATATTTTAATTTTATTATCATTTCATGATGTATACGCGAAACTTCTCATACATGAGGATCTTCAAATCTCCCTATCTCGATAAAAAAAAAAATTGTATAGATATAACATTCAAAGACAATAAATAAAAGGGGCTAAAGGCCTAGCTGGATGTCATTTGCTAAAATAATTTATTTTCAATTTTTATATAAACAAAACGCTTTCGACCCGTATCGGGTCATCCTCAGTGTTTATCTATTCTCTCCTATCTAAGTCTCTCTTATTATTTCCTATCTACGCATTAAAAAACTAAATATCCTATTGTCTGATCAATACCATGTCAGTTGTGTTGTAAAATTTTTTATGTGTCCACTATGCGGTCTCTCCAATGGTGGAATGTCCATAGTGACTGTGTCAATTGCGCTGTCATACCATGAAAGTCGCATACTTTCACTCCACATCCTAGCTTCAATGTTCTTAATGTCATTAATTCTAATTTGACTGTGTCTCCAATTCAAGCAGTCGCAAATACTTGAAAGGCGAGCACGATCAAAACAATTGAATTTTGATGTAGACTGTTTTGACACTGGATAACATTTCTGTGTCTCATTTCATTTGTATAGATATATATATATATATCTGCAGGAAACGATCAGTCGTACTTCGGAGAGAATTTGATGTCGAATTGCGTTATTGATGATTGTGGCATTCAATGTGTTTATAGAAAAAAATCAAATTTTAAAATTTCACTGTTCTGTATTAAGAAGTATTGATTTTTTAGTCAATCTATCCATTTATCGATGAGTTTAAAATCGCTTGCTGCAAGCTACTTTCTGCATTATGCTTAGAACGGAGTGGAAGACATTATTTTCTCGACGCAAATGGACCTCAAAGAATCTTCACTCTCATCACTGATGCTTATTCAATTTCAATAAGAAACACTGCGCTACAGTTTGTGCAGGCAATTTCTACAGATTTAACTGTAGCAAAGGCCTTTGTAGAAAACAAATACCTTTTATAGTAAGCATAACATTTTCTCTTCCAATTTTATATGGTTTTGAGAAGAGATTAAGATCTTTCTTTTACGAGCGATATCAATATCCGAAATACACCGATTAAAATTATTATATTAAATTCTCGTAATGATCATCTTATTACATTTCTGCAGCATGTTGAATAATCGTTCATCTTCAAGAGCGATTCCTTTATGGGACACTTGCATTGAGATTCTTCTTAAATCATATTTACCGATCAAATTTGCTCTTACGGGACGTTTATCCCTACACGATCTTACTGAGGATGGATTTTATGTTTCAAAAACCAACGTATGTCCGTACGTAAATTTTCGCTACACGGAATGTCCTGATGAAAATTTTTCTTAGAATTCTTTATATAATTTTCCAGAGTTTCTATATAAATTTCAGAATTTTTCAAAATTTTTGTAGTTTTTTAATTTTTCAGAAAATTTTTCAGGGTTTTTATACAAATTGGAACACTTTTCAGAATCTTGAGAAAGGCTATCTTTTCTAGAATTCTTTATACATACATGTGAATTCTGAAATATTCTACAATTTCTCTATTCTATAATTTCCCAAAAAAACTTTTATAAAATCTGAAAAGATTTAAGATTGTTTCAGAAATCTTCATAAATTTAAAACATATATGAAAAATTCTTAGAAATATTATGAGATATAATAAGAATTTTTCATGGTCTTGTGTTAAAGAATATAAAAATTAGACCAGATGCAGATCGGAAAATATTTACGTTGGATCAAATTATGTAGAACATTCAAGCGTAATGCTGCAAAAAATTTGAGTAACTAGCCTAAGTGTTCAATATAAATTATTTAAATAATCTAATATAATTATTTTTAGATACGTATTTAGCTAAATATTTTTAGACTTTAGTAGAACCGTTCTTTCCATGCAATAGTAAAAACTATTATATAATCCAATCTTACAGTTGAATTGTTTTCTTACCATTTGTATCATTTCCATAATTATGTTTTGTTTAGATTTCCCATATTGGATGATATCTTTCGATTCAAATTTTGTCCATTAGAACCTATTTACGTAGTAAACTGCGTGCCAACGTTGAAGAATACTTTACAAAACAAGATCGCTTTCGAAAGTGAGATTTTTATATTTGTATCAATAAGGAAGAAGCTAATAAAGCTAATAAAAATGAGTATTACTTCAAAAAGTATATCTCTGTTTGTAGGAAATATAAATGCGTGGCTCGAATCAAAATTCGGTCGGTTGCAATGCGATCCATATTTTGTCGAGTATGTGGAACTTTTTAAACGTATGCTCTCAGCAACGGAACCGAAATATATGTTAGTAGAGCTTCTAAAAATCTGGTTTAAAATGATTCACACATATCTTACTTATTATTTATGCAAACAAATTTATACAAACTTATACGTCATATACAGCCCAACAGAAAGAAATACAGATATTGGATTGATGAATATCCAATATATTCTCTCGCGTGCAAAGATGTTAGCTCGATTCGTGGCGCGTCAAATGTCTGGTGTCGATTCAACAGAAGCTACATGCATCGAGCGACAGCTTGAAGTTCATTTGAAGCTGATTAAAGAATGTTTAGAAACGAGTGTAATTCCGCTCGGGCAACTTCGTGTAGGCTCTTATCTCGAGCGAGCTTTGCTCTTCAAGGCGATAGCCGATAGAATATGTCTTCCAGCAGCTCTCATACGTGGAGAATACGGTGTCTCGTGGGTTGAAATAGCTGTACCCCAAGTAATACATTTGTTACTTGCGTTAAGGTTGCGTTTTTTAAATAGATTACATCTTTGTGATCTAATGCATGTCTTGTAGATGGAAGACTCAAATGGAGGAGAATTATTTAACGCTGATTTGGATGGAAATAATGAATACCAAAAAAAAGTTACGATCGAATTGTTAGGCAAATCAAATCAAAATGGACGTGAGCAAGAAAAAATTTCTCTCTCGAGAGATTGTCGATACCCAATTAAACTTATGACACCGAATTTCATCGTTGATTTGATGGATACACCGGGAGACTTGATTCCAGTTGGAAGTCCTCGTTCAAAATCATATTGTATAAAAAAAATAACTTATAAGAAAACATGTTGCTATTAAAAAAAAAAATGGATTTATTATTATAATAAAATTAATAAAATTTTAATAAAATAATATTTTGATTTTAGTAAATCTTATAATAATATTTTAATAAGAAAGTTACAAAAAGATTCTGAAATTGATTGATAATTCACAAAAAATTCATTTTTATTTTATGTATAGAATATATCTTTTATTTTTTTCTTATATATAAACATTTTATATATAGAGTACTTGTCTACACATATAATATTTTTTAAAATGAAAATATTGATTTTTTGTGTAAACAAAAATATTGCATATCGATTCTTTGTGTAAACAAAAATATTGCATAGCACAAAATGTAACTAGTACATAATAGTAAAATATAAAAAAATTCTATGGTAAAAATCATGCAGACTACAAAATGAAATAATTAAGAAATAGTGTAACTTATTATATTACATTAGGTACAAATTGTGCGAATTTACAGCTAACTTTAAGTTAAAGTTAGCTTAAAGATAGTGAAAATTGGTGACTACAAATTGCATATCACTTTTTTAGCGCTGATAATTCTACAGCGTTTAAAATTATTAATGTGTCGATGAATGTTTCTGCTTTGGTGAAAATTGTTCGCCAACTTTCACTAAGCCGAAAAAGCTTTTATCATGCTGGAAAAGAGTGTATCTCGCTGATCCAATATCTTTCAGGACCAGATGATCATCTGCCTGAAGGACGGTCACTTGGGCTGAGAAACACGAACGGCTCTTGTGTCCCAAACCTGGACTATACACCTGAAAATTGTATTTATTATTTTGTATTTCCATACAAGTTTTTACATTTCGACTGACCATGCATATTGGATCCATTTCATCATTAAATAATGATGAAATGGTTTGTTAAGTGTACAGCAATGGACATATGCACAGAAAGAACGGTTTTGCTGAAGTGAAAAATATAGTTAAAGATCTGATATAGATCAGAAAATAATTATATTGGACCATCAAATTATAATTATGTAGGACTCTCTCAAGCATGATAATATTGCAAAAAATTTCAACATTCTAACAACCAGCTTGAGCGTCCAATATAATTATTTTGCTGTACCAACACAATTATTTTCAGATCTATGTCTAACTAAATTTTTAGATACTTCAACAAAATCGTTCTTTTCGTGTGTGTATATATCAATTTTACTTTTTATTAAAGATTAAAATGCCTTAAGTGTTAATTTCTCCAATCCTTACCATGCATTGCAGTAAAGGCCTGCCGTTGACCAACACATGGAAACCGTTCTCATCGTGCTCGTCCAGATAGTGAATCTGTGCGTACACCAGATACAATCCCGGTTCATGTACCATGAGTTTGCCGTCGCTGGCAAGCGTAAAGTGCCTATTCATGCCGAGATCGGCGACCCACTGGCTCGGTTGCCATGCCCTGAAGACGCCATTATAGTGTCGCATCCTGCCATTACCGGTATGCTCGTCCTGCGTCGAGAAGAGGGTGCTGTCCGCCCCGTAGTGGATCGCGTAAACCTGCCGTGGTGTACGCAAATGTCTTCGAGTCAATCTCCGACGAAACTCCCTTGCAGCCACTTCGTGATTCTAATTCAGTCATAATGCTCTATGTTGTTTACTCGACTACCGTGAGGAATTTAATGCAAGAGTCTTATCTACGTGGTGCAACCTCCTGACAACTATTACCTACCTGAACGGGTCGCCGAATCTCAGTTCTATTTCTCGAAATGTCGCGATTTCGCGAGCTGATTCTTCTGTTGCTCCCAATTTCCGTGCTTTCGCTGTCATATCTGTCAGGCTCCTCGTTTAATCGCGTCGAAGAAATTGTCTCCGTACGGGCGTGATACTTCTTCGGGGGATGTCTTAGAAAAGTCGATTTAACATAATAATAAGTAGATTTGAACGAAAATTTATTTACTCTGTTACATCTTTCTCTATTTTTTGAAGATTCCCTAGTAGCATAATTCATTGGCGCAATATCCAATATATTCCTAATATATTTTCATTGGCTAAACATTGGGAATATATTGGGTCAATATTGCACCAATAAATTGTGCTAGGGTTCATTTGATTTAATTTAAAATAATCTTGATCGTTATACACTTCTAAAAATTCAGCTTATTAAAAAGCTCATTAAAATCAAAAGGAATTAAAGGAGTTAAAGGCTTTCTCGCTTTTATCTGTGCAACGTTTCTGTAAAATTTCCTCAGCCGCTTAGCCACCATTTGGAGAGATTGCTCACGTTTTATTTACGTACAATCTATAAGTTTTAAGTCTATAAGATTTAAAAATCATATAAAATAAAGAACACGTCAGAAAAATATTCTAAATTCAAATTCAAAATAAGATCGTTTATAATCAACACACTTTGCTTTCTTTGCCATCTGTCTGTAATCTGATGTCTTCAGTTAACCGGTCACAGCAGCTTGAATTTCTGAAATATCGTCGAATGGCTAAAAAAAATTGTTGTAACTTTACATCATTCATCCTATTCACCTGATTGTCTCCCTTTAACTATTTCTTGCTTTCAAAAACTGAAATTGCAATTGAAAGGCTAAAAATATCAGAAATTCAAACCGCTGTAACTGAAGATGATTACAAAAAGAGAGTACTCAACGATTCAAGGAATGATAGTTTTCTGACGTGCTCTTTATTTTATATGATTTTTGTCTGAAAATTTATGGACTGCACTGTATAAATACTTACGGTGTTGAATCTGTCTCAGAATTTTCATTCGTGTCGCTCTCGTCGCTTGTATAAGAACGCTCTCTGGACACAACAATTTTTCTGGTATTGTGTCGTCTGCCATTCGTTGTATCTCTCACAAGATCGTCAGTCAAACTATCGCTCACGGATCGCTTCGATTTAATACTTTCTTTGATGTATCCCAAACTCGTAGCTCTCTTGGGGACAACATCGGATTTGCGTTTGGTGCTGTTTGTATCGCTCTTCTCCTCGTGACTCAATTGCCCCTTGTGTCCCTCTTTAAGATGCTTTCGCTCGATATTTCTATATGCAATAAAAGCAATTCAATGTGGATAGTTAACATATTGTCTGTCCAGCGAGTTTTATATTATACATAATCATAAATTTTGTTACGGCCAATAAGAAAAATGGGTTTGTTTCATAACTGAATGAAATAAAAAGTAACATGGAATGTATCCTCTTTTTATTGAATTTATCAACTGCAATATAAGAATGATCATAACTATATCTGTCTTTTGACTTTATAAATTTCTTCAAACGGTCGGATTTCAAGCAGCATGCAAAATCTTGACACTGCTGTCTTCGCCAAATCAGTCTTTAGAACCTCGATACTTTGGTGACATTCATAGATCATTTAAAACAAGCCTTTTCGTTTAAATTTTAGAAAAAATAACTTGTTCCCCGAAATATTTTGGTCTAAATATCTTCGAAATATCTTGGTGTTAAAGATTGATTTGATAAAGGTAACGTCGTATTCATTGAAATTTTGCGTATTTGAAAGATTGAAGCCCGATCATACGAAGAAATTTATAAAATCGAGAAGTGGACATTTTTCAGTTATAATTATTTTTATATTTTCTGTAGTTGGTTAATTCAATAAATAAAAACAAAAAATATATATTTTATGCTGCTTTTTATTTTTATTATAAAATAAATCTATGTTGCGTATAATTAGTAATAGAATTTATGACACAATTAAGTATATCATAGTAGAATTTTTATTATCATAAGTATATATGAGAAAGTTGCATAATATGATTAAATAAAATTCTATTTTTATGAATTTTATTAATTCTCGTGTGAATTGTGCACTTTTTATTTTACATTGTTATCTAATCATTTATGCATAATATATGTAATGCATAATATATATTCAAAATATTTATATTAAATGGCATTTATCTTTTACGAGCGTATTAACAAATTTCGATAACGCTGGTCATCCGCTAATCAACATTAATATGTATTAATATCGGATCTTTTTCTTCTAACAAGGGAAATTCGGAAATATACAATTAAAAAAAATTTGAAATTTCACATAGTTTTGGCGTATATTTATTAATAAATTCTTTCGTTCACACACACAGTTTCCTCTTCCTATTAATAAATGGGTAACATGTAAGAAAGATATTCCAATAGCTCGAATATACCTTCGAGAAAGACCTGCTCCTCGATATGTACATACATACATATTTTTATAATATTTTCTGATTTGTCTGGATTTTATGCATAACATAAAGGTGCATTGGAGTGGAAAAGCAGAATTTTGTTAAAGACAAATCTTGCATTGATATGCACTTATAGCAGTCAATCTGATTACTATCGGTACAACTTTTAATAAAATTGATTCTTAATAAATTCTGCTTTTTCGCATTCTGTTTTTCTGCTTCAATGTAAATGCGCCTTAAAGTAATATATATATATATATATATAAATTGACGTAATACTGATTAGGCAATGTACTCATTTTTCACAATGTCTCTCATAAATATTAAATATGTACATAACAGGAAATACTACATATACATTAGTGCATCCGTTTATTTCATTGCGTTGCATCATTCTAGATCCTTAATTTTAAAGGTCAAAGGTTTAAATCAGAAATTATTAAATCGATAACTTCGATTTTTCTCTTTCGATATACTTTGACTATTATATTATACATGTATAAAATGTAAAGTATATAAAAATCATTTACGTGATTTATTATAAACATTTCATCGTTATCTTACATTGCAGAAAATTACAGAGGAAGGAGAGAGAAAGAGAAGTCGTAATCAAGTAGCGGACCAATAAAATTAATAGCATGCCTAAGAGTGTTTTTAGCTTATTTCTCAAAAGCACGTGTATGGAACACTATTTTATTATGTATGGTTAAATTTGATGTAAAATAAACTTTAATTTAGTTGCAAAAAAAGGTAAGTTGTAAAAGTGTGTTAAAAAATTAAACATTTGAAAAATGTAATTATGTCGTTAAAGTGCTTTCAAAACCATAAAACTTTTATTCAAAACATTTTTCATATTTTTCATTATTTCAGCAAATTATTTATTCGCTTAGAAATGTAAAATACCGATTTTATGCAAGAACCTGTATCCCTAAAACCAAATATTAGTCACTAAAAAAAATTGTTTTGTGATTAGCTAATCTTATTAGCCATCTACTCTAAACTTACGCAAAGTTACAGATTTTTTTAATTTTACATTTATCGAACTTCCCTTGTAAGAAATTCGCGAATTTTTAGATCGAGAGACTACAAATCTATCAGTTTTTTTTTTGCTTGCCTTCTTAACTTGTTTTATTACAAAATATTATTATATATTGCCAATGCCTTACTTGTGATTTTCTTGTGTATTCCTCTCGAAATCCTGTCCGTGCTTCGTTTCGACCTTGCGCAAGGCTGCCAGTAACTCGACCATGTCCTCATTGGCGTCAGGATTCAGGGACGTGGGTATCGGTATCGATGTGGATGTAATATCAAAGAAATCCGACGGCCTAGCGCCGTAAGTCAAGGGAGTGTGATAGTCTCCGGAATAGTCGTGCAATGCGGAACCATCGTCGTAATTAGCGTCATAATCGGCGTTATCAATGTCCGTCTCGCTCGGATCGTTATCCTCGGTAGGCTCTTCAGCATACAGCTGCAATGCATTGTGCACATTCGCATGTAAAAATGTTCATAGGATCACGTGGCTCGGTATGTCTGTACATAAAAATCTTCCATCGAGCGACGCAATTATACGATCACGAAGTTAAATCGGTATTGTCAATTAGTGACGAATGTCTGATACGAGGAAATGCATCAGTAATAAGCAATTGTAGTACGATTTCCTTTTGGATGACAATTAAGTAATTGCTGCATCTAAAAGCGGCACGAATAATGGTCTGTGTAATGGGAAATTCCAGTAAAGATAGAAATTTTGTTATTAACTGAAGCAACTTCAACTGCAAATTTTTCTATATTTTTAACAGATTAATTATATATTTATACACGGTCAAAGTGTGATAATCAATCAAACTTTTATCATCGGCGCGATAAATTGAACCGAGTTATGAGTTATTATTGAATGATAGATAAAGAAAATGATTAGGAAAACTTCCTGTTTTCATTCTAGCTGTTTATTTTGGCTTAGTGAAATTCTCATATCTTAAACTTCTTCAGATTTTATAAGTTTTCTTTGAAATTGTAAAGTGAAAAATCTTAGAATATTTCAGAATTCACATAAAGAATTCGAGGAAAGTTGTAAACTTTCTCAACATTTTTGAAAAGTGTTCCAATTCATATAAAAAAAAAATCTGATAAATTTTGTAAAGAGTTTTGTAAAATTTATATAGAAATTAAAAAAAAAAATACGTGAGGAATTCTAAAAAAATTTGACATTAGAATTTGATAAAATTTGATAACTGTATTTCCCAAGAGAGATGAAATTTGTTTTTCTTGCTTACACCTAGTGTAAAGTGTACTAAGTGTAGAAGAGTAAGCAAGAAGAACGTAGCTTTATAAAAGACTTCTCTCTCGAAAGCGGACAACAATCCTCTTTCATATGTTTTTAGAAAAAAAAGTCTTTAGATAAAAAAAATTCTGCAGAAAAAATACATTTTTGATATTAAAAAAATACTGAAAAAATAAAATGTACATGATTTCAATTATGGATAAGATTATTCTAATGAGAATTACAAATTCAAAATACAAAATGATCATAGATAAATAGAAATATTCCAGTTATATATTCCTTATTCCAGTTAATTAAATATCAATGTGTTTTTTACTTGGATTAATAAGTACAGCCTCGATTTCCTTTCTTTCCTATTACAGTTTCATAAATAGAGAAAAAAATTGATCAATAAACTTGTACTTTCCTTTTTGTTCATATATTTAAGATTTTAATGTGTTTTTATTAAGATAGTCAGATTTAGCTAGCCAGTGTGGTCTCGAACAAAACTTGCCTCTTAATTGTCTCCCTTCATAGTCAGTTTAAAAAACAGCTTATTCAACAGTTCTGTCATTTAAATCAAAATAATTTGGGACTCTTTTAGTATTTACATTTTATTCAAATGTGAAAGCTTTCGCTCTTTTATCACTAATCTAATTTTATCATAAGTCATTTGTTTATCTTCCTCTGATTTTGAAAAAATAAGGTTATCGCGGAGGATGGATCGCAGTAAAGGTCGAAGAGATAAGTCACGCGTTATATAGATACATGAAGATTCTCATAATATGAAGAGTTCAATGGTCCATTTAGTGTTTGAATTTACTTGTACCTAGGAAATGCATCCGTAATAAGCAATTGTGATACAATTTCCTTTCGGGCGACAATTAAAGTAATTACTGCATTTAAAAGCGTCATGAATAATGCTCCGTGTAATGGGAAATTCCAGTAAAGATAGAAATTCTCTTATGACCGAAGCAGCTTTAACTGCAACTTTTATTTTTAATAGTTTAATTATATATTTATACATGATCAAAGTGTGATAACCATTTAAACTTTTATCATCGGCGGGATAAGTTGAATCGAGTATTGAATTATTATTAAATGATAGATAAAGAAAATGAATAGAAAAATTTCTTGTTTTCATTCTAGCTGTTTATTTTAGCTCCTTTAGTGAAAAAAACTTCTTAGTAATATCTTAAAATATTCTTAAAATTTTTTCATATTTTAAATTTATGAGGATTTCTTTAAAAAATATCTTAAACTTCTTCAAATTTTATAAGTTTTCTTTGAAAATTGTAAAACGAGAAATCTTATAAGAGAAGTTCGCGGCAAATGAAAATTAAAATCTGAAAATCTAAAAAAAAAAATCTGAAACTTTGCAAAACTGATAAGTTTAGAATAGATGGATCTAATCACAAAACAATATTTTTTAGTGGTTAATGTTCGGTTTTAGTTCTTGAATAATATTGGTGTAAAGTTTATGTTTCTAAACAAATATTGCTAAAACAACAAAAAAATATGAAAAAATATTTTGAACAAAAGTTTTGAACAATAATTTTGAAATTATTTAAGAACGTGATTAGATTTATCAGAAATGTTAAATTTTTCAAAATCCCCATAACTACTTATCTTTTTTTAAATTTTTAAGTTTTTCTTGCAACTAAATTAAAGTTGATTTTACGCCAAATTCGATCATATATAATAAAATTTCGAAAATGTCTTTTAAGCTGAAAACACTCTTTTGGGCATGTTATCAATTTTATCAGCCTGCTTGGCTATAAAGTTTATAAAGCTTATAGGCTTTCAAAACCGTAAAACTTTTATTCGAAACATTTTTTTATGTTTTTCATGTTTTATTTCGACGATATTTACTTAGGAACGTAAACACTGATTTTATTCAGAAGGATGCTGCAAAACCGAACATTAGCCGTTAAAAAAATTGTTTCGTAATTAAATCTATTCTAAAATTTATGCAAAGTTCAGATTTTTTAATTATTTTACACTTGCCGAACTTCTCTTGCTAGAATATTTCAGAATTCACATATATAAAGAATTCTAGGAAAGATGTAGGTCTTCTCAATATCTTTGATGTGTCCGATGAATACAAAAACTCGTAATTGAGTCACAAATTTTATTCATTCAAAATTTTCATGTTAAAAAAATATTCATTCATATATTCATATATTCATTCAAAACTGGGTTTCCAAAAATATTTATGAATATTTGATGATTATCTTACGAATATTCATATTCATTCAAACAAAATATAAAAGAAGTCCAACAAGCAATAATTATTTCTGAATTGTAACACATTATTTAATACATTTCCCAAAAGTAGCGATAGTTTTTATTTTCTTTTTGATACAATCATTTTCAAACTTTAACCAAGCTCGAAAGCAGAATGTAATTTTACGATCTGTATCAGCAGTTAAGCGATTACGATTGCTTGTAAACAAATCAAGATCATAAAGAAAGTTCTATAGGTACGCTATAAGTACCAGAAGCTGACAAATAATTTCAGAGCCTTTGCTAAGAGTAGAACCGAAAGCAAATAAAATCGAAAATATATGTAATCATATTCACAAATATATTTATTCAAATCGAAAGAGTATCTATTCATTTTTTTACAAAAAAAATTGTATTCATACTTGTATTCATATTCATTATTCATTCATTATTTATTCAAATATTGGAATATATTCATATATTCGGACAAACTAAGTGTTCCAATTCGTATTAAAAAATCACGAAGTGCATTATTGACAAAATTTAATCCCAAAAAGGATTTTAAAAAAATACAATTTATTTCTTCTTTTCCCAAGCAACGAGATTCAGCGGCCAAGCGCGCCAATCTCAACTCGCTTTATTTAAGCTTCATTAAATAAACTTACCTGTTCCTCGAAGGCCTTCAACTCGTCCATAAGATCCTGCTCCAGAAATCGATTCTTCAGGATATCGATGTCTTTTCTCAACTGCTCGATTTCGTGAGTATTTGACAACAGTTTCCAGCTCTGAAGGCCGAAGCAGAGAACGATGGCTATAACAGCGATCACGCTCAGAATCATGTTCCTGTTCGGTTTTACAAGCCGCGATCGGTTAAATCCTTGTTCGAGGTCAGAGTGCGAGAGGCTCAGATTCTCCCGCGAGAAGTTTAGGAATGATCTCGTTTCCTCCTTTGCAGGCGCATTCCTCATTAACTTTTGCTTCATCTTTACCGCGTTGCTCTCTTCCCCAGACAGCATGGACGTCATAGCGGAAATCGAATTCTCGGCGAGAGAATTAGTGCGCTTTGTAAGTTCGACGCGAATACGATTACACGTTTGTATGCATCTTCACGATTTGATGGAACGACATATGGAAAGTACAATTCATTCTTGCATTGATTTTATGATATGACAAGAGTCCATCCTCTCGTAGAAAGAAGAAGGTGTTGCTGCGAGTTCTTTGCTCTTTAGTTCAACGTTTAATTGTAGAGAATTCGTTTTCTTTTACTGAAAAGCAGTCTAAAGATTGCATCTTATATACATATACATGTCATATGTTTATGCACTTAAGTCAATTTAGATGTACTCGCCTTTTTTACACTAAATTTATATTAAAATTTATGAAATTTTAAGAAGTATAGCATCTACAACCCCAAGGAGAGAGAGCATCTTTAACTAAATAATATTTTGATGATTTATTATGATCTATTGACAACGCGCAAGCTCTTTTTTGTTATTGATACGTTACATTACGATACATTTGTACGGATAAACACTTTAATAATCGTAGAGGATGCTAATCGTACTTCAGTCAATTGGACTCACTTATAGACAATAAAGAACTCGTCGTTCAGATATGCCTTGTTTTGTGCTCAAGTCACTCTCTGGCGACGTGTCGTATAACGCGAAAAAAGGGTAAGGTTCCGTCTAAATGATCGGTACCGTGAGAAAAAATATTGAGAGAAATCTGTGAGAAGCTTTCCGCATTCGCGAAATAGACGCCTAATTATACATTTTTGAAGATTTACGACATACGAAGACGTTAAATATCCCACACCGGTCTTGTCCCGCTTTAAAACCTGTCCGGTGAGTTTTTTTCCCCCCTAAAGGCAGAGAACTACAACAGAATCTCCTCTATCCTCGCACTTTCTCTCTCGCTCTTTTGTCTCTGAATCCCGTCATTTTTCCACACTCTTATCCTGCGGCAAGAGTGGATGTAAGAAACAGATTATGTTTTATTTCAAAATCAAAATAGAAGGATCAAGAAGAAACCTTTAATTCAGAAGAAAATTCTCAGATGTATTAATCTTTGCAAAAAGAATTCGATAAATTCTGACAAAACGTACATATGACATTCGATTACATATAACATTGACAATTTGAACATTGATACTTGGGATTATGGGCGTTCCACTTGATGTTCGCAATGCTCACGAGCATCATTTGTCAAACATTGTTTAACATTTGTTAAACAACAAGGTTTAAATGATTCTGAGAGCGTTGCAAGCGCCAAGTGGAATGCAGCGTAAATTGATAATTTAATCTAAATTTATTTCTGACAGATAATGTTATAATTTTTATCTCTGACAGAATCTAATTTAATTCAGAGAAAAAGATATAATAATGGTATAATAGCAGCTATAAAGGTGACAATTATACGAGTTTCAAAATTAATGTTGAATAACTTAGTTTATAATTATTGCAACTATAAAATAGTTTATTCAATTTTGTATATTAATTTTACCATGTATATATTAATTATGCTATGTACATTAATTCTAAAACGTAGGGTAGAGGCAGCGAATAGGGAATATCAATTTTTAAATTAAAATTATTCTGATGCATATTTAGACTTCTAATAAAGAATTCTTGAGCATATTAGCTATAACATTCAATAAATGAAAGTCTCCGAAATTTAAGTCCAACTTTAACATTTAAAAAAGTAATATTTAAAAAATGAGAAAATGAGAGGAGGGGTAAAAAATAGGGATATATGGAATACCGATCAAATTTGAGAAACAGAACATTAATAAATAAGAACAAAAAATGAAGTGTAAATTTGTTTTTTTTTTAATGTAAACTGATCGAAATACAATTAAAAATTATATCTTTATAGAAAATAAAATTATATCATAAACATAGACAATAAAATCAAAATCCTAATTCGGCAAATTATTATGGAAAATAAACATTAAACATCAAAAATATTCTTTATTATTTATAAAAAGAACAAAAACATTATATTCTCTACTCTTCCATAATAATTCAATTATTCCATATTACCAACACATCTTAATATGACACACAAACTCTTCCCATTTCAATAAAGAGTTACAAATCGCAATTAAACGACATAATATTATTCATGCAACATTATTTAAAGCGTCTATGTAATATAAACATTAAATAACTTACATTCAGCTTGTAAGAACACTTTTTAAGATGATGCTATCAGATTTCCAGAGGTAACAAAAATTAACAAATGCTTATATTAGAGAAATTCTTTGTCGCATCGAGTTCTATTTGATATGGCATGTTTTACCACAATGGCAACAATTTTTAGTGATTAGTACTAGAATGTAATGCTTTGTTTAAAAAAATAAGCTTCTATTCCATATTAATGGAATAACCTATTCCATATTCGCTGCCTTTACCCTAGTTGTCACTTTTATAATTATATTGCCACTTTTAGATATTACTACATTTTTCTCTAAGTGCACGATACATTTTGTTGAACAAGTATAACATGAAAAAACAGTAAAAATTTATTTTACAATTCATTTATGAACAATATCTTAAATTTTTCCTATTAATAATTTTTTACTTAAAATTCGTATTTTTCTCATTTAGCTGTTGTAAATTTAATGGCATTAAAGATTTTATTGATTCGCATTTATTATTATGTGATTTTCTAAATCGGTTTAACGTAATTATAAAATCTTATCGATATATATAAAATATCCATTATCGAATGTTTTATTTTAAAAAATATACTTTATCCTATTTACGCTATTTATCCTATTTGGATAATTCTTGCTTTACAATTTAACTTTCGAGAAGACACAATTATCAGAATTTTTATATTATATTATAATTAATATATCAATTTATTAATTTAAATTTATACTTTTGCCCATTAATTCAATACTTCACACGCGCATTCTATAATTTTCACTTTTTATGAATTTTGTCAATCAATGTTAAAATGCGTGTTAGAATTCTCTTTTCGAGAAGATTAATAAAAACAATTTATTGCATAAAGTAAAATTTATTCGTCTGATAGAGCGTGTTTCTATCTTCGTCACTTATTAATATTTCCGGAGCACTCGCAGAGTTTAGAAGAACGTGTGCACGACAATATACATCCGTCGCCTACGATCGACACAAGCATACTAAAGAACCGAATGAAGCACGTACGTATTTATTACCGCGACGCCTTCATCTGTTGTCAGTCGGCACGATGTGTAGATATATTTTACCGCGGCGTTAAACTTAAATGAACTATATACACGTTGGCAGGAAACCAACATGTGTAATAATGGTATTCATGATACGGTGTTTTATTTTGATGGTAAATCTTTCTAAGAATTTATAAAAAAACTATATATTATGAAATATTGTTGAATTGCAATACAATAATGCCAAATAAAGCTTGAAGATTAACAAAAGATAAAAATAGTACAAAAGAGAATGTAGATGAGTGCGCAAGACGAACTAAGCAACCACAAAAGAAATGAAGAAATAAACACAATGACAGCCATAATTAAGAACTTCGCATTGACCACGTTTTCAGGCTTCCAATTACGCTTACTCTGCTCGAATTAATAATAAACTTGAAAATGCATGGTGCAAATTCTAATTCTAATTCTAAATCTCGCTTGCAATAATATTTTTAATATATCTGGATTTATTATATAGATTATCTATCTATATTAACGCTTGGTTCAAAGCAAAAATTATTGAATAATTAAATAAACAATAAAATTTGATTAAGTAATATTAAACCATAATTACATTCGCGAATTTTTATTTTTAATTGCGGATGTATTTCCTCTTACTTTCTCTTCATTTATTTTAAATATTTAAATATTATTTAAATGTTAAATATCTCTGTTAGACTTCAGAAGTTAATTTTGTTACAATTTATTTGGAAATATCTATAGAATAAAGATAATAATGAAAGAAGAAAGAAAAATTAGCTTTTATTTACGTGCACTTCATAGTTTTAAACCTTTTTGCCTTTTTTTAATCCATGTAATCCATGTAATACGAAACAATTTTTATTGTTTTAAAAAAGCGGTAGAATAAATTTTTTAAACATTTTGCTCAAAAAATTTCCAAATATTTGATACAATTTAAAACGCGGATATTCATGATTTTATTATTAAGTAATTATAATTCATACGTTGTAAAATTCTTTCTTTCTTTCTTCTTCACATTCAGTGACATCATAATAAAACTTCACATGAATCTTTCCTGGAACATACACGTCTGTCTGTTTTCTGTGTGCATTGTACTGAGAAATTAAATAATTCAGACATGACATCACATAGACGTCTGCATTTAAAACTTACCGCAAGATAAATTAATACGATGAAATAAAAGCTTCTCAGAACTAATGCTACTCTCGTGATCTAAACGTGACTCTCGCGTTGTTATTGTTGATTATTGCAGCTACACTTAACTGTTATTTATACATTTACAAATATTGTCCGTCAACATAGCAAATATTAACAACATTTATGCAGTTAAATGAGTATTCGATTAAATAATATTTACATAATTGAATATTTGATTAAACTGAATAATTTTTTCCTGGAAAAAATTCAAAATATAATAACTAATTGCATTGCATCTGCGACATATTCAAATGATATCGAGTTATATCGACTTGGAAATCCCATGACTAACCGGCAGTTATTTAATAAGCGTGCAATAGTAATTGCATCTAATCGTCGTTATCATCTATACTTTTCCCACTATCATAGTTACCTTCTATAAAAGTATTATCCAGAGTATATCATAAATTCTTCCTTTTGTCTGTAAAATACAGTTTATATCATATTTTTAAAAAATCTAAACTTTCTTTAAACAACATAACTATATTCTTGTATTTTGAGAAAAGAAAGATGAGAAAATTTCTTTGTAAGTTTTTCATTTACACACTCTAACAATGCGTGAAATTTTATTTTTAAATAATTTAAGACGCCTCTTTTATCAATGCAGTCATATTGGGATATAAAAATAAGAAAAAATATAAATTCTTTTTTTAATATAAGTTAAAATAAAATGATATTTTTATACTATTTTATACTATTATATTGCGGAGAATGATATAAACAATGAAATTTTCGATATATTTTCTTTATAATATTTTATTAATATTTTATTATTATAAACAGAGAATGACACATATGACAAAATTATTTTGACGTATACTGTAAGAAAAGAATTCATATCTTTGACGTCATAATTTGATACGGTTACTGTGAAGAAATAGGAGCCTTAATACGTGTTCAGAGCATCGCATGATGACTAATTAGTATCGTCATTATAGAATTTTTTCTAACATGGCATTAATAACGGGACTTACGTAAGTGTTCGAAACTTTAAGTAAAACAGTGATAAAATGTCTTTGTGAAAGCTTTAAATGGAATTTACATATAAGAAAAAAACAAAAATATGTTTTATATATTTATTTATTTATTTATTTGTAATAGTGTTTAATAGTAATATTCAATATTAGATAATATAAACAATTCGTCTAAATCTTAGACAAAAACAGAACAAGTATGAAGTATGAATTCAAAATAATATTGACTAAAAAAAATGAATTTAATTATAAATAAATAAAAAAAATCCTTCCACGATTTCTATTTATTGATTTTTTTTGACAAATGAGATAACGCAAATTTAGTTCTAGGTGGAGTCTCTTGTAATTTATATTCGTATTCCCTTCGCCGACCATAATCGATTATCTTTGAAAATAACAAATAATAATAACAAAAAAGTATTTTCAGATTGATAAAGAAACAGAAAGAAAAAGAAACATATGGGATACAGAAAATGACAAGAAGGACAGATTTAAATCTATGATAATTTAATTACCGAGGATTGCCATGTGTTCTGATCTATGACAATTACGGCTAATCTACAATGTGGTCTTTGCTTTCTATTTCTTGTTTTTGCCTCTTGCCTCTTTGCGCACTTTTATTAACAATTGTGTTTCTTGTCTCTTCTGGAGTTCAATTTTTATCTGGGACGACAGAAATAAAAATAATTCATAAAAAGATAAAAAGATAAAAGAAACAGGAAAGAGCACATTGTAGATTAGCTTTTAACATTTTGTCAGTCAGGTGTTGAACAGCTAGTTTAAATATGGACTACATATGGAGATGGTATGTAAAAAAAAGGTTGCCGTTGATCAATGAATGGAATACGAATTACAATAAAAACCATCGGACAACTCAACCTTATGACAGCCATATTATATTTGAACAACTTATGCGTATTTCTAATGTTACTGATGATGGCTAAGAAGTTGGCCAAAACGTATATCTATTAAATTAATTTTACTCATTAATAATTTGCACTAATTACCGCGCCGATTCCTATTAGCCCTTTCCCTTTTTTTGTTTAAGATATTTTGAACAATTAATCAAATTTGTAATTATATCTTCTTTCATCAAAGCATATTGAAATGTAATAAAAAAGCAGTAAGAAGAAATAATATAAATTTTTTTAATATTCAAAATCAAAATAAAATGTTTTTTCAACTTCGATCGGAGAACTTTGATTTTGATCCAATACAAACAAATTGCAGTATAAACAATAGGAGATATGTATTGTGAATTATTAAATAAAGGGAAAGAGTATTAATTTCCATAAATTATATTTCCTCTTCTCTTTCGTTTCTTTTACAATAATCGTAATAGATGGCTATCGTTTTTTATAATAACCATCGTTTTATAGTTACGAATTGATTCTTTTATGTCTTAGAAGATCGTAGAAAGATAAAATTGTTATGACTTTTATCTAATATGTATCAGTTCATTATTGCCAAAACGGATTACAATAACTTTACACTCTTTTACTCAAAACATTCAACTGTTTAAGAAACCTCTTATCGAAAAGGACCGAGATATATGTAAAATGAGGGTCGCGATTAAATCCGGTACCTGACCACAAGTCGACCGCATCTACTACGAAATGATCTATAGTTTCTACTTTCTATAAAAACTCATTTTTAATCGATATGATAAACTGATAAAATCAATATACAATATAACTTTTTGTGATACTTCTTGAATTAAATATCGCAAAAATAGAAAAAAAGCTGTTAGGTTTTTATTAATGGTTTATTTTATGATAAATGGTTATGATTTTTTTGACAGGAAAATAAGGGAAAAAAATAACTTGATATTTCCTCTCAGTTTAGTATGTTTAGGTAAGGTCAGGTATATTGTAAATATAATATCGAAAAACACAATATATCTTTTTTTTTATAATATAGTAATATATAATTATATTATAAAAATAATAAAATAGTATTATACATATATATGATTATAAATATATGACATGTATATAGTATAAATATATATAATTATATACATATATACAATTTTACATGCAGTAAATCCTATTTTAAATGCTGCAGATAAATATCTCGGAAATTAAACAAAATATCATAAACACACATTATATTTGAGATTAGGACCGACTTTGAAATAAACAAATACAAATATCATAGAAGGCTAAATTTCGGTCTTGCAGTATACACTGCGGCGGATCTTGGTGCCCAATTATAATTTGTGAATCCTTTTCTTACATTTCCTGCTCATGCGAACTGCGCGCCGACAATTCGCCGGACTTAAAACACAGTGCACAACATCGGAAACAATCGACTCACATATTAAATTGATAAACAATTTAATAATTTCGATGCTAATGAGCATCTATTGTATCCCCCCTTTCCCTTTTATGATAAAATATCATAAATTTCAGATAAAAGTATCATTTGAAGGTAGACAAATAACAGTAAAATCAATTTCGAAACACAAAGATAATCGCAATTTTTTAAAAATAAAATTATATGATTTTTTAAATATGATTCTTCTAATTATTCTGCACATAAAAATATTAAAGTAGAGTTATGAAAAAATATTTTATGAGATATTTTTTACGTTTTATGACATAGGAAATAAAATATCTATTTACTATACATAATACTATACATAATACTTTTAAACGTAGAACAATTACTAAAATAATATTATATACAAAATCATATAATTTTGTTTAAAAAATAATTTTTATATAACTTTGAAAAACTGATTTTTTTCAAAAATTGATTTTATCATGATTCCCTCTCTTCCAAACAACTTTTATTTCAAACATGTTTTTTAAATGTTATTTTCATGTTATTTTAATGGATACTCTGTATACATATGTATACTCTGTAATACAGTGGATACCGCGCGCGCGCGCGTGTGTGTTTGTGTGTGTGTGTGTGTGTGTGTGTGTGTGTGTGTGTGTGTGTGTGT
>JANQDE010000138.1:280810-317420 GCA_037157785.1 Cephalotes varians
TATAGAATGGGTTGTTTCGAAGGACGAACTTTTTTTTCGCGGAATTCACTTATTGCCAAAAAAGTGGGAAAGAGTTTATACATAGATAAATATATTTATATATCCCTATAAAAATATAAAACTCAAATTATATATATATTCATGAAAGCGGCTAATATTTTATGAAATAAACTTAAGATGATGTTTCATTGATTACAACGCCGCTATCGTTTTGCTAAAATAACGAAAGACTGCTCAGTTGGGAGATTGTGAGATAAAATCTCACATAGGCTGATGATCATAGATTGATGCGCATGCGTGAAGACGTCATCACCACGTCATCAGCATGCAGACTCGTGTTCTAATGCTGCTCTGAATGTTTCTTGGCATCATATAATTTATTATATGTAAATTTAAATATATTAATTTTTACACGTAATATCTTGCATAATAAATTGTGCAAAGTACTTATTATTTATATTAATTAGTAAATTAATACTTATATAAAATATTTATAATAGTTAGTATAAAATTTTTTATTTATTTAAATATTAATAACTTTTTATTTATTTAAATACTAATATCTACAATATATATTTTTCTAACTCTTGTTTTAAATGTTCATATTCTTATGTTTATATTCTTGTAGTTATAATAACTAATAAATTCAATTGTTTCTATTTATAAATTATGATATTTACTTCATAAAAAATATTTTCTACTTTATTTTACCATTTTCTATTCTTTTTTACGAGGGATCTGACACCCTTTATTACAACAAAATCTGTACGTGACTGAGACTTAAGCGCGTCTGCTATTGCTTGCTTTACTGCGCATGTACAAGCGTCGCCTAACTTTGCGAGGGACACAAGTAAACAAAAGATCTGGCGCGTCTCATTCGGGCGGGACAGCTCCGAGGGAACAGGTAACCGTTGAACGATGATCTGCTACAAATCACTTACTTCCGCAAAGTAAAGCGGAAACGTCCGTCAGGTAAGTACACGTGTCACTTGCATTTATTCCAATCGTTAAGGTTTTAAGTTTCTGAGTTAAATTAGGCATTAAATTATACATATACTTACTTTTTGTTTCTCTAACTCTTATTTACATAAGAACGTTTTATGAAAGTAATAGATTGAACAAAAATATACATGTATATAATTATACACATATATTTATGTAAAATTATTTTCAAAGAAATAAATTCGTGACAAAGGTTTTCTTTTCGAAATTTTTTAAATTAAAAATTTTATGCGCTTTTAGTTGAAGAAATGTAAATTGTCAATAACTTAAAAATTTTATAAGAAATGATAATGGTTAAATATTTATGTTTTAATGAAACTGGTGTAAGATTTAAGTACGAAAATTATTTTACTCTTATTTTATATTATTTTAATTATGATATTTGTTATTAAGTAATTATTAAGTTGTGAAATTAAAACACGTGGTTCAGAAATATTTCAGAAAATTTGTAGAAATTATTTCAATACACGTATTTATTGAGATATATTTTATAAAGTAAATTATGCGTATTTTAATGGCATATAAGAGACGTGTAGACTGTTTTTATTTATGGTGTAATTTTTACATATAAAGTAGTTTGTTTGTAAGGCAAAAAAATAGCGGGAAATATGCCACAACTTTGCGAACGTTCTCCACAGTTGGCTATACCGAGTTAGGCGTCCCACGACGTCTCCCAAGTAAATTCTGACAAAAGTCCTTCGTACTGTTAAATATATCCAGGCTACCTGTTCACAACCGAGTCGTGTTTCCGAGTAACATAATCGTGTCCGTGTGTCGCTTATCAATCGTAAGCTCAGCTGGTTTGGTACAGGATCTATTCGTGAAAGGGAGAGAGAAAATAATCTGCGATCACGTCTGGAAGTGAATTCAATTGAATGCAATTCATACTACCTAATGTTATTTATATCGTCGTAAATTGAAACCTATTGCACGCTAATTTATTTAAACGTAAAAATTGCTGAAGTATTTATTTTACAGGATGTTCTTCCCCAAATGTTCTTTTTTTAAATTTTGGATTTTTTTTTTAAACAATTTTGATTCTCGGATTTTGTTTGTTAACGGAAATGATAAAGAAAATTATCATTTCTTTCTTTTAATAAACTTTTAATTAACTTTAATTTCAATTAAGGTAATATTTTTAAATTTTTATTATATTTTTGTAATCAAAACTTAAATTAATATTTTATAAAAATAAAATATTTTTAAAATTAACAAAGAGATATGATTATTATTTAATTTCTTCTCTGAATCTTTTAATCATCAAGAAATTTTATATCTTCTTATTTAATTATAATTTAAAAATTACGGAAAAAATAAAAAAAAGGCTTTTTGACGTAGTTTTAGCATTCTTTTGAATTTTCTTCTCTTTTTGTACCTTCCTGTTTTTAAAGAACTTTAGATTTTATTGAAACAAGATATAATGGATCTTCTTTCCGAAGTGTAACCACATCGTATATAAAAACAATAGTATGTACCTGAAAGAAAAATAAATTCCGGGAAGGTTTCTAAGTTGAAAATTTCTCTTAGAAAAGGAAATTAGATTCTCTTCTAATTAGATATAATATTCTTACAAATGTTTTTTCTTTTAGGTTTAGTGTTCTTGCTTTTTTTTACTATTTTTTCTACTATTTTTGGATATAATATAAATAATATAAAAATTTTAAATATCAATAAAAATAATAAATATCAATAAAAGAAAAGTATTTAATAAATATACAACAAAATATTAATTATTGAATAATTATAACGCATCGTTCGCTTTAATAGTAAATAATCAAATTTGTCTAAGAAATACATTCTTTTGTTAATTTTAGTAGTTTAACTATTCTATTCTCGCAAAGAATGAAAAAATCAGTGAGTTATGTATCATAAAATCCTTGCGAATCCACGAACGGAGCATTATCCTTTAAATGTCGTATAGCATTATCCCTCAAAAATATAATTAGTTTATAAAATTATAAAATAAGTAGTAGATATATATATATATATATATATATATATATATAAATAAAATAAATCCTAGACACTCTAATCAGTATGCAGATAAAACGCAAATCTTACATCTTTTTGCCAATAAAATTTATTTCGATACTTCGCAAGATCCATTCTTTTCTTAATAGAACTTTTTTAAATTTACATTACAATAATAAAATATTAGAAATATTATAATTATATTATAATTTACTGTGTCATAATTTATTTTTTGAGAAAAAAATTTTTTAATGCATAAGAAATTAAAACTACGTTAATAAAAAATTAATTAATTGACTAATTGATAACATAACTCTTGTATTCAAATATATTTCAGACACGTCTTAATGTAATCTCTGAGTAATCGATAAAGAGATTCCTTCATGATTGAAAAAATTTAGACGATGACGGGAAAGGCAGAAATAGATATTTCTTCGATATTAAACAATGAATCACGTCTTAAAAATTTTATTTTGAATATCACTGTGAAGACTCCCAAGATTTTGTCAAATCCTTTCTTGTGCTTCATTTTCATATTATCCGTTATATTGACGTTCGCAATGTTGGCGATAATTCAACAGTTACAAGATCTGCAGACACAGGTGAGATACGTCGATTTTAGTAATAGGAGATTAACTTTTTGAATGTTCCTCGCGTCGAAAATTGTCGGTCTTTCATCTCTTTGTCTCTGTATCCTTCTGTGACAAATGTTTACTACGTAAGTGGAACACGAAACCTAACGATTTTGAATAAGCGCGACACTGCGATATTGTAACATGGTCTGAGAATTAATCATCCATTCCTTTTATCGTGCGAAATGTGCATATGACAAATTTTAATTACGTGTACGAATTTTTTTTGCAACTTGTTTTAACAATCACGTTAGTGTAATCACGCATCGGATAACAAATCATGGATGTAAAAAAATAACTTTTAACGTCTTCCCATGTGAAGTCTCTGACTTTCATCTTTTCCATTTTTCGCAATATAAGATAAGAAATATAAGATTTCGTAAACTATTCATTTTTTTGGTAATCTTAATATAGTTTATTAAAAATTAATTTTTTGAGATCATATAAATAGCATCATCACTTCTTGAAATGAAATTTATAATTTTTTTCTAATTATTCTAGTTATTCCAGTTATTCTAGTTATTCATATAAAAGTATTAAAGAATATTAAAATATAGTTATGAAAAAATTAATAATTTACGAGATATATGTTTGAATTAATTGAATTAATTGATATAATTGATAATAATTGATATAAACAATTCATCAATTGATTAAATATAAACATGATACAGTTCTTTTCAAAAAAGATATACACATATAATTGCAAATTGTATAATTTTTTTAAAAACAACTGTGTTTTTTCCACTAACAAATTTGTTATCATTACCGTAAAAATGTAACGACGTTATCGTTGCCGTTACAGATAGAGAAAAGTAATGATCGTTATCGAGAAAAAGTAACAAAAACAGATCGTTGACTTGACTGCCATAGTCACCTCTTCAATGACGATGATATCGAAATTTTTTGTAAAAAATAAATTAAAAATAAAAAATTTCATAAAATTTGTATTATATAACTAAAATAAAAAAATGCTTTATTCATATAGTACTCATAAAGATATACAGATCTTATACAGTCTTATTTATGTTTTTTTATATAACATTTATTTTTTTATTTAACATTTTAATATTATATAGTTACGATAATTAAAATTCTACTGTACACGATAAACATATTCATTGGATAATGTATTAATTATTAAAAATTTCTGTCTCAAATTGTTCAACGTACGCTCGCGCACACCCATCCACTTATCTATCTCACCTCCCATCTCTTTCCTCTCTCAAACACACTTTATGCGCGCGCTTTATCTAATTATATAATACAAATTTTATGAAATTTTTTTATTTATAATTTTTTTTTCAAAAAATTTCGATATTGTCACTGAACAGGTGACTATGGCAAGTCACGTTAACAATTTGTTTGGTAAAAATTGTATGCTTTTCTGTTGTTAAGACAACAATATTTTTTTTTAATTTTTTGCATTATTATAATTTATTTCTAATATTCTTTTGAAAAATATGATTCCGTCTATGCTTCAGGCAGCATAAATATTCAGCATTGAACGTAATATTTTCATATAATATCTCTTTCAGATATATTCCCTCAGGTTGATGTGTCAAGATAATCTAAATAATCATGGATCAAATCGGTTTTACCGAGTGAACGTTTCAGACTATAATGATTTTGTTAGCTCACTTATACCTTCTACTCTCGAGTTCTCCAATGAAACAGAAATTAGAGATAATAAAAATTTTAACATCATTATAACAAAGTCTTATAATCAGATAATTTTCAATCGATTTTTCAACCGATCAAGAAATGAAAATAATACAATTAAAAGAAATGCCAGTAGTCTTTTAAATACGAAATTGCTAAATAAATTGATCAATTTGTTCTTCGATTCCAATAACAGGCAAAATTTACGCTCTGAAACACAAAATGATACGATGACGGAAGATGAAAGAAGCGACGATTATGAGTTGATCAAATGGAGTGAACTACGAACGAGAAGATTGCGAAGAAATGCAAAAGATAGTGAAGAACACAGTGAGGAAAAAGATGAAACACGGCAACAGCATGAAAAAAAAGATAAAAAACGACGACAGAACGAAAAGAAAGACAAAAAATCACGACAAGAGGAAAAAAATAATACACGAAGACAACAGAATGAGAAGAAAAGGAAAAAATGGAATTACAGTGAAGAGAAGAATAAAAAACGGCAAAACAGAAGAGGGTGCAAACACAATTGTAGATGGAGTATATATCTACTTTTTTATCAATATTAATTTTATTATTTTCTATTCGTTATTTAATACAGGAACGAATACACTTTGGCTTACTGTTGTGCCGGTTAATCGATTTTGCTTAATCGATTTGTTAACGTTCAGTTAACTCAATGAAATTTATCTAACAAAACTAGATTCGACTAGAATCGAAACTAATTCGATTATATTCGAGAAATAATTTTATCTATCTTATAGGACCATTAGTAGCTACGTTCGTTGGTGAAATACCGGAACAACTTATAAACACAGGTATTTATCCAATAAGCAAAATGTTAGTAGTATAATAATAGATTCGGAGAGAATATTACGAAAAATTGGCATCAACTTCACTTGCATTAAACTTGCAGTTCTGCCAGCAGAATTTGCTGACATAATTTGACAACAAATTGTCAGCAGAATCTCATTTTGTAACTATTTAAATAGAATATATTATTTAAAGTTACACCAATCTACTATCATATGTCATTAGTAAATTCTGTTATATTAACATTTCTATTAACATTTTGTTGGCAAAATTGTAGCAAGTACTTTGTAAAATTTGTTTTCAACTTGACTATCTAGATTAATAATACAATCTGATTATTCCAATTCTCGATCTTTGTGCATGCGTGCGTGTGAGAGAGAGAGAGAGAGAGAGAGAGAGAGAGAGAGAGAGAGACTAAACTCTTTTCTACTTAATACGTGTGTAAAATATGAGATGTGCGTGTAGCATTGAAAATAAAAAAATTGTTTTTTATAGTTCATATTGGACCTTGGTGTAAACTCAATGTGAGCCACGAATATGATTTCGACAAATTTTATTTGGTAGAGAATAACATGTCAATCGAAATTAGCATAAGTGGTTTATTTATGATCTCCGTACAGGTAGAGATTTATCCACTGAATTATAATAATTCTGGAAAGAATATTGTGTGAATATTGTGTCATATGTATCCCCATGTATCAAGATAGATTTATTATAAATAGATTGTGTACTCACTTTTTTCTCTTTTATATGGTATGTGAAACTGAGAATCGATGCAACAAATAATAATTGAGTTAGGTACAGAATCTCCTAACAAGATATATATGGAATGAAAATCGAACTCGCCGATCAGCAGATATCAGTTGATCGCACTTCAAGCCATCTCACTGCATGTTCACGTTAAAGATATGAAAACGGTATAAGAGATAATAATTAAACGAGTTAGGCCTTACGCACAACGGACAAAATATTAGGAATAAGAATAAATATTAACCCGTTCCGTACAAACAGGGGTATTCCGATCGATTTCTATCCATAAAAATGTTTCGTAATTTTAAAAGGTTTCCTACTTATATTTTATCTTTTTCTAAAATAAAGTACAAACATTTATTCTACAAACTCGAAAATATATTTATGAATTTTTATATATTTTTTAAATCACTTTAATTCTAGATAACTAAACATTCGTTTAATAGTCTACAAAGCTATTTGCGAGGAGCACACTGTTAACATCTGCAGAGACTGCAAATGTTAAATTTGTACGCTTTTCTATTTTTTAATTAAGAACTAATAATACATCTTTTAAGTTTTGCTACTTGCAATAAATAAAGGAGATATAAAAAATATATATGTTTTTAATTCGTAGTCTATGAGTCGAATAATTAGTGACAGAGTAACATTGATTTAAGTTTAGTACTCTAGGGTTAAATAGATGAATAGTGGCCGGAACTTTCGGACTGTCCGAAATATCCTTCCCCGTTTGTACAGATAAGGTTTTCACATGATATTGTAAGAGTTAAATTTCGGAAATCAAAATTAAGACTAAAGATTAAACGCACAATAGATACAAATAAAATATAAGACATATATGTGTCATATAGATACAATATAAATCTATTATTACTTATCTAAAGTATAGTGTCCTAGTTTTGATTTTGAAAATTTAATATTTATTTCTGTTCTTAATATTTCATTTTCCTTGAATTATGTAATAGGAAGATAAAAAAAGGAGAAGCATTTTCCTTCTTACTCTTAAAGAGTTGTGCACTACTCTTTTTCATGTTCTTTTTATAGCATATTTTGTAAAAATACCTGACCGCGAATATCTTTATTTTTTAATATTGTTGTCCGCTATCACATATGAATATACAATCTATGATTATTGCTATGCATAGTATGGTATCCATGGAATACACAAAAATACTCATATAAGTGCAAAAATCTAAACAAATTTTTTAGAGCATTTTATTCAGAGAGACATTGTCATTTTCTTTATCAGCTAATTATAGTGAATTGTCAGTGTTATTTCCAGTATTATTATAATTCAGTGGATATTATAAATAATATCTATCAAGTTGAAATTTACAGATATTTTTCCACATGTTAAAAATAAAAAAATACTCATTACAGATTATTTACTCTGGAAATTCGATGACTCATTCTTATTGGATATTGGTAAATCCTGAGGGTTCATCACAAAGGGAAAAACAAAAGCCTATTACATGTGCTACTGTTTCTGTAAATAGTGAAGTATCATGTTATACGAGTACAGTTATGTATCTAGAAAGAGGTGATAGGATATCCCTGCAGCAACAAGAGAAGAATAGGTAGATATAAAAATGTTTGTAAATTTTTTTTAGAAGTCTGACAACAAAATATTTTGAAAATGTTAGAATGTCGTTCAGATATCTTTATGAAATTGTTTACATGTAATATTTTATGATGTAATATTTCTTGACTTATTACAAGAAAAACTTTTTATTTTTATATATACATAATCACATAATAAACATTTTGAGAACTTTTTTTATTTTAATAATTGTAAGATTTATATGTATTAGTTATTGTCCACTCTGTATGATATGACGCTTTCAGGATTCGGAATAATTTATTTTAAAATAACATTTTGCACTTTTAGATGGCTTAATTTGCGCGAGGGATATAGTCAAATACAAATTACGCTGCTTGCTAGTGATAAAAAATACTTAATGTAGTTTATATGAAATTTATATCTATTTTAAATAGACATAAATGTAAACTTTGAGCCAACCGTATAGATTAAATGATTATTGTAATTTTAAATGATTGTGTAAGTTAACGGTTGTGATAGGTAAAATTAAGAAAAAATCTTCAGTCTATGAGATAAATTTATAAGGAGATCCTAAAATTAAGACCGAATTTCTAAAATTGTCTGTTTTATTGATTGAACGCGATTCACACATATACGATTTGCGAAACACATTACTATATATACTACTACCTCGATAGCATACATGCATACGCATGCATACGTGTAATTTGCAGTGCAGTTAAAATCTTTTTTTTTTAGACTTTCAATCTTAGTTCTGTATGCTCAATATTGCTCGTTCATGTAATTCGAAGTGCAAGACATCTCATTTTATACATATGAGCTATAGATATTTTATATTTATATTAAGGAAACGTCAGGCAACTATCGAAAGCCGAATCGAAAGCAAGCAATATAATTTTTTAAAACTTTTTATCAATTTTCTGATGAAATGGATCGTTCTGTTTTTATGCGTATTTTAATTGTATAAAAAGATTTTGCAATATCGTACAGTCAATTCGGAGAAATTTATCCATCTGTAATTGTTAGTAATTCCTTAGTTTAGGATCCTCTTAAAGTACATGTTAGTATATGTACACACACACACATACACGCGTATATGTATATATGTAGGATACTATGATATTGATACTATATTCAACGAATTGCAACTTATTGACAGAAGAGTTATATAGTAGTAAATTGTCATTGTTTATATTCGAAAGTTACAATTACAAGAATCTAATAACACGTAATAAATTATTCGTTTAGGAAAGCATAAAAAAGATTAGAATCTGGGACAGTGAATAAGAAATGGTAGTCAATCATAATAACAAGTTGATTGTCTCTTGCTCAGGTTTTATTCCGCAAATATTGTATTCAATTTTTAATATTTAGTATTGATTCAAACGAAGATGTCAATTTTTTAATTGTGAAGAATACTCGACACTCCTTTCATTAATTCTTTCGTTTATAAATTTTATACTATGTGTGTGCATGTGCGTGTGTAATAGTTTCTTTTTTATACGTATTTTTATATCAATATTTTTTTCTTAAGATGATATATATAAATTGTATATCTCGCTTAAGAATTACAATTTTTTACGTGATGTTAATGTTTTATGATAAATAGTGAGATTTACAAATTTGTTCATTACTCTGTTATTTTAAGATAACTGCCATATGTTTTTTATACTTTTATAAATGGTATGGGAAAAAAAAATTTTTATCTTTGTATTAATGTAATAAATGAATATATGGTTATGAGTATAAAAGATTGTAAGAATTTTAATAAAATGTCGAAAGAATCTGTACTATTGTTTGTAATGAATACTATTTTATTATTTACACACACACAGTCTATTTCATAATATATGCATATTATTTTAGATTAAACTTTACTCTGATTTTATTAAAATACACGTGAGAAAATTATAAATTTTATTTCCGATTGTTCCTACATTTTTCTGAAATTATTTTAATTATTTGTATTTGCATGAAATGTGAAGTACATAACACATAGGAAGTATATACAAGAGTGTATTTACAATGACGATATACAAAACTTATGAATTCACATGAGTATACATAGTAATTGTCCGCTTTTATACATGCTTACGTGACTAATGCGCGTTAACGAGCTCTTCGTCATTAATAATTTACGCCACTTACGTTTGAATATACCTACGCGTTTACAACTTACGCTATAAATACAAAAACTATTTGATAATCGATGGTACCACCAAGAAAGTAACTGATTTTCTATCAAGAATTAATCGATTTGTCCGTGAAATCTTTTTATGGAAACAGTTTCTTTATTCTGTGTTATTTCTGTATTTGAAGTTTGACATCTCATAATTACGATTGAATATCCATACAATGTAATATTCTATTATGTAGTGAATTAGCTGATTGTTTGTAAAAAGTTTTTGATCACGTTAGAAAGCGAGTGAGAAAAAGTGTGTTACGATATTTTTATTTATGCTACTAAAATAAGATTGACGACAAAAAGCTTCACAATAAAAATACTGTTTGATCTAACGTTTTATCTAACTTCATAAGACACTCGATTGTATTTGCAATGAAAAAAGCTATGAAGTGACGCATATTAATACAATGTGTGATTGGATTCAAACGTTAAAAAATTATAAAATCGAAAGATTTTATTATCTGAACCGCACATCTTGCACATCTCAATTATTCTAAATTTATCTGACTGATTCTATATACTAAAATTCTTATGGCTAATTCTTATATTACTAAAATAGACTTACATACTTACGCATACAAGGTAGTTCGTAAAGAACGTAACAACGCTTAGGAAGATATCTGAGATTATTTTGAGAGAATCCTAACATCAAAATACAATATTAAAACTATAATAATTTTTGAGTTATATGCATTTAACATTAACGAATCAGATCGCTTAAGATTCGCACGCTCAGGCGATATAAAACATGACATTGATGCCTTCCCATTTGAAGGATTGATTTTCTCTAATCAGACGCATTGCATCTAGAAATTCATATATTATAATAATTAGGTTTATCAGTGTTGCTTATACATGTGTATATATTATACAGCTGTATAATATATACACATACATGTGTATATATTATACAGCTATGTTAGCGATGTACATGAATATCTAGGATGCGATACATCTAATCGAAGAAAAAAAACTTCAAATGAAAAATAAAGTTCCTCTCCAGTAAGAGTTGGACATTGTTTAGATAATTTTTGATTGATCTGCCATATGTTTCCAGTTCCACTAACTACGAGGAAATTTATATTTTACTATCATTTATTTTATAAATTTACTTATTGTAGTAAGAATAATATTTATAGGAAATGTATAGGAAATTTCTCGATAAATTTCTAGAATGTATTTTAGAAGTCATTCTAAGCAAAAAAGTTCAGATACACTATAAATACATTTTGGTTCAATTATCGAGATATAAACAATTTTGTTAATATTATATATAACAAGAAAAATACAGATATTCATAACGTTTATTAGGTAAATCTTATTATTTTACAATTTTATATAAGATGAATATTATTTTCCTAATCATATTATTTATTCAAAATGTCCAAATAAATGGATAAGAAAAAATAGCCCTATATCACGATTTAATCTTCTTATTTTGAACAAATAATATGATTAAGAGAATAATATTCAATTAATAAAATTATAAAATAATAAAATTTACCTAATAAGAGTTATAAATCTCTGATATTTTTCGCCTGTTAATTATATTAATAAAATATTAATCCGTAAAATATTAATCCGTAAAAACCGTAATATTAATAAAATTGTCTACATCTTGATAACTGAGCCGAATTAATCTATAGTGTATCTAAACTTTTTTTGCTTAAAATAACTTCTAGAATACATTCTAGAAGTTTGTCAATTTCTTCACAAATGCTGTATATATAAATTATTGAATTAAATTTATTTTTGTATTAATAAACTACATAGATACTAAATTGATTTCAACATTTTTAAGTAAAGTATAGAAAGTATAGGAACATTATTTGTCGTCATTTAATGTCAATTTAAAATAACGATAAATAACTTACTACCTGGGTAATAAGCTTGAAAACATTGAGAATGTCCAAATTTTTACTTGAAGAACTCTAAGAAGCCAATGACACCGTCTGTATAACGCACAATGCAAAAGGCAAAAGCTGACAATTGCCCCTCAATATAAAGATACATAAAGAGATACATAAAGAGATTTTGCTGATAATCATGTAAATGCCCTGTTTCTGCAAATAATATTTTACTGAAAATATAATACGAAAGACAAAATAATAAAGAGTTTTTGCAATACCGTCTTTCAAACACGGTAAACGCTAAAGTTACGTGACTGGGTCTTTCGATTTAAGCGTTTACCGTAACTAAAAGACGATATTGCAAAAACTCACTATTATTATATTATTAGTTAACATTAGTAAAGCGTAAGCTGTCAAAAATGATATTATTTTTAGACACTTACTGTTGATTTCATATAAAATATGATGTAAAGCCGTGTTCCGATATACATTGTCAATACTGAAAATAGTTTTTACATTATGTATATAAATTTTCACTGGCAGTGTATATCGAAACACAGTCTAAGTGCATTTGCGGGAATGTTTAATCTCAATAAATCTTTTTTTTTTTGCATATACATAATCAGGGTTGAAAAAGTTACTTCTTAAAAATAACTTTTTCAATCCTGATTATATATGCAAAAAAAATAAGATTCATTGAGACTAAACATTCGCAGATGCACTTGGACCGTGTTTCGATATATACTGCCAGTGAAAATTTATAATGTACATAATACATAATGTAACTTTTACTGTAAGTAAACTTAAAGTAATTCGTTGTCGTTACTCATTACCAAGTCGAAAAAGTAGATAATACTTTTAATTAAAATTTTTAGATCGTAATTAATATTTAGGAATAAAAGAGTTGCTGTTTTCGAAAATTTAATCGGCGATGTGGGGAAGAAAGAAAGAAGTAAAGGCTAAAAGTTGAGATGAAAAAAGTAAGTGACCTACCTTGTTCCTGAAAAACAAATATTCAACTAAATGATTTTGTTTATCTTTTTGAATAGACTAATCAATATAATTATTATTTGAATAATCCATATTTAAATCCATATTTATGGATTTTAGAGGATGGAAAGAGATTAAAGGGGTAAAATTATAAAAAGTTTTTTTTTCACTTCCCAGATAGCAAAATGTCTAGCAGTTTACTAGCAGATTGGCAGCAAATTCGATCAGATTTTCATGCAATCTGCAGATCCATAGCAATCTGTGTCTGCATTAAGCGCAGGATCTGTCGACAGAGTCTGCTAATATGCTATGTCAATTGATTGGCAGCAGAAACCGAGCAGAAATTGCAAATTTTGTTCAATTTCTGCCAATCTGCTGATATAGTATGTCAGCAGACTTTGTTATTTCTGACGGCAATTTGCCGACATTGACATCAGATATTACAGACTCTATATGAAATTTGCCTTTTTGCCATCAAAGATTGGTAGCATGCTCAAAATCTGCAGGCTTAACTATCTAGGAATTCTTAATTCATTTCATAAATATTTGTTGTTATAAAGATTTTGAGCACAAACTAAAGTTTGTATTGCCATTTTCATAGGAAAGACGTTAAAAATTATTTTTATTTTATTTATTTTGATATCTTAAAAATCTCAAGGTTACAATTTATATGACTATAATTTTCTTTAATACCCTATGATAGTGATATGATAAAATATGACATGTATTTTTCATTTCAATTATTTTCATAAAAGTTATCATGTCTCTTGGAATTAGCTTTGATTGTCATGTAATTTTGATTCGACTTTTTCTGTCTATTCTCTATTTTGAAGAGGAGGCAAATTATAATCTTAAGATTTTTGACATATTGGAGAGAAAAACTGAAATTTGTTTTTCTATTTTATCCCTTCCAACCACTATGCAAGTAGATAATAGAAAAAAATTTTACAATTATATCTCCTTTCACACTCCTACCCTCTAACTCCATAATTTCGATATTTAGATCACTCAAATAATAATAATATCAATTTATTCTCTAAATATTTAACAAAATCATTTATTAATTGAATATTAGCTAATAAAAAATGTCAGTAATGAGCCACTTACTTTTTCTACCTCCACTTTCAATCTTTATTTCTTTTTTTTTCAAGAATTCTACTCCATTTGCCGACAAGATTCGGAAAGAGCAATTCTTATTACCCCTTATTAAAATTGTTAAATTTATTACCGTTGAAAAAATATAACTGCATTATTGTTACAGTTAGAAAAAAAAATAGTAACGCCATCACCAGTTATCAAAAAAGTAACAGTAACAACACCACAGTAACATATACGCGTTACTTTCTAACTCTGATTTTTATCTTAATAAGATGACAGTAAGCTTTCATCTTTAGCATTGTGAATTGTATCACATCTGAGCACGCAAACTTTAGGCGACTTGATTCGCTAACTTTAAATACTTACAACACAAAAATTATTATTACAGCCTCGACATTTTGGTATTAGGATTCTTTCTTCAAAGTGATCTCAAGAATCTATCCTTAAGTATTGTTACGATTTTAACATCTGTTGATAATGATTAAACAACAATCTATTCAGGCTCGTTGAATTATACAGAAATTATGGCCTCAACACAAAAAATAATCCCAGCAAATACAATGTTATATGTAACGTATATTAGTTGTAATTTCTTACTCAACAATGTAATTGTTACATAATACGTGTGTTATGTAACTAACATACGTTACATTGTGTTTGCTGGGATATTTTCATAATATTCATTAATACTTGTTAATTTTTTTAGAGCCAAGAAGTCATATGTTTCGTTTAACATTACCCGCTTTTGTTGATTTTCCAAAGAGTTATTGTATCTTTAGGCTTCGAAAAGTCCCAAAGATCGAACCCGAATAATAGCATTCCGAAAGCAATATTGTTTATCAATTATCGTCTGGATCAGCTGGCCTTTGCATCAATGAGTGTTGTTTTTTCAATTCCATCATCAATTGGAAAGACATTCTAATGACAGCCGCAACTCTTAACGACCATGTTTTTATATTTCTTCAAGATGACATTGCTCTCATCCAGAAAGTATAAAACGGAAATGGCCGAAAGCTTAGTGGGCGCGCAGCATGGCTTGGGTACCTTGCCTGGGCTCACCAAGTGCACTAGAGTCTGAACTATCGCGTGATTGGTTGCGTTCATGTGAGCGTTCAACGGGAAGTTGCACTCCCCACTGCAGTAATACGCATCATACCCATCCGGCGCGATAATCCAATCCTATGCAACGAAATAAATTGTAAGAAATGATGATATATAATCTAAAGCGCCTGATTCTTCATCGCACACGTCGGATTCGTAGAAAACACATGATTCCTTGCTTATGACACCGTTTTGTTTAATCTGACACGACTGCCGTGAAGAACCAGAGGCTTTAAAACACGCTGATTAATGTGCTCACCTGCCACTGCAAATCGCGAAAGCTGACATATAATGTTTGAATCTTGCAGGTCCGTGAATACTGTGCTCCAGCATCTGCGAAAATACATCTTTCATTGCTATACATCTTCTTCATCTATGTATTTTGACATAGAGAGAAGAATAAAGAAAAAGAGAAAAAAGAAATCAAATTTTTATGCGTGTTTTACTGTAAATTATATAAAGTGTCCGAGATGTTCCGGAACAGCTAAATATTTGGAAAGTATGCATTAAAAAAAAAATGTTTGAGACAAAAGTTGCAGAGTATAAAGTGGTGCATTTAGTGATGTTAGCAGTTTGATTTTGGTTGCGTCACAAAAAACCAGGTCAAAGTAACATTGATTTAGATTTCAGAATCTAACAGCTGATCTAAAAAGATTTTCAAAATACTATAACAAAATTATTTTTCATTAAATACTTTCCGCATTATGAGGGTTAAATGTTAGATATGCCATTGGCATTAACGGTACATCTCGATATCATTGTTTCTTCTTCTGAAAGTTCATTAAATATCTGTTTTTCGTAAGAAAGTCGCCTCAACTTTGTCTATTGTCTGTGCGACCTACGAATGTGACTTATGAAGCGAAGCATTCGAACTTTTTAAATACGTTAATAGGCTGAGTTCCACTTACTCAGGAACACTCTGAATTTTATCAATAAAGGGAGTTTTCTAATAACATTTTCGCAAATAAATCGAGATTTATCGCGAATATAAGCAACCACAGTGGATGGTCTGACATCCGGATCCTGTGCAATTCTATTTAAAAAATTTAAAATTAGTTTCCTCGTTTTCAAGCTTTTTTTCTCAACATTGCTTCTTGTCTTTATGAGCTGAAAGTTCTTTTACAAATTTGTCATGTCTCTTGTAAAAAATGATTCAGGAAAAGAACATATAATATTGTTAAGAATGTGGAGAGTTAAGGTAATCTTCAAAGGTCTTACGAAGAAGTCATACAGTTGTTTAATGAAACTTTTAAAAGAGAAAAAAGTAAAACAATGGTACATCGAAATCAACTATCGAACGTATAATCAAACGATTCGAACACGATGATCTTGTTAAAAACCGATCGAAATCAAGTAGTCCGATTTGTAATCTGAATCTTAATGAATCTCTAATTGTTTTGCAATCTTTCGTTGCAAAGCCACTCAACAATGTTACTAGAATGTCAGTCCACAAAATTCGTATAAAAAATAAATTCTATCTTTTCAAGATTCACTTGGTGCAAGAGTTATCTGAAGATGACTCTGATCGGATCGAATTTTGTGAAGATATAATGCAGAAAGTTAATGAAGAACCTGCATTTTTATCGAAAATAGCTTTTTGGATGAAGCAATATTCGAACTTTTTGAACATATTAATAAACATAATTGCAGGTATTGGAGCGATAAAAATGAACACTGGATTAATGAAACGCATACACAATATATTTAGAAAGTTATCATACGGATTATTGACGATAGTGTAACTGGACCTTTTTTCATTGAAGACATCTGAAATTACAACAAATATGAAATTATACTTCACAATAAGATTCTCTGTGCAATTCAAAATATTAGTCAGAACTTTCATGCTACCTGATTTCAAAGTTGGAACACCTATTCATTTGCATCTGTTCGTGAATTTCGAACGTTTTTTCAAAGATGGATCGGAAAGAGAGATAAAATCGAATAATCTCTTCGAACTAACTATCTGAACTAACCACTAGATTTTTTGTGGAGTTATTTGAAAAACAAAGTTTACAAAACAAAATTCCGGCATCTCGAAGATTTTTCGTCGAATAACTAATGAGTCTTATTTCTTATGAGAAACGCAATCACCAATGTGTACTTCAGATTTGCTGTTGAATAGTACAAAACAATAAACAATTTGATTTATTATAAACAAATAAATAAAAATACACACTTGCACACAACAGAGAGGGTTTGGTCATTAATTATCACGGAAGTGACCATGAGATCCTTATCTTTGCCATGACACACACGCATGCACACGCGCACGCAAGAGATATAAATCCGACAACTTCCATGTGATATACTTTGGGTAATGCTAATGCCGGCGGTACTCTAATATTAACTCTCGGAAAAATAATTTTGTTATGGTATTTTGAAAAACTCTGAACACCGGTTATTAGATTTTGAAATAAAAAGGGTATTTCATTTTAAAAAATCGATGTAACTTTGACCTGACTTTTATGGCGCAACCTAAGGTAAAAACTGCTAACATCACTAAATACATCACTTTATAGCCTGCAATTTTTATCTCAAATATTTTTCTCAAAAATGCTTTCCGAGATATTCAACCATTTGGAACATTTCGGATATACAAAGATATATAAATTAATTGAGATTGCAATATTTCATACGCGAATTTACCAGTGTAAGGATTATTTCGATAATCCCAAGTAGTGGCTTCACTCTTCTTTTTCCTCTTAGCGTCACGCTTCTGTCGGACCTTGGACTCCCTTACTCCCGAACTCTTGAAATAGCCTACTATGAAGGGTTGCTTGTCTGGATCACCCCGGAATCCTATAATCCCGACATCCTCCGGTCTCACTTCGTGCGCTACAATATCAAGGAATGAACGGATGAAATCACTAACTGGCTTTCAGCTGGTAGCAGCTGGTAATTTATTTTTTTTTTTTTTTTAGAAATATAAGGAATGTATTTCTTCAAATCAAAATATAATGCAGATGTACGATCAACTAAGATACAGAAGAATACAGAAGAATAAAATAATGATATACGAAATAAACATATGTAAAATATAAAGAAGGGAACAGAAGAGAATAGAAGAGAAAAAAAAATGTTGAAAGCCGCTAGAAATATCGATGCATCGTTACTCTTGACGCGCTAGAGGCATTCTGCGAAAATCGTGTTGTGAAAACAGGAGACCCCCTACCCACATATTTCGAATCTTTGTTCCGTAAGTAGAATGTATCGGATATACGTGTTTATTAGAATGGCCTGCGTCTCTCGGGATTATTAATAGTCAACCTTCATGAATATTGAACGCTTAAGAATCTCGGCGCAAAGTCAAGCCGGCTTATCTTAGACATTCACTTCCAACGCACGTTTTAATCGTCCCGTTTTAATTACTCTGGAAAATTCCAGGACTGCGCGGAAGGAGGTTCGAAGAGGTTCACAAAATTCGTGTCCCTTGAAGCGAATCGGATTCATCAAGTGAACACGCATCTTTTCAATTTCACGATCAAATTTCGTGGGTATTTGATATTTTTTAATTCTACATCCCAATTTACGTCCCGTTAGAAAGTTATCACGCTCAATTATCCAGATTCCCACGTTATCCCATTTGCAATCTTATCTCTCTCGGTGAATAAAATTTTAAGAATGGTTGGCTGTACAGTGTCAACTAAAAGTTATAGAAATTTAAAAAATTTTGTCGTAAATACGGCCGGAAACTGCAAGGGACAAAACAAATAATGATTTATAATGGCTTATGCAGCGAAATGACCTATTTTGCTGCAGTTTTAGATAAATAACTTTTAAACGAGTAAAAAGATCCAAATCAACTTTGCACTATATTTATTAGAGTTTTATTAGTATATGTAAAAAATTTAATTTAATTCATGCCACTTCCTCATCAAATTTGCAAATAAGTATTCAAATAAGTATACGCGACTTTTACGTAAGAATTAATGCAAGCAAATTACTTTTAAAACAAGAGGATTGTATACTTAAATTTTATACAATATTCATATAATAGAACAATCTTTAATAATCTGTAATAATAGAACAATCTACGAAATTTTTATATTTTTGGCAATAATTTTGAGACACATATCTCCTAAAACAAGAGATAAGTTTCACGATAAATTTTACTGATCGAGATCACGCTTTTGATGCCTAGGACTAGGCCTCGTTGCAACGAGCGATCATATGCAAATGATTCTGGGTACTCGTGCACGGAGCGCAGCGTATCGTGCGCGGTATGCGCTCCCGAGTGTGCGCGAGTCCGAGAAAGCTAGTAAATTGACCGGCAGGAATGCGCATTTGCCGTGATTGCGGTGGACACCTGCCGCCGCAGTTGTTGCACTTTGCGCTGCTCCTGAGGAATGCGCCAGCTCGCGGCGCACAGTGCTCGCGCGGTGTGCGTGCCTCTTCGAGGCGACGTATTCAAGTTCTGTGTCAGTAATTTTGTCATCCTTCCCATTTGTATCGGCTGACGACGCATTCTAATATCAGACGACTGGTTGTTACCGGTGCGATGATAAATGACTATTAACTCTCTATAATGCCATGTAATTTTGAAGTCGCATATTCATATATCTATATTTTTTATTTTAAAAACACTTTTATATTCTGCACTGAGAGAAAACGAAATAGTTGTAGCAACTATATTTTTGACAACTCTGTAATTTAAGTATTTGGCACTAGTTTTATAAGATAACAGGAACTCTCTAAAGTAGTATTAAATACTATAAAAATATAGTAACGGTAACAATATATATCAATTATTAATTGATAGTGAAATAGCGACTCAACTATCATTACATAATTATATAGACTTTATACAAATAAGATGACTACTACATTTTTTTAGTTTAGACAAATATTTTTTTAAAGTGAAGCATAACTAATTAAATTAATTATTGTTGAGATGACTTGAGATGAAAAAAAAAACATTATTATTATGTGACTATTTTTCTGTAGTTTGTTAAACAATTTATTATAAATGATTTATATTACATTTTCTCAGTTCGTATTACTTATTCATTGTTGTTATTACAACTTTATAATATATAGTTGAGGCGCTATTTATCCTCAAATTTCTAGTCGCTGGTACGACTTTTTTCTCTGAGTGTGGTATTTTGCAACTGATATTCTATCTTTTCTCGTCGGAAAGATTGATCAATGAACTTTTTCGTCGATCTTTTCATAAAAAAACAATTGTAGTCAAATTTCTAATTTACAATTTTTTTTTTCACTATAACTGAATATAGCACAAGGAATGTTTCGTGTCGAGAGCAAATATTTAGCATTAAATTAGATTAAATTCTTTTTCATAAACAGCCTAAGAAAAGTAGCTTCACGCCGGGATAAGTATGTTCGATTAAATAGAAATTATATTTAAAAAATTATATTAAAAACTATAATATTAAATACAAACAACAAAAATGAATAAATTAAAAGATTTAGAGCATAATTTCCAGAATTTTAGAAATGTTCCTCGTATTTTACTGTTGTAAGTATTTTTTATCATAATATTGTAATTTAGAAGGCTATAATTGTTTTTTTATGAAAAGATCGACCGAAAAGTTCGTTGACCAATCTTTCCGACGAGAAAAGATAGAATATCAGTTGCAAAATACCAGAATATAAAAGTATTTTTAAAATAAATGTTCAAAATGATACATTCTATTTAACTTTAAATGTTTTTTGCGCATTTTCATATTAAGTATAAAACTAAGTTAGATATGTATATGTAAATGTTATACTTGTAAATGTTGTCATTGTGCCTTAAAAAATTTATAAATTGTTTTTTATAAAATTGTTTAATACAATATTTAAAAATTAAAAATTAATTATTAGTTCAGATTTCAAAGTCAATAATTGCTAATTACTTATGTAATTTCTTTTTTAAGAAAATTAGATTATAAAGATTAAATCTACGCCTATCTTTCCATATAGTATAAACGTAATTGCGGTTTTCGAAAACAAACACGCCGATCTGTTCGCAGTTGTAAATTAAAAGTGTTTATATTCGGTGAATGTTGAAATCACTCGCGGATGATCTCGTTTCTCTTTTTGTTATCCGAATTTTAGTGGTCTTGAGTAAGAGACAGAGAGAGAGAGAAAGCGTAGAAGAAGTGAAAGATTTCATTGTCGATTGTGGATATTGGGGTACATTAATAAAACTTGTAGCGTTTAGCTTTGCATATCCTCTACGCATAAAATGAATTGAATTCAGAAACCGAAGTTTTATTTCGTACTTGAAAACTGACGAGAACTTCCAATTATTGAATGTTTTTCATTTAGTGACACAAATCGACACAAACATTTATCATTTTATCTTTCTTGGCATTCAATAAGTAACAAAGATAAAACGATATTTGTGTTACCAAATGGAAAGCACTCATTACTATTAATGGATTGTCAATTTTTACTTTTAACTTAAAACAAATTTTAGAATTCACAATTTTGTCAAAATAATCAGTATTGATCAGTGCTAAAATGCCTCATCTCTTAAGGTGCAATTGTTATGCTTTTATTTTCACGTAAAATATTTCATATTATTCAAACTTCAATAAATAATTGTTACTGCAATGGTTTTTTTTATTCGTGCACTCGAAGATATTGAATGTGACTAAAGAATGTGCAATTATTGTTTTATATTTAGGATTAGCTTATATTTAGATACAGGTGTGGATTATCCTTGGAGTTTCTCACAGAAGATTTCATATGCGGCGAAAGAGGATAAGAAAAAGAGACAAATAGATAGATAGCTAGAGAGAGAGAGAGAGAGAGAGAGAGAAAGAGACAGAGAGAGGCAGGAATCAGAAAAGATTCGTGAGAGGCATGTGACTCTCCGATCTTGCGTTTTATATTGAACAATCAAAGGTAAACCGGTTGCGCGTTCTGAAGAGTGAGACAAGAGGAAAGAGGAGAGAAATCAAATGAGAGAGAAAGAGAGTAAGTAATGAAATAATCTAGGCGCGGCGAATAACAAACCACATATATATACACGTACATATAGATGTCTTGAATACATATCTAGACAACATGCATATCTAAAAGACATCTTTACGATGTCTTTTAAACATATTTTAGACATGCGTGTTGTCTAGATTTATGTTATTTGTACACTTGATTTAATATTTATATCCACATTAATATCCAATGTTATCCATCACTATCTTATTACAATTTTTATACAAACTATAATAATTTAATGGCAGATTATGTTAATATACTTTGATTGTATTGCCGAGACAAAAATAATAATTTATATTTGACAATAAAAGAAAGAACAATTTTTGCGAAGCTAAATAAATAAGGTGTCGTTTGTTGATTATTCTCTCATTCAAATATTTTACAATCTGCTCGATTATAATCTGTAACTATGTGTATTATCGAATTAAGTAGGATTCCCATATTGATAATCTAACAGAGTTCTATTATCGAACTTCCTTGGCAACAATTTCTCATTTAGAAATTTAGTAACAAAATTGAACCCAATCGTTTTCTTCGTATCTTTTTTTTTCATTTCTCTCTCTCTCTCTCTCTCTCTGTCTTTCTGTTTCTACTCAAGACTTCTCTTGAAAATAACGTGAGCATCTCTCGCGTTCGAATATATATCATTAACGTGGGAAGACAAGGCGACGCCATCGCAAATGATATATATGGTAACAAAGTATGCGAGCGAATCGCGAGCAAAATCAAAAGAACAGGAAAACATAATTTCTCAGAAATGATAGGATACTTGCGTTTCTCAGAAACGATAGGATTTTTTTCTATAGTAACCACTTGAGAATAAAATTTCTAAGAAAACTTTACGCCAATTGTTATTTCGAGATTATATTTCAACATTTCATTCATATGCAAATTTATAATATTGACTTCATTTCGCATTTAACGTATATTAAAGTTTTTAATTCATAATTTGAATTGATTGAAAACTTCAAATCGCAAATGATATCAAGGAGATTCTTGATATTCCTAGTGTTTTCGACATCGCAAAATGCAATGAAACACAAGAGTAGTTGAATAAACATTGTCTCTCTCTTCTTATGAATCACAAAGAAAAACTAGGAAGAGATTCAAGATTCAAGAGTTGTCTACTCGCTATCGTACTAATCTTTCGTATCACGCACACGCAGCATTTACACAAAAGTATGGTTGAACAGGTGTACTACATTGAGAAAACAAATGCACATAATTGTTAGGCGTATAAGAAGGGTACGCTTCTCTAATAGGTTCTCAACTGCTTACTGAAATCTTGTAAAAATATTTTCTAAGATGCTTGGATTTTTAAAGTAGTTTTATTTAAAATTCCAGGTAAAATTAGAGAATTTTTTAATGCAACTTTAAAATAAATTGGAGGGCAAACAAACTATATATTGTATAAATTAGTAGAAGACCAAGATTCCAGTAAACTATCCATTCTTTTTTAAAGAGTTGTGAATCTATATGATAGAGAAGATTCAATATATTAAGTGCTTGAATTAATTCTCACTGACTAATAGAGCTCAGTAGTTGTGCTATTTCAATATGCCGAAAGTGATTGTTGATGTATATGAAAGTACTGTCAACAGGCTTTAATAATCAGCGTGTGACATTTGATCGTAATGCAAAGAACACAACTTTTTATCGCACTGAAGAAGTCGGGTTTCGTACCAAGAAAAGAGCATTTGCGGGAAGCATTACTTTTCTGCTTTCATCTCAAGAAATCTGCTGCTGAAAGTCATCGTTTGCTAGTGGAAGCTAGTGGGAAGCATGCTCTATCTGAAACAACTTGCAGAGATTGGTTTAGATGATTCAAAGACAACGATTTTGACGTGAATGACAAAGAGCGCTCTGGTCAGCCGAAAAAGTTTGAAGATGAAGAATTGGAGACATTACTTCAAGAAGATTCATATCAAATGCTCAAAGAGTTATCGGAAACACTAAATGTCGAACGTTAGCAAACGTTTAAAAGCAATAGGAATGATCCAGAAGCTAGAAAACTGAGTCCTACACGAATTCAGAGAAAGAAACATTGCGAAACGTTTAATCATTTGTGAATTGCTGTTTCAAAGACAAAAACGGAAGTCGTTTTTGCATCGAATTAACTGGTGATGACAAATGGATTCGTTATGACAATCCTAAGCGCAAGAAATCATGGGTGCGTCCCAGCGAACTATCAATGTCAAAACAGGATAATCATAGGAAGAAGATCATGCTGTGCATTTGATCGGATCAAGTCGGTGTAGTGTATTATAAGCTGCAACCGAGTCAAATCATCAATGTTGAACGCTACTGACAACAATTACTCAATTTGAATCAAGCATTCAAAGAAAAACGCTCGCAATATACCATGACAAAATTATTCTCCTCCACGCTAGACCATATGTTGCAAAACCAATAAAAGAAATCTTGGAGGCACTTGGATGGGATGTCTTGTCCCACTCATCCTTTTCACCAAACGTTGCTTCTTCAGATTATCATTTGTTTCGGTCGATGTAACATGGCCTTTCTGAGCAACACTTCAGTTCTTTCGAAGATATAAAAAAATGGCTCGATGACTGGGTCGCCTCGAAAGAACCTGAATTTTCCCGCGAAATCCATTTGTTATCCAAAAAGTGGGAAAAGGTCGTAGCTTCCGAAGGACTTTACTTACTAAATACTTTAAATAAAAACTCGCAAGATACACAAGAATGTACGTGAATGTATATATAATGTATATGTAATGCGGATGTGTATACTATATTTTATTACTAATTATCAAAAAATTATAAAAGAAATAATGTGTTTAAAAAAAATTAAAATTTTTAAATTTAAAAGCAAAATTCCAAAAATTTCCCTAAATATCGATAAAATTCTCATGAAAATTCCTGATTTTTAAGGATAAAAAAGAAATTCCTTAAAACTTCAGGGATTTCAGTTTTTTTCAGATAGTAAACATTCTGTCTAATTTAAATAATAAAATAAATAAAACAACAATGTTTAAAACTTACTTTGTACAAGATTTTCAAACTGATCGACTCAAATAAAAGATAGAGAAAATTGACAAAATTATAAATAAATTAAAATTATAAATAAATGCGTTCTGGTATTAAAATTAAGGAATTAAAAAAAAATGATTGATAAGTTTGACTTCTGAGAGACTCATATGTGATTGATGAAGAATCAATCGATTTAAATTAATTCTATTTCAATTATTACTTTTGTCGCCTGAGAAGATATGAAAAATATAAAAGGATCATTTCCGAATAATCAAGAATTAAAGTTTAAATTCCCTCATACTTTGCACGTGATCCAATTTCGATAAACATCGAACATGTTTATTATCAAGCCAGAAGCCGTTCTATATTTAGCATGCTATTTCTAAGAAATCAAGTTGAGAAGTTTGAGTGGAAACACGTTTATAATACAAAATTTGTGATTTAATCAGTATTTAGAGTAAGTAAAGTATTTAGAATAGTTAAAGTATTAAGTATCTGCCTTTAAACGTTCTGTTTTTTCTTCTTTTTATGAATATCTTCTTTTTATTTTTTAATAATATATTATTAACTATAATAACGCGGTTAAAAGTAAATCTCTTTATTTACCTCAAATATTGAATGAATATTTTTCTTCGAGACGAAAATAATGGAAGAAAATTAGAAATAAAACTTACCTAAATGATCAGCAGGATGCACAGAAAGATACAACCCTCGATTTCCATTTGGATTGTTTACCCAGTGATCAAGAGCTTCACTGATGTTTAATGTCAGCCAGCCCTCCTTGCTGTTTGTAAAATTCACGGCATCGATGTATTGTAATTCTCGAGTTCTGAAATTGAGATGAGAGAGCTATATATCTACGATTTCAGTTAAATTTGCAAAAAATAGTATAAAAAGAAGTACAAATTTATCATTATCACTAATTTTTTAATCGATAGTCTAAATTCACGCAAACTTTCAAATCTTATTTCACAATAACAAAATATGATACGCTTTATTTAATGTTCAGTATTGAAAAATTGCAACAATTAGTAGCCTACTTCAAAATTCGATCTAAAGAAACTTTGAGAGATTTAAAAGATTGATTAATGTCCACCACAATAAAGATAAGCGATTCTGAAAGACTACGTATCCTTAAATGCGAATACCTGCAAGTTCACAGAAATTCCTTAAATTAAAAATGTTTATATGAAATATATTTTAAAATGTATTTTTAAGATTCGATCTTAGTTCGTCTGAAAAGTGCAGGTTTTAATTTTGATTATATTACATAAAATCACGCAAACGCTTTCAAATCTTATTTCAAAATATTTAATGTTTAAAAATTGCAACAAATTAGTAGCCTTCAGTAGCCTAGTAGTACTTCAAAAGTCAATCTAAAAAAAAGTCGACTTCGGGAAATTCAATAAAGATTGATTGCGTTATCACAATAAACATAAGTTATTTTGAAAGACTATGTTTTTTTCAAATATTCAAATATATGTACAGAGAAATTCTTTAAATTAAAAATATATAAAAATACATAAAATATAATTTAGAACGTATTTTTAAGATTCGGTCTTCATTCGGTTTAAGAAACCTGCTGGTTTCTATCTCGATTGTTACATAAAATCGTCGTACATACACGAACACGCATTATGAATTATGTTGTTTAGTATGAATCGATAGATACTCTGTGCACGTAAACACAACGGAAAAGCCAATAAGCTGTACTCAGCAATGCCGATCGTCACGTACGACGTGTCGTCCGACATGAATGCTTTGTCGTGATTCTTCGTATTGTAATTTCTAATTAATCGCGAAGCCGCGCGTGCCACGCATCAATAAAAGTCTCAACGAGGAAACAAGCCGATCATTGTTCATTAAGCAAATGATCTTCACACAGCATCTAACTCTTATCGTTTTTCCGCAAATCGATTATCGTAATTGACTGAGCTGTGAGATTTCTGTGTTCTTCGGGGTCGAGCCCCGATGATTTCCCGCCCGATAAAACTGATAAGATCTAATGAAATCGACTTGTTTATTTGATACACGAGTCCAGATTTTAATTAAACGTTTAAATAATATACTTTCTTGGGCAAAATGTATAAAGTTTTGACTGATGAAAAAACGCTAGATTTAGCTATTTGCACGAGCATCTTAAAAAAATTTATTGTTATTTACGATTTTTGTTAGAAATTTCGACATATGAATAATTATTACATAAATATCCATAAAAAAATAAAATATAATGAAAATAGAAAGATTCAGAAATTATAAAATTACAACAGGGCTCCAGAAATTTCTAGAATTTTCGAAGCTTTGCTTTAATTTTCATTTACAAACGACCAATCGTTTCAATATCTTAAAAATAATTTCTTTTACTTCAAGACATTTATCAACCATTGGAATTCTGTATTCATGTTCCTAACGATACACCGCGATGAAGAGGTTTTATTACGAAAGCAACGAGTCGCCAGCTTGTCTCGCGACGAAGAAGAGGCAGGGGGAAGAAAAAGAAGGAGGTGGAGGATGCGTCACATCGTAGTTTGACTTTGATGGAAAGAGCCGAAAGAGCCGGCGAGGAAGGTGAGAAGAAGAGAGATGCAAAGATCGTGTGCAACTGCGTAGGCAGAAGAGACGAAGAAACACGCGAGGAGAGCCTGTTAGCCCGTCTCCATGGCTAATTTACCTCAATTTACGGAATAGCGTTTCCTGTCGGAGCCTGTATATCGGTCAGGCTCAGGTCGCCAGTGCCAAAAGTCTCGAAGAGAGGGGGGGAAACGCGCGGGGAGACGTGTATAGTCGGCTGTCACTTCTTAATCCTTCGGTAATAAATCAAAAGGCTAAAGAGTCTATACTAGGTGACCGAACTTGCAAAACGAAAGATCCAAACTTGGATAACCTGGATCCTCGTATCTGATGTGTTAGGAGTTTAGTACGGGTCTAGAGCCTCGATGAGGTCCGATTACGCTAAGCTTCCTCAGAAGCGAATGCCTATCCTTTATTTCTTCGATCCGAAACTTCAGAGAAAGATTAGTTTGTGATCTTACAAATTTGTTGTAAAACCATCTTCGCTCAACTCCGAAAAAACCGCTGATTGGAATCTGAGAAATTTCAACTCACAGGCCTTTCACTCTAGGCATGTCGAACTTGGAAGACAATTAGGGACCCGCGATGATTAAGTACTTAGGAATGCCAGATGGAATGACGATCTGTGAAAATGGGCAATTCTTTTTAGAATTAACAGAATGAGCGCTTAAAAAAAATGTAGTTAAAAGCACAGTTACGACGGTCATTAGCGGCGACGGGACGTCTCGTGACTCACAGTTGGGACGGAGCGACACGTTCATTAAATAGAGCGTCTCTAGACAGACCGTCGCCATTTCAGCGTGGAGGAGGTTTGCCCTTTCGGATTAACTCACCACGCTTTCCTTTTTACGATTCAGTTTCCATCCGGACGGGATGTTTCTGCAGCTAATGGCTATGTATCGCAATATATTTCTGATTATCTGCTCATCTCTGCACATCATGCACAATTGCTTTCTGAGCTGCCGAACCGCAAGAGAACATTTTTCAATACAACAATAAAAGCTAAAACGTCTCTTGTCCTTTGAAAGATATATGATATGAAAGTCGAAGATAAACGAATGGAGAAGTGTACGAAAGGGAACGTTCGGCGGAATATTCGGAGTTTTTCTCCCTACGTTTCAGGTAGAACAAATGCCTGACTCTTTCGGCGAAGGATTAAAGACCTCCTAATTAGGGGTACGATGACGATGTCAAAAACCGCGAAGGATGCTCGAAGGAACATGAAATTGGTTTAACCTAGGCGTCCTTGGCACAAAAGACGGCGAACAATGAATATCGAATACTTTCAATTTTATTATCGCAAGACGAAGATGTTCTTCAAGATATTCATTAAGTCTCTCAGAATCTCAGTTTAACAATTTCAGTTTGATCTCTCTTTTATCCGACAATTCTTAAATTCGCCTAAATATACTGACACGCGTTTATTTTAGAAATATAGAAAATGATTTATTCTTCTTACCCTTCCTCATTTAACACTCGGTACACCGTGATCGTATGGGATCCATGGGTCCTCTGATTCTTCGTGTGTGCATTGTGATATAGTCTAAGCTCAGCGCCAATTATGTATTCTTCAGGTGGTACTTCGGACACGTCGAACCAGAGCCTCTTCCCACGTTCGTGTCTCACCCCGGGAACATGATGATCTATTTTAAATTACAAGTCTGCGATTAGTGGGGCATCATTCGGAGTGGCTGTTCATAATAAGAATCACACGCAACACAAATTCTATATAGTGCGATCCATAAGTTTCGAGACAAAAATCGTATAAAATAAAGATCACATCAGAAAAATATTTTGAACATTTTTTATTCAGAATTCTTTACAATCAATACACCGTTCTATTCTCGTTTTCTTTGCATCGCTGTTGAATATTCGTCTTTTGTAATTGTCTTCAGTTGATCAGTCACAGCGATTTGAATCTTTGGAATATTGTTGAATGGTCTAAAAAATGTCACAGTCATCTACTCTGTTCTAACTTGTCTTCTCCCGAATTATTTCTTGTTTCCGAAACTAAAATTGCAAATAAAAGGCCAAAGATTCAATATTGATTGATTGATATTTTATTCTATTTTAAATAAAAAAATGTTAACAATATTTTTCTGTGTATTTGTCTGATGTGTTTTCTATATGATATTTATCTCAAAATTTGTGGACCGCGCTGTGTATATCTCACGTATCCACGTTTAATTTTAGGATTTATCGAATAAAAATTGAAATTCTAAAAATCTACTGTGCCATGATATCAAAATATACACAATAATATTATATTGTTGAAGATAGTCAGGTAGCGATTCGATAACGATCTGAAAATGATTCGGTTACAATAGTGCAAAGTCCCAAAAAGAGCGTTGTTTGCACAACAGTTCTTGGAATATATCTTAAGAAATTGTTTCTCCATTCTATTGGAGGATTCTACCTAATGCAGTCCACTTTAGGAACAAGTGTATAAATGGTCAGCTTAGATTATCGGCGCAAGCTTTGAAACTTATGACTCAGAGCTCGGCCGAATCGTCCTATAGGAACGTCTACGACAGGAGGCCAATTAGTCCTTCTTTTGGAAAGATAACGTTCCGTTATCGCAAAACGAAATTTCTATGAGAGAGTCCGGGTCGATAATGGGACCCTTGGTGAGCTTACTCGAGATCTTGAGGCCTTTAGAAATGAACCGTGGACAATTCGCAGCGTGAAATCGAGCTCTTTTTTACCGTCAAAGTGGTCGCCGCTCTGTGAGCAAAGGAAGAGCGGTAGGGGGAAACGTATCCTTCCTTCGCGGTAGACTCAGGGGGGCTCTAAGTAATGCCTAATGCCTCCGCTGAAGTGGGCGGCTTGAATCTGAACAGGGACGCGAGGCGAGGGGTAGAGGAGAGGGGAACATAAAAATTTGTTTTGTTTTTTGGTTCCGACGGTCGCATTCCAACGGTACCAGATTGCCGGGCCTCCTCGGCTCTCGGGGTGGTCCCAAATAGCTTTTGGGACCGTCCATGGAGCGTTCTGTAGCGAGCCGCGTTTTTGTTTTTTACGCCACCGCCGCGCTGTACCTTCCCATCACCTCCCCCTCCGTGTCTTTCTTATGCGCATCGGTATACATATCGCAAGAGAAGGGTAGAATAAGTCTCACTGTACGTTTTCTTAAGGATTTTACCCCTACAGCTAAAAGTTATCGCAATTTAAAAACTGCAGATTTCTTAAATTTATTCTTTTTTTTCCGAATCAATGACAAAAAATGTTGATCGAATATCCGAATTTTGACTCTGATATCAAGTTGCAAAGAAAAAAAACAATAAAAAATTTAATTTATACTGGCTTATGCAAAAATGATCCTATTTTGCTGCAGTTTTAAATAACTTTTAAACGAGTAAGTGATTCAAATGAATTTTTGCACGAATATTTCTTAGAGTTTTATTAGTATACACACAAAATTTGATTTGATTCGTAAAGCTACTTCCTCATCAAATTTGCAAATAAATATTATAAAACGCGATTTTATATAAGAATCGAGAGTAACCAAAAAATTAAATAACTTTATAAACTAATAAGAAAATTATATTCAAATTTTACAGAGATATTCAAATATAATAATAGAACAATCTGTAAAATTTTAAAAGTTTTGGTAATACTTTCAAATGTGACACATTCATCCTTAATATTCGACACTGCATGCAAAATTATGATTATATTTCGAATACGATCTTTCATTAAAAAAAAAAAGAAAAAATATAAACATCTTTTCTAAAAATGTGGATTCTACTCTATCATGCGTTCAGCAGATTCGACATGACGTAAAAACTCGATCTTATTCAGTCGACAACTGATACTAGGGAGGGTGGGATTGATACACATTCGCATATTACAAATGAATGGAAAGTGGACAGAAAGTTCAGACGTCGACATTATGCTAAAGAAATTTCCCCCCGGTCGCACGGATCCGTTACATTCAGTTCCGCTGCGGATCCATCCATCTCCGGGATCCTAATCTTCATAATTCGTAGCCTCGCGTCTCCCTCTGGGCAACCGGCCGTCCCGCTGTCCATGTGAGGAAGAAACAGAGAGGAAAAAAGAATAAAAGAATGGAGGGGGACGAACCCGGGCCTTCAAGTTGAGACATTTTAACCTGCCCGTGGCTTCGCGCGCGAGGAAAGAGAGATGTTTATTGACTCGTCTTTCCCAGGGGGGTATCCGATGCAACATGGTAATAGGAGAGGGGTAGAAAAAGAGAGAGAAAGAGAGAGACTTTGTATGTAAGACGTATAGCCTACGTTTGTGTGCAACTCGTAACGATTGATGTATTCTGAATCAATCTTTGTTTTTCCGATACCGATCTTTCGCTTCCGTCCTTCTATCCCTGTGTACCCTATGTACTATTATCCTTGTTTTTATCTCGCGTTCTCATTATCTCGCACCTACAGCGGATGTCGCTTGTAGTTATAACCGATTTATATGTAAGCCGCATTTCGCATTGAACAGCCTAGAACATTCCTCACTGTTCCCTCAACGCGAGGACGACAGCAAAATAGAAAACCGGACATACGAATACGCAGAGAGAACGAGTGGGGGAGGGGGGGAGACGGGATTTCCGGGGAATCTGATGAACAAGGAAGAAAGAGGGAAAAATGGAGATTCTCGGATTCTTCATCGGATTTAACGAATTTTTCTTTTTTATTCGACTTTGCAGAGTCGCGAAACAGCGATAACATGTCGATTTTCGAAGAATTTGTTATGTGTGCCTCACATTCTTCCTCGTGATTTCACATCTCAGGAATGCTTGGAAAAGGAAAGATATTCCTGTTTAATCTTCTTTGTCAAAAAACTGAAAAATTTCTCAGGATTACTTGGCATAAGGAATTTCAAGATTGCGAGATGCAGCATATTTTAGTTTTTGGGAAACTAAAGAGGACGTTTTCTTATGCGGAACTAAAGTGTCTATTTTTATCGATATAGATTAACTTAAACTCGGTTTACTCGGTCACTTATTTCTTATCTTTTTTTAATTCTAAGGATTAGAAAAAGATAAAAGAGTAAATTAAACCTCTTAAAAGATAAAAAAGTAAATTAAGAGAGAATAAAGTTAATCTATAATAAAAATGGAAACCCACATGTCTTTTGCAGGAATAATCAATACTTATATAAAAAAGAGACTAATTTAGAATTATCCCTTTTTTATATTTCCGTTGGACATGCACAATTTTTTTTTTATGAATGTTCATGTTTCTTAACAGGAATAATATCTTTCAATACAGAGATACCACACACGCGTTGAATAAATTGTTTCGCGCTTGATATCCTGATGTGAATAGCGAACGATGGCGAGTGAATACGAAGAAGACACTTATTTGAGTCAAACGTGTATCCCACAATAACTTTTCAATTAATGCCGATTTTTCGATCAATTTAGCAGTTCTATCTTGGCGAAAACTTGATATAATCTTCTTTTCCAATATCTTAATCCATCAAGTCCCAAAAAAGTCCTTACGCGCCTTTCTATTTTAATTCTTTGGCTACTGTTGGCGTCTAAAAGCGCTTTAAAAATTTGGTTTCCGTGTACTGTTGGCGCCCATAGGTGTTTGACGAGATTTAATTTTATATGAAGTAAAATATTATTTACTGAACCTTAATATTTAATTATACCTGATTTATAGTGGTCAACTATGTATTGATTTGATGTAATGTGCAATTTAGCGTTTTGATTATTTCAATATACTTTCTCAGAAATGCACGCTGACACAAAATTCCGCCGTTCTCAGTGTAGATCGCAATTGACTTTCTGCCATATGCGGTACGTATCAAAATCTTGTCGTAGCCAAGGGGTTAAATCCTTGTAACTCGAATTTTAATGAAAATTTTTAAACTGCAATTATTTAAAGACAAAAAAGTTGCTCTTTCCGAAAATCTAGTTGGCGATGAGATGGAATATTTGAAAAAGAAGATATAAAGATTGAAAGTAAAAAAAGTAAATGATCTCTGTCATTTTATTGATAAGTATTCAACTAATAAATAATTTCGTCTAATTTTTTAAATGGGAAACATCGATATAATTATTACAGATTACTTAAATAATAATTATATCGATTTATTCTATTCAAAAAGACGAATCATTTATCAGAATATTTGAATATTTGTCAGATAGAGGTTATTTATTGTTTTTATTTCTACTTTTAACCTTTATATCTTTTTTTCTAAACCATCCTGTCACTGATTAAATTTTCAAAAAAAGTAAATCTTTTTATTTCTAAATACTATTTAGATGGCCTAAAAATTTTGATTAAGATTCGAGTTACAAGGATTTAAAATAGAAAAATATGTAAAGGAACTTGTAAAAGAAGTGGATTAACGTTAAATATGTAATATATATATATATATATATATATATATATATACCACTCATTTGCTATTACAATGATATAATTTAAAAAATTATCATTTTTTAATTGTTTGCAAAAAAAATAGTAATATAAAAATCATACTTTTACTTCTCTAAAATTAATTATTATGCGAAAATCGCATTTCAAAATTAATATTACAAAATTTTAATATTTCAAAACATTAAAATACATTTTCTGGAAAACTTTATTTTTTGAATTGAATCGTTGTAGCAAGCAAGTGATATATGCAAAATTTAAAATACACTTAATTTAAACTTCAAAATAAAGAAAAGATAAAAGTTTACTTAAGATTAATAATTATTCTCTTTGCTCACACGCTTCCGAATTTTAATTCGCAACAAAAACCGTGATATAAATTATATAATAATTAATACTATATTATTATTATTATATAATAATATAATAATTTAATAAAAATATACACATATATATATATGTGTGTTTTTTTAGAACAAGATATATACAGGATCCGAACATTCCGACTGTGAAATGTTGTAGAAAATTTAATTCTGAAAAAAAAAAATTTCTTATGAACATTGGTCGAAAAATGCTTCCTTAAAAATTAACGACCAAAAATCTCTGAAATTATTTTATACACTTTTATCTTAAATATGCATTTTTTATCAAAAAATATCGAAACAAAAATTGTAGAGAATTAAATTATCTTTAAACTAATAGGATTTCTGGCGTTCCGCGTTACTTTTCAGCAAACATTTCTCAATCGAGATTTGATTCAAACTCACTGTGGGCCGCAAAAGTCATGATGGCATCGCTCTGATCGATCGCCTTCAGATCTTGACCGCTGAGATCGAACTCCCCGGCCTTGTGATTACGCGCCACGGGCTTCTCCTCTTCGTCCTCGCCGAGGGCGTTCTTGTAGATGTCCAGCAGGAACTTGGGTGCCGACCTCTTGACTTGAGGGGGTCTTCTGTTGGTGTTTCGCGGACGATCTGGGAGTCCCAACAGATTCAGGATCTCGTGTTCTACCTCGCGTTTCTCACGCTGGCTGACCACACGGTGGACCACCGTCTGATCAAAACCGTTGTCCACGTATAAACCGCTTAGTCTCTCGGCGCTACCGATGGTCAAGTCACCCAGGATCGCTACGAACATCAGCAGGATGGAGAAGGATTGGGCTGACATGATGATGTCGAGGAGAAGCCAGTATCTCTTAATCGCAACGTCCTTTTCCTTTCTGCCTCTCTTTTCGATTCCCTGCTCTCCCTGTCAGCTTCTCTTTTTCTCGCTTCTCTTTCCCTTTACAAGATTTTTTCAGCTCGTGTCGTAATCACTGGACAGAATCCGGTCTTTCCCGTCTCGCAAATTTCTTTCTTCTTTTCTTCTCCTTACTTTTCTCCGCGCATTTACTTGCAAAAGAAGGAAAGCTCTTCACGCTTCCCTTCTCACATTTGATTCTCGCAATTCTTCAACGTCACGGCAACGCACATATCTTCGTAACTTTAGCGGCAGCACGAAAGTTGAAACTATTCGCATCATCGAGCATCACAAGCAAACGATTCAAATGTCACCGAGTCGAAAATATCCGAGTTTGTTAGTGCAAAAGTCTCACAGTCTAAGCGGCTGAAAATCTAGGGATTCGACGATCCCATCGCAAACCGAGTTTCTTGAATAACGGTGATCTTGATCGATGCGGATCTTGGTGAACGGTGATCTGGCTCAACGACGCTCCCGGCACGGCGATTGCGCGCGTTGCGGTTTCGTTGTCAGGAATGGACATCGCGTGCGCGCGCGCGCGCACACACATACACACAACTACAGAATATGCTCTTCGTCCTCAAGTGTCCTTAGCAGCTTGGTGATCTCGTGCTGCGACTTGCGCCGCTGTTTCGCCTGCTGATATTATAAAAATCTTGTTGTTGACAATTGTCCCGATTATATCGTTTTTATTGGCGCGTGTTAGAGATTTTATGTCGCTACGACTGTGTCGAAATTCAATAATTTCGATGAGAGAAATAGGTAACTTGTCGTACATCGCGTTTCGCTTGATGGTGCGCCGCGTGTTTCTATTGATCACGCTCTTACGATATCATTTTTTTCCAAAAACAGTTTACGTTTCGCTAATAACTTCAGATCTACTTCTAATAT
>JANQDE010000138.1:317680-333296 GCA_037157785.1 Cephalotes varians
CTAATATCGTTGTTTCAATTTCAGATCTACTTCTAATGTCGTTGTTTCAATTTCAAATCTACTTCTAATATTTACTTCTAATATTGTTTCTTGCACTTCAACGTTTTCGCGACGATCTCTTTTTTATTTGCGACAAAAAGCACAATCAACGCTATAACTGTCCAAATCTTTACTAAAAATCCAACTATTGATCCGAATTTTTAATAAAAAAAAAAGAACAGAAAACGATCACTTTTCATTTAAATGTCCTTATTTCAGCTATTTCTGTCGGACACTTTCAAAACTTCACTGTTACTCGACACTCCGAGACACTCTGTCGCCGCAGAAACGCGAGAGGAAACTGATAAATATCAATGTTGATTCTCAATCGATGACGTGATGAAAAATCGATCGTATTCGTCGGAAGCTCCAGGATCGAGATCCGTATGATCTTGCTGAGTGCGATCGAACGTCAGTCAATGTTTGTTACGCAGCCGGAGAACCAACGTGAACGCCCGTCGTCAGTGGACCGTGAGTGACCGTGGATCACCGCGGATGACTCCTGGCGACTCTCGCGATGCCAGTGCCAGTCTGTTTGTCTGGCCCAGTCGTCGTCCCGAGTCGTCTCTCTTGCGAGCTCACCGCCTTCCAGGTCCGTACTGAGATCTATTTGGCCCTGCTCCCGCCAATATCGATCCTTTCTCTCTTTTCCCTCGGCATCGACTTCCTCGTTTGCATCGCGTAAATGCGCATTGTTGTTGCCTCATTGATATCACTACGACAATTCCGCAAAGATGGAATCGCAAGATTGAATGGAAGGTTATTTAACAATCTCTGTAATTTTTTAAATGATAATCCACTTTTTAAAGACGTGTGACGTCGATATTCACATCTATCGAACATCATCTTTATTGTTGCCGCTCTTCCGCGATGCCGATTGATTCTCTCGCTGCGCTTACTTTGCGAGCGGCTGTCATCGCGTATCTTGTATATGACAGTGTGTACCGAGATATCAATAACATAATAATAACAGTAATATTAATTGTATGCATTTAAGTATTAAAGTAAATAGTAAAAACATAGAAGCTAAATAGCGAAGCGCGTCTGTGACATTTAGTAATATTAAAATGTAAGAATGACAGAGACTGAAACTACAAGAAATAAACAATATAAAATAATATAAACAATATAAAAATAATAAATAAATAAATAATAATATAATAAATAATAATAAATGAAAGAAAGAAGATATATTTACGTTATCGGCGAATAAATTATGTTTAATTTGTATTTTGTAAAATAAAAGTTGTTATATTGATGAAATTTTACAATTTTTTTTCTCTTTATATACTTCTCTCAATTTAATTTTTTCTTTTATTTTGTTATTTGAGAATTAAATCTATTTTCTAATATAATTGTTAATTATCATAATATTAAATTAAATATATAAAATTAAATGATAATTAATTTTATAAATTTTAATATATTTATTTTAAATAATCAGTTATATATAGAATAAAAAAATTTTCAATATATATACATGTGTATATTTATATGTCCAATATATTTGTATATTGTATAATATCATAATTATCGATTTATTTTGATTTCTGAAACACAGCGAAGAGTTTTTGTCTCGTTATTTGCACGTTCCTGAATCATAGAGGTAGGACCGCCCCTGACAAACGAGTAGGCGGTTAGTATCGGCAACCAGGACTGGTCGCCGATAACTCGACTCTTTAACGAGGTGGTATCGTGGACCAGGACTAGAGGACGCGATGGCGGCCTGTGAGGTCGTAAAAAATTTTTCTACGTGAGTAACTAACATTTTCTGCTCACAAATTGCGTCCTTATTAACATGATAAGACATGATCGATCTTAAGGTATCCAGTAATTAAAAAATTAAATATATAAAGTCGCCAATGAAATGATTTCACGCGGGGCTTTTGCTCTTCAAAAATGTTGCATCTACATTGGTATTTCTTGTGCGCACACACGCACACGCACGCGCGCGCGCGCGTGCGCACATACACACACACATCCATCACGTTAAATCGAAGTAACAGTATTCATAATCCAATTTTATATTCTAGATCATCTCAAATCTAGTCATGAGCGATCTTAATATTCCATTCAGCCAATGAAATAACCGTACGTAATCTCGAGATCATACTTAAGACAATCTTGGATATAAGATCGTCTTAAGTTTGGTCATAAGTGATCTTAATATTCAATGAGCCAATGAAATAACTGTACAGAATCTCGAGATTACACTTAATCTTAAATATAAGATCGAACTATGAGAACCAGTATAAAACTATACCGACTAGCTCAAAATATACACATATTTATATAAGTATGGTTTGATGGATCATATACGCGTGTAGTCAGTGTATCTCGTAAGATGTAAAAGGAACGGCGAATCTGAGATTAGTGGCGGCCAATGGTGAAAGTAAATTCAAGCCGCAAATATCAAATGAAGGCGACATGAGCAGCTTGAATAAAAATATCGACTCCCGCTAACTTTTGCCAGCTTTCTATTCAAATCCTCGGACTAAGTTATCTTCTTGAAATGAATTCGATATATTCGTGTCATCTTTTCATCAACGAAGACTTCGAAACCTTAAAGCCCACTTTAAGACTTACGTCAGATTTCGGGACAGAATTTTATTTATAATTTTATATGTTGCATGTTTTGACGTGTGCACTTTGATGAATATTTTATACATATGTGTATTCTGATTCTTCAAACGCATCTCGTATTACACGGCGTATAAAACTATAAACAAAATTTCATCCTGAATTTTGAATTGGAATTACATTACATAAATCGTCGAAAGTAGGTTTCATTTACATTAATTTAAACATTAAATAATCTTGAAAGCTTCTTTCGCTGCAATACAAAGCGCACTTTTCTTCTTTCTTGTGTAAAAGATTTTTCTAAGGGTTACTAATATCTTTCGCTCGTAGATTACATTTATATTAATATTGATAGGATCGTAAAAGCGATTGATTTGAAGGCGTCCCATGAAAAAAACGATTTGACTAAAATATATAAAAATTAGTAGATTTGAAAATAATTATGAGCAATATTATATCAAAATGAATTATACAAAACGCTCAAGCATGATAATGCTGCAAAAAATTTTGATATTTCAGTAACCAGTTTTGAGCGTAATTATTTACATGATCTAATATAATTATTTCAGATTTGTATCTAACTAAATTTTTACGTATTTCAGCTGTTCTTTCCATGTAACAACTTAAAAAATAAATATATAAAATTGCCAATGAAACAATGATTTACATGGTGCAGAAGGCATCTTCAAAAATATTATGTCTGTTATTTCTTGCGCACGCAGTTATCATGTCAAATCGGAGAATAGTAGACTAAATTTCGCTCTTTTGAAAGATCTCTCTTCTCAGTAAAAATGTGTATAAATTTATGCGTGCGTGCGCGCATGTACACTCAGAGAAAAAAGTCGTACCAGCAACTAGAAATTTGAGGACAAATAGCGTCTCAACTATGTATTTCAAAGTTGTAATAACAACAACAAATAAGTAATACGAACTAAGAAAATATAGTAATATAAACCATTTATAGTAAATTGTTCAACAAACTATAGAAAAACAGTCGCTTAATAATAATAATGTTTTTTCAAGTCATCTCAACAATAATTAATTATTTATGCTTCACTTTAAAAAAATATTTGTCTAAACTAAAAAAATGTAGTAGTTATATCTTATTTGTATAAAGTCTATATGACTGTACAACGATAGTTGAGTCGCTATTTCACTATCAATTATTGGTTGACATATATTGTTACCATTACTATATTTTAATAGTATTTAACACTACTACTTTAGTTCTTGTTACCTTATAAAACTAGTGCCAGGTACTTAAATTACAGAGTTGTCAAAAATATAGTTGCCACAACTATTTCGTTTTCTCTCAGTGTATAATTACTTGAAAAATATAATACGAAATACAATAAACAACTGCATAATTATTAAGTAAAATTTTCCATTTTTTCTTTAGTTTTAATTTCTTTTGATCCTGTGTGTGCGTTAAGATTAAATCTTTCATATTGTTGAATAGTAAAAGATTGCACATACGATTTCGGCAGAATAAATACGGAAATGTTCACACTTCACCTTTCCGCACCAACTAGGGAAAATTATGCAATCAATCTCGAGGTTCTAGTCTCTTCGAAAAGTGATATTTTCATCGGATCCATGTGCCTTGTAGTCTGTAGAAAGCATGTGAAAAGGTAGATAAGATATAAGATATAAGGTACAATAGGCAGGAATACTGACAGATATCTTAAAACATATTGTTGCCTTATTAGATGCGCATCAGTTGTAAGAAAAGCGTATTTAAAAAAAAATTCATTTATCGCATACTTTTTCCATTATATCATATTTATCTAATGCAAGAAATGTAGAAAAAATTTCTAAATAGGTAAGATAAAGATGAGATAAAGAAGCCTTTAAGTTTCTCAATAAATTGTTATCTCGACGCTGTATTCAGAAAATTTTTTCTTCAATTCTCTCATTTTACTGATTCGTTTTTATTTTTATCGTTACGAAAACAATAAAATGTATGCAGTTTTTAAGAAACTTTTTAAAGCAGACTGTGCAATTCAGAGATTATATGAATAAAGAACAATCTTATTGGCAATGTTTTTATAGAAAAATACGCAGCTTTCAGGAGTTTCAGGAATTGAGTCTTCAATTGTATAACAATTCGATTAAAGAAACACTCGAAGAAAATTATTTGTTTGCAAAGTTAAATTTTTAATTTCCAAATTAAGAATCAATTTTAATTTTTGAGATATCATCTTCAGATCTTCTGAATTTTTCTATCGTAATCTTCCAATATTGTTATGGAAATATGGAAATCCATTTCAATATATATGTATGATGTATATGTATATATATATGTATCTATATATATATATATATATATATATATATATATAATCTGATATATAGATTTTAATCGCGAAATCTTTGAATAAATTTGAATAAATCTTTGAATAAATTAGTTCCTAATTGGAAGAATCAAAAAATTAAAAAGAGACAGAGAGTTATTCAAGTGTTTTAAATCTAATGCACTTTGTGCAATCTATAATTCGCATTAATTTTAAAATTCTACTTATAATTCTATTCAAAATTACTTTATAATTTATTTATAATTTTATTTGTGTGTATTTTAATATATATTTTGTGTGTGTGTGTTTTTAAAATATTTTTCACACGTTATATAGTATAAAATTATAAATAATGTAGTTCTATTTATAATTCTATTTACAATTTTTAGTAACCATTTTAAATTATAGATCTGATTTTACGTCAGATTTCAAGATAAAATTCTATCGTAGTTTCATACATTGCATGTATTTTAACATATATTTTATACACATGTCGTATATTCTAGATATCTTAAATGTTTTATTACACAACACATAAAAAAAAATAAATAAAAGTACGCGAATTCCTGAATTCTGACGCAAATTACAAGTCGTCCTAGCGGACGGTTTCCAATTTTTACGGTCGATTAGGTTCTCCTGAAAGAAATATCCGTGTCTATCCACGTTAATCTCGGATACGCTCTTCGAATTGTGCCGTCTCTTTGTGAGATGGCTGGGCACGTCAAGTTGGTTGAGGCCATGTCTGTGTCAAGTTGGTGCCAACAAGTCTACCGCGCGCGCTAACCAGCTGCACTGGTAGACTGCTTGCTGCCCGCACGCGGGGCCCCGCGGGGCCCCGCAAGGCCCCCGAGACCGGTTATACTTGACCCAGCGCGCGATTCGTTGCGCGTTGCGCCTGAGACCGGATCGCTGTCCGCTACCGAAAAACACACGCGCGCGCGCAACGAACACGGCTCGAAGATGCGTGGATCGCACATACGAGTCATCCGGGAATGAGTGGATGTCGACTCGACACACGGAAAGAGGAGGGAATAGATTGGTAGGAATTTATAAACGAGGATATATGAAACCTCGCGGAACCAGAGATGGGAATTTGCAAATGAACTATTGAGAGAAGAGATATGCTCCTTACTTTATTTTTAATTTATTACTCAATCGTACGTGCCGCATGAGCCTTTCGAAAAGTTATTCGAAATCAAGGATCTACAGAAGCGATAATTTTATTTTTCCTCTCCGAGGTCTCTTTGAGAATTAATCTCCATGAAATGAATGATTCGTGATGTTCTGTGGAGTAAAAGAATTAATCCTTTTGCTACTAAAGATGACTATAATCACCCATCAAAATTTTTGTTCCAGATGCATGTCCAAAATTTGAACATAAAAGTCATAAAGACGTTTTAAAAACGTCCTTAAAGCATTTTTATGATATTCATAAGAATATGATATTCATCTTATGATATTATAATGTTTAAAGCGGTGTCTACAATAATATTTTAGGGCGTAAGAGTTAAAGCTTGAATTCACCAATCATAGTCGATTATTCTTCTCATTTTCGACTGAGATTGGTCAATTTAAGTTTTAAATCTTAAATCTTACGCCTTACAATCTCATTGTAGATACTGCCTAAAAAATAACTAAATGACATCTTTAAAACATCTTATGTTTCGATTTTAGATATGGTGTTCTCTAGGATACAAGAACATTTTTCATATGGATCCGGCAATCTTTTGTAATATTGATTTATGCGTATCCATTTTTTGAAAAATTTATTATATTAAACCTTATTAAAGAATTTAAAAGATTTAAGAACTATATATTTAATATACAAAGTGTCCAAAAAAGATCGAGATTCCGGATTTACTTGGGAGGATGATGCTTTTGACAAAAATGTTTTAGACAAAAGTTTAGGATTTAAAAAATGTAGGGTTTAAAAAGATCTATTTATTGATCTTATCAGTTTGATCTTGGATCATCACAAGGTCAACTTGAATTTTTTAAATGGAAATCTCCATTTTTTTATTGCATATTCTTATAGCTGATCTCGACAGTTTTTCAAACACTACAATGAAATTCCTTTTGATGAGAATAAAAATTTGCAAAATTGAAAATTGAAAATTATGCAATTTGTGCAATTACATAATTTTTTTTAAAAGTAACTGTGTTTTCTTTACACCAATTGATTCGTCTCATTATTCTGTTCATGAAAGTATTGAGATACAGTTATCAAAAAGTAAATAGTTTATGAGATATTTTATGTTAAAATGTGTGTTAAATTTTGTTAACTCATATTTCAAAGAGATACTTAATATCAAAGGGAGTTTTATTTTTAGCTCCGATCTACAATAGGTGTAGTAAACCTTAAGGCCTAAGAAATTGATCAATCACTCGAATTTGGAGAAAAGACGTATCGATTAATTGATCAATTTCTTACGGTGGTGTTTTGAAAAGTTCTCGAGATCAGCTATAAGAATATGCAATAAAAAATAAGTTTCGATTTAAAGAATTCAAGGTGACTTTGACTTGATCTTGGCAAAGCCACTCAAGATCAAACTGATAAAAAATAAATAGATCGTTTTTAAACCCTTAAACAATTTTTGTCTAAAACATTTTCACTCTGATGGCTCGAAGCTTGTTCAAATACGGCTCAGCATAATATTGTCTTTTCTCTTTGAAATTATCATCCAGACAATTTGAACTTTCGCTTGTGTTCCAACAGACTTCAGGATCGAACCGTTTCCTACTCTCATGTAGTTGCCATCTTTTCTAGAACCCAATATGTTTCCAGAAACTTAAGGATCTTCTGTCGTTCCTGCAAGGTGAAGCCTTCGAATAGGATCCCTTTCAACGCTTTCCACGATGACTAGTTTTTCTAAGCGACGATGTCCGAGCAACCGTCACTTTTCAGGAAAATGATCCTCCGTGTTTGCTCTTTTGAGTCTTCTTCGGACAGGGAGGGAGAAAATAATTTTCTTGGACCTTGTGTGTCTCTTAGCACTCCTCAAGTCCCTGTCTCGGTATTCATCCTTTTCACTCCCTCACGGAAAAATTATGGTCAAAAACCGTAAGTGAAGCAGTCTTCTCTCTTTAAAAAAAAATTTTCATCTGGCGTTCTTTTTCAATTTTGTACCTCCTGTACAGCATCTGATATTTATTTTCAGAAACACTGCGGACGTATTGTTTCTCCCCCCTCCCCCCGCTTCTTTTAAAACTAAAGAAATTTAATCGCAATATATAGTATACTACAAAAATCATTTAAACAATTTCATCCTTTACATCAGAGAACAATTCTGGGCTCTGATTTATTAAATTACTCTCTCCCTAAACAAAATAAGAAGCTAATCTATCAGCATGACTTTATTTTTTCATTTATTTGACTTGTGAATAGTACAACATCATTAAATCTTTTTACCTGGTAAGGTTCTTTCCAGCTATTTTACAACTTGGGTGCTTTATCTTTCGTCCTTCGAGAATTATAAAATCATACATTTGTCTCACTTCAAAATAAATTCGCTTGGCTTTTTGGTCATACCGGTCTTAATCTTGATCCGTGGTTTTCTTTGTCCAGTGATCCGTGGTTTCTTTGAAGATTTAATGTATACACGTTTTTTCTAACATTTTTGTGGATCTCTTTTAACTTCTTTTTAATCCCTTTTTAATCTTCTAATTTTCGCGTTTCTGAAAAATTTCCTCTCAATAAGTCAATTGATAATCTGAAATCTTGGGCAAAATAAAACTTCGCTGGAGTCACACCAGCGGTTTCATGCTTCAAAGATTTATACATTAACAAATACAAGAAAAACTTTATCTCTCTAACTTTCAGAAATAAATTTAGATAATTCAGATTTGTTTAATGTTATTATCCTTATATATTTGACCATTCGACTGAGGATGTAGAGCAATTGTCCTTATTATTTCCGGATAACTCGCGGAAAATTGACTCAAAATTTTTTTCTCGATTTGTATGAACCTTTAAGGAAACTCCTGTCTAAAATTATTTGATTTAAGAAAACATCTGAAACAGTTTTTGCTCTAATATTGTTTAATGGGAAAGTTACCATCCATTTGATGAAACAATCTATGACAAATAAATATTAGATAATTATTTATTTTCACTTCGAGCATACAGAATTGATGCCAAGAAGGGACTTGGTTTACAATTTGTCTCCTTAACCTCACGCATCCTTCCATAGTTCCCTGATCTATCTTATCCTTTACATCTTCCCTCTCTTTTCTCTTTTCTCTTTCACGCTTTTCTCGCCTTACATATTCTCTCTCTTCCTACCCCTCGAATCCCATTTTCTCCTCCTAACTAAATATTCTCCTACCCTTTACGACCTCTCGCTGCTGGCTTAAATGTAAATTCTTCCTTATAATCCTGACCTCTTTTGCTCTTTTTATCTTCTCCTTTCCTTTCCAAATTCTTACTAACACTTCTCCTTTTCTTGCATCCAGATCCTCGCTCCATATTTTTTCCCACACCTCTTCCTTCCTTGCCCCTAAAACACTAAACCAATCCTTTATTTCCCTACAATCCTCTATATAATGCTTAAAACAATCCCTATCTTTACTACAGAAACTACATCTTCTCTCCCCTTCTTCTAGCCAATATTTATTCCACTCTTCCATGTTTCCGCATCTTAGTCTGGTTAGCGCTCTTACCCCTTCTCTTTGGTTTATTTTTTCTAAATTTTCTCTCATAAGATATCTTGGTATGCTTCCCTCTGCTAAAATCTCTTTATACCTCCCATTGTATTTCGCTTCTGATATTTTGCTGTTTTCCTCTGCCCTTGCAATGTCTCTTTCCCTCTTAACTAACTCTATTTCACTGTATTCCCTATCTCTCTCCCTATTCCCTCCCTCTCCCTTCACCCCTCCATTCTTTGCATTACCTCTATTTTCTTCCGACTTATTTTTCCAGCCCCCTTCCTCTTTTTCTTTCCAGCACAGTCCCACTAAACTTCCCTCTCTATTTTTTACCCTTTCCTCGAACCTTTTTACTCTTATTCCCCAACCTATCTTCAGTTTATTCATACCTAATTTCCTTGATATCATATATCTACAATAGTCCAATCTAAACATCCACCTCACATAGTCCATCATAATTTTTTCTAATTCTTCACTTTCTATCCCCTCCCCCCACAGTTCGACTCCATAACTAATTACACTCTATACTAAATACTTAAATAGGTTCCATTTTCTTATCAAATCGTTCCTGCACATTCTCTCTCCTAATATTTTCCCCATACTTTCCTTACGGCTATCCTACCTTTATTTGCTAACTTTTTAATATGTTCCTTATAATTACCTTTCCTGTTAAACATGAATCCTAAATATTTGAAAATCTGCACTTCTTTATCCTCTCATCTCTCCATTTCCATATTTCCTTTTTCTCATTGTTACCTCTATTAAAAACTAGAATCTTAGATTTCCCCACATTCAGTTCTAATTTCCTCTTCCTTAAAAATTTCCTAAACGTTTCTATCATATCCTCCAAGGCTTTCTTGTTCTTTTCTAACAATACAATGTCGTCCGCATATGTTAAATTTCATATTCTTACTCTACCTATCTCTATTCCTCCTATCTCTCTATCTTTTAGCATCTCATCTATCCCCGCCTTATACAAATTAAATAACAGTGGACTCAGAGCGCATCCCTGCCTTACTCCTTTTCCCGTCCTGAAGTTTCTTGACAGTCCGTTGTTCGTCTTTACGATTGTTTCCGTTCTTTCATAGATATCCTCAATACTTCTTAACAGCCCTTCTTCTATCTCTTTTTCTTTAAGAATCTTCCATAGAATATCTGTGTTCACATTATCAAACGCCGCTCCGCAAAAAAAGCATAAACCTTTCTTTCTTTTCCTTCCAAATTTCTTCCTCTCTGCGCCATATGACTCAGCACATATATGTTGTCCAATGTTGACCTTCCCTTTCTAAAACCTGCTTGTGTTTCCGGTAACAGCCTCCTCCTTTCAGTTTCTTCTTCCAACCTTCTTCTAATTACCTCTGCCAATATTTTATATGCTGTACATAAGAGAGAGATTCCTCTATAATTACTGGATACGTTCTTATCCCCTCTCTTATACAATGGTACCATTATACTTTTTCTCCAGTCCTCTGGGATTTCATTATCCTTCCAAACCTGCTTCAACAAGATCACCAGGTTACTTCTCCACCAGGTCCTTTCCTGCATATATCCACGCTTCCATCGGAATTCCATCTATTCCTACTGCTTTCCTTTTCTTCATTCTTTTCACCACGTCCTATATTTCTTTATCTTGGATGTCTTCAACCTTCTTTTCTCTCCACTCCCTCTCCTGTATCTTCTCTTCTTCTTCCACCTCAGTTTCTGTTCTTCCTAGCAACTTCTTAAAGTGCTCCCTCCGTATTTCCTCTATATCATTCTCCTTCACTGTCTTCCTTCCTCTCTTTCTGTTTATATATCTCCATACTTCTGTCTCCTTCCTAATCTCCCTTAGTTCCTTCTCCTCCTTTTCCCTTTTTTCTTTCTGTTTCTCCTCCATGAATTTTTCTTAACTTTCCTTTTTCTTCCAAGTACTCTTTTCTTCATATCTTTCCTCTCCTCCATGACAAATAAATACTTATTTTCGGAAAAAGTTGTTGATAAAGGAAGAATGTCCATCTGAACACTCTCATGGAGTATCGAAATTATAGTAAGATTCTCTTTTCACTTGTGATGAAGATTCCTTTCCCTACAGGACCCTTTTTCGCAACATAAATTTTGCATTATTTGCATCACTCTTCCACATTTTGCTTATAGATCGTTCAGTAAAATCGTCTCTGAGTTTTCTYCAAAGTCTTGTTGACAATATGTCCGTAGAAAAAATATCACATGAACTTCTTTCAATATGTTTGSTTAACTTGTTTTTTAGGTATGATCAATTGAACAATGCTTTTTCTCAACTTAGGTGCTTCTTTTATAAAGGATACTATACTTTACTTCGAAGGAATCCTAATAAGACCAGTAAACTTTAGTAGTAACGTTTTTTGAAGCAATTTCCTGCTAGAAAAACAGCCTTCTCTAGCTTCTTTTGGCAGAAGAATAATGGAAATGCTTTRATATTATTATCTTCTAGTTAAATTAAATCATTCATTGATCGAACTTCGATCGAAGCTAKATATGGTTGGTGCTCAATAATATTTTTATTTCAAAACTAAACACGATATTCCAGTACACATTCAAACTACGCGCCGAATACAGCCGATCRTAATAACGCAGTTCTAAACTGGAATAGAGTTCAAGTCACAAATAAATTGATAAATCATCAAATTAATACTGATGCTAATGRGCATTTTAAAAACTGCAAAGAACTTATTGCGAAAAATATTATTTCAACTAGATAAACCTGGAATTTTCTGCCTTGCCGGAGCGGACGTCTTTTCCAATTCGACTATCGAAGCATATGGCAATACTTAACAATAYGCAATAACTAATATCTATTGGGGAACATTGTAAGGCGAGCGTGTAAATAATAATAAATTTCCGACCGCTATATGAACATCAACCAAAGTTTGGCAGTGATTTAATTTATTTGATGTATTCATATAGCGATCGGAAATTTATTATTATCTTCTAGTTGTTCCTTATGTCAATCTTCAGAATTTTTTTCAAACAAAATTATCCATGCGATCGAACTTTCTTACTTTGAAGCATCTTTCAGCTCAATTCTAGCACAATATTGACTTCTGCACAAAGTCTGAATAAGAATTGGCCAGGTTTTTACAGCAGCAATTTTTTCAAGGTAACACCTCCTGCCGTGTTTATATGTCCCAAATATTTTACCTCCATCATAAAAAGAAATTTTTAGGGTTCAAATTCCTTCAAATTCCCGTAAGCAAAGGAAAGTTTTCTTTAAATAAATTATCATTTCTTCAAAACTTTTGCTAAATATAATAACATCGTAAAAATAGATTAAACAAATCTTAGAAAGAAATTTCAATTAAAATTTGTTTCATTATTCGTTTAAACGTAGCAGTACACAGCCAAAAGGCATTACGGTAAATTACCACAAACCGTTACTAATAAAAAATGCAATTTTTTTTCTTTATCTTGCGGACAGATCTTTATTTGTCAATATTTGCTTTTTAAATTAAAAATGGAAAATCAAGTTATAGCTGAATAGCTGATCGAGACTATTTATTCGTGAAGGATAGAAATCTTTCGTTATAATGACATTTAATTTGCGATAATCAGCGCAAAATCTTATTATTCCATCTTTTTACTTAATCAAAACAGTACGTATATATTTTTTTTCTGAATTGGAATGCACCTAGTTTAATGGGGAGAGAATTTTTCATATTACATGTTCCCAAATTTTACGATTCTCAACAACATTTTCAGAAAATACATCTCGAAATTCATTAAAAAAACTTTGCAAAAATTTAATTTTGGGATTCTGCTTGATAAAAAAATCAAAAAATTAAGATCTAAAAATAGAGATTGATGAAAACTATTTTAAATTTTGACTATTTCTTTTTTATGTATTCTTTTTTATATAATAAAATATAGATTTTCGTTAAAAATATTTTTCTATTGCAGTATTTTACTATTGGAAATTGTAAAACATTGTAAGACTCACGCAAAAAATATTTTTAAGCACCAAGATTCGCTTTGACCGAATAAAGCCTTCTTCACTTATTAATTTTAATGTTGTTCATATCAATCGATTTTCACTTAATACGTTTATTTTACTATAGTTTTATATTTTCATTAACCGTTCTCATAATAACTTCTTAAGCCCGCGGCACACAATGCTTGTTTTCTTGCTGGATTTTGCTTGCGTTTTAGTAAATTACTAGAAATTCTGACTTCTATTTGCAATTTTAGTAGCTTGATTTTAAGCGCATAAATTGCTATCGAGGAAAATCCTTTTATGAGAATTTGCGATAATAGGAGTGAAACTTGAGGAAACTTCATAAATGTTTTTTACTTTGAGGAATTGGCCAGGCTTTTACAGCAGCAATCTTTTCAAGGTAACACCTCCTGCCGTGATTATATGTCCCAAATATTTTACCTCCATCCTAAAAAGACTTTTTAAGGTTCAAATTCTTTCAAATTCCCGTAAGCAAAGGAAAGCTTTTTTWAAATAGATTATCATTTCTTCAAAACTTTTTACACATTTAATGACTTTATATGATTTAATATTTTCTCGACAAATTAAAAATTTTTAAAGGTCACAATCAGATTCAGCTCCAAAATTACAAAAAAAAATATACCGTTTTTACTTCGGTCTAAAATCGACTTTTTACCCATTATCYTTTTTGGAATTTACTTTAAAGAGAACTTTTTAAATTCGATAAAACATTAACACGTTTGCTACCACTCAAKTTGGAAAAATCGCTGCTATGGCTCATGCCTTTCTTGCAACAGTTTTACATAATATCACACATCGTWTTCTTGTAAACACATATATGGGTAATCAACAACAATTAATAATTAGTAATCAACTTATACACATATATGGGTAATCAACAATGTCACAGACATGTGACGCCGGGGCTCAAAACGAACCGATGTGTGACGCGTGGACACATTTATGTAGCGAACATGTTAAGAGAATCTTCAATATGAGAATATAGGAAGCAATGCTTTATTTAATATTATTTCCCGTATTAGACATTCTTTTATAAAGAACAGACTCAAAGGTATTTCCCATCAACTTTTTCAAAAAATCAACTAAAATACTCCTAAAATACAATCATCATTAATTTTTGCAACGAACATAAGAACCTCTAAAAGATAATTCCCAAGTTGAACAGATACTTTGCAGATACTTTATATTACAATTAAAATTTTCTTCCTCATGGAATATTTCAAATTACAATTACATATATGTATCTTAATTTTTGGCTTATTCAATTCAACAAGATTATTTAATCAAAACAAAACATCAGAGTTTGTATTAACTCTAAAAATGCAACATTCATTTTCTACTTCACTAGCACAAAAATCATCCTTGAAATCATGCTTAATTCTATTTGTTCTGTAAATTCATCATTTCATCATAATTTCCGATTCTCACTTCACGAGTCGAACTCACCCCGCCCAGTTCGACTACTCCTTGTTCTGCTGAGACACTCAAAACGAAAGTGACCTACTTTTTCACACTCTCAACATTCTTTTCGTTCTCAGTTTTATTATTAGTTTTATTCTTTTTGCTCTTTTTTCAAATTTATTTTTATTAAATTTCCTAGATCTATTCTCTCCCTTTTTCCTTCTTTTTCTTTATCCTCTTCCTCCAAATTTTCACCCCGTTTTTTTCCTTTTTTATTAAAGCTTCGGTTTTTTCGGTTCTTTTTTTCTCAGCTATTTTCTTGTATTAATTTTATAGCTTTTGCTCTTTCAACCGCCACTCTTAAAGATGTTACTCTTTCCAATTAGAAAGTTTCTCTCACAAATCGGAAAACGGAAACAAACTGTGCGCGCGCGATTTCGTCTCAAACAGAATGTGAACATTCGGAAGAAGCTAATTGCGATAATCTTTCCATATCAGAACCGAGAGATACCAAATTCTTTCCAAAATTTTATTTTCTATTCGTAAATTGAAAATAGTAAGGATTGACTTTCTTYGAAACGCAATTCTAATAGATTTCTAATATCGAATTTCGCGAATTCCAAGTTTTCTAAATCTTGCACACTTTCTAAGTGCGCGAGTTTTCCCTCTTAAGCACGATACCAAAATAGTA
>JANQDE010001370.1:3524-13773 GCA_037157785.1 Cephalotes varians
ATATATATATATATATATATATATATATATATATATATATATATATATATATACATATTTATCAAAATCGTATTGTTTTATTGATTTTCTCATTTTTGATTTTTTAGATTGTCAAGAGCCAGGCGTTGTTCTGAAAATGCATTTGGAATTCTTGGAGCAAGATTTCAAATATTTCGATCAGCTATGCGATATGATCCAGATGATGCTTCAAAAATTATTTGGGCATGTTGTTGTATTCACAATTGGTTGAGAAATCAGATTGTAGGTAGGAATATGTACACTCCCCCAGATTTTCTAGATCTAGAAGACAAATTGGTCAAATATATTTGGATGAATGGCGAGAAGTTAGGGCACATGGCATGATTGAATTTAAACAACAAGGTGGTAATCGTCACGCTAATGCAAGTCTTCAATTAAGGGACAGATGGTGTTAGTATTTCAATTCTGGAACCGTACCATGGCAGGAACGTATGGTACAATAATTTATACATGAGATATTAATATTATAATTATTTTATGTATTATATATTAAGTTATATTATTATAATTATAAAAGTTTGAAAGAAATTAGTTAATAGCTGTTAAAAAAATACAAAATAAAAGTTAATATAAAATGTTTTAGTGACTATGTTTACACGTTATATGTTTACATATATTTTAAACATAACAGAAGATGCTTAAAATATGTGAAATATTATTATTCAATAATAAAAATGAAATAGAATTCTATTTTTTATTATATTGTGAAATCAAAATACATAATTTATATTTAATTATAATTATAATGACAATGCCTTATTAATATTGCTGTATTAAATAACATAATTTATGTGAAACTATGAACATGTAAAAACAAACTTCTGTTATACTATATCACAAAACTGTCACATAACACAAAAAATAAAAAATTCTTAAAAAAACAATTTTTCAAACATTTCTTTTGTTTGATAATAAAATTAATGTGTGCGTGTGCGTGTGCGTGTGCGTGTGCGTGTGCGTGTGCGTGCGCGTGCGCGCGTGCGTGCGTGCGTGCACGCGTGCGGCGTGCGTGCGTGCGTGTGTTTTACATATCACATTTCATATGTTAATCGCATTTAGAATTTTGAAAAAAATAATACTATATGTAAAAACACTTTAGATAAACTGAAAATCATAATGAAAAATAATAAAATAGTAAAATAATAAAATAATAAAATAATAAAATAGTAAAATAATAAAATAATAAAATAATAAAATAATAAAATAATAAAATACTTTTTTATGGAGAATTCAGTATTTTTATAATCATATCTTCACAATGCCGTCTTTGAATGAGATCCATTTCTTTTAGCCTAGCAGCAATATAAGAACCAGAATGTTCAGCAGCATCTACTTGAGGAATTACTGTTGGTTGAGAAATCACTTGTTTCATTAAATCTAAGGCATCTTCAGTAGCTGAGGTTTTCAATTTTTTTGCAACTTCTCGTTTTTTATATAAAGATTTTTTAGAAGTATCCATGACGGACGTTGACTCTTTTGGAACTAATCTCTCTGGAAAAAGGCAGAAGATTTTGATTCTTCAGATGATATTTGATTGTATGTCAGTGGAAGTAGATTTTTCAGACAAATTATTCAAAAGAATTGTTGTGTCTTTGTCCAAATCTTCTTTCTCAGATGGAATATCTGTTAATCATGAACAAAATTTAAACTACATGCTTGCTATTAAAAATAACATATGTCTTTATAGGATAAAAAGAAATACACCTACTTTGAATGTTTTGTTTCCATAGGAAGAAGGAAGTATATCTATGTGTGAAGATAATTGTAATTCAGTAGCTAAACTTTGCGAAACAGGATTTTGCAATTCAGTAGGAAGTTGTTGAGATGTTGTGAAAGTCTCTTTTGATGTAGAAATATTTGAAGTACTTGCTGCTGTTGCACATGTTTTTTTGAAAAATAATAAACTATTATATAATGGCCACTTTAGTTTATCTCAGCTCCCTTTCTACTTGCTCTTTGTAATGACTCTTTCATTTTCCTTAAATTCCATAAATGTATCTCTCATATTAATAAATCTCTTTTTCACTATAGCACCTATATCAAAATTATTATAATAAAATGTGACATAACAAAGATAATAATAAATAAATATAATCTTAAAGATAAATAATTCTAAAATATTTTTTAAACAAATATTTAAAAATGTATATTTAACATATTTACATTTTCATATTAAAAATATTTTCAATATAAAAGCTATATTACGTTTTTATATTAAAATATATATATATATATATATATATATGCTTAGTATTATATTTACATGTATTTTCATATTAAAAACAGTAAGGCTCGGACTTCCGTCCTGACCAATAGGGGACAGAACTTCTGCCCTCGCCTCCGCAGATTCGGGCTTCGGGATACTGTAGGACTCGACGTGCCGTGCCATGCTGTAATCGGTTCATCATATCCACTAAAAATCCTCTTCCGTCCAACACATTCCGGGGCACGACGGAACTGCTTTGGGTTTAATATCATTTAGGTTTACTTCCACTAGGATTAGTTACTACAACTTAGGTTAGAAAAGGGTTCAACCGTTATATATAACGGGTTGAATTAGCAATTAACAAAATCTTTTGCGCCAATTATTCATATCAAATCTTTTATACAAATAATAAATATCACATTGATTGAATAAGATAATGCAGTTCTTATGTATATAAATAATGCGTAATATTTGTATTGAACAAGATAACGTAATTTTAAGGAAGGTTATAACTTGGCGTCAGTTATTGATTTCAAATCTTTCATACGTGTTACTATCACTTAGAAAAAGTTACTACTATTTGGATTAAAAAAGGTTTATTACTACTTGGGTTACAATAATTTGTTACAAAGTTATTTCCACTTGGATTAGAAAAGGTTTACTATCACTCCACTTGAGATAATCATTACTACTTGGGTTAGAATAATTTATTACAAAGTTGCTTCCACTTGAGTTTTATTACCACTTAGGTTACAATAATTTGTAAACAAAGGTACAACTACTTGGGTTTGTTATTACAAATTAGCTTTGAAAAAGTTAATATCACAGGTTAGAATAATTTGTTATAAAGAATAATTTGTTACACTTAGATTGTACAAAAATTAATGCGTTCACGACGAGCGCGTACACTTAGCGCTTTTTTTACCTTTTTTTAAAAAGGTGTTATAATCACTTATGTTAGAAAAGGATGTTATTAAAAAATCCCACCACCACCCTCATCGTCTTTAAGAATATTAAGACAATGGTCGTTTCTTTTTTTACTATCACCTGAGTTAGAATAATTTGTTACAAAGGTATCACTTAAATTGTGCCAAAATGTTTACGCGACAAGCGCGTACACTTCGCTCTTTTTTTCTTTTTTTAAAAAAGGTTTGTCCAATATCCTAAATAATACTTTTTTTTTAATCTTTACTGCACCCATATAAAATTTGTACAAATTTGATAACGTACATTCTTAAGGTTAACATATTGCTTAATTTTGTTCTATTTTACATAATATTTATTCTATTCTATATAATATTATTTGTAAATATGTAAATATATTTGAAAAAAAAATTAATATACATTTTTAATAACAGTTTTTTGTAAATAATATATAGATATCCTTAGCACCTCTAGGCCATTGCTTTTTTCTAACTTGTATATCATCAATTTCAATCCAAGTGCTAGATGTTTATTCTCTACACGTGCTTATATAAACCTTTTTCGATACATGAATCATTATGAAATATAGCATTCATAACTCTATACGTCTGTCCAACTATTAATATTTTAGTTGTCGGGACAGCACATAAATTAAATTTTTGTGGTATCTTTATTAATTAGTCATTTTGTAACGAAAATGATATTAAATGTATAACAAGTATATCTTTCATCAAATCTAATTCATTTTTTAAAAATATATCGTTTCTTCCACAATGTTCACATGAATTATTAAACGATTGATATCAATGTGAAAATGTAGTATTTAATAAATCTTTAAGATTAAATCTTTTTTTCTTCATCATATTAATTGAAATTGAAAGTAGAACATTATTAGAGGTAATAACTTTTGAATTACCACATGAATTGCATCAACAAGTAGAAGTAACTTGATGCTCTACCATATTTTTTATGTAATCATATTTTGTACAAAGAGCTGTAAGAAATTCGAATGCATCCCGTTTAACAGCATTCGAAAAATACTCTCCTAAAGATTGCTGTATTTCATAGGTATTCAAATTATTCATTCCATGTTCATATTGATACGCAAATAAATTTAAAACATCCAGTTTATCATAATTGAATAATTGTTTTCTTATAATATTTAAATGTAATAAACATTGTAATGCTGCATTTGCATAATATGAAACCTTGTTTACATTTTGAAAACCTCGCATAAACCAAAAGATACTTTTTGGTGGAATTTTTTCATTTGTCTCTTGTACTGAAGTAATTATTTTTGATAATATCCGGAATATCTTTAATTTTATGATAATGCTCTTTTGAAATAGTAATTGTGGCGGTCACCACAATGCTTGGCCGCGCGCGGGCTCGGAGGTGCCGAGTGGTTCGTGGCGCACCGCTATGCGGCGCAACGGCCCAGCGTTTACTCGCATCCAAGAGTACGCACAAGTCCTTTATAAGAAGACCACCCGCGGCGAGAAAGTCATCCTGTTTCCAGTCAGATCACTGGTATAGTGCGTCTGACTGTCTTCAGAGTAATATTAAGAGAGTGAACCTCATTCAGGCCTCTCTGAGGAGCGAGCTGGTTCGAGGACCTCCTATAGAAGTGAGCCTACGCAGGCCTTCTCGTCGGAGTGCGCCTTCATTGGCCTCCAGAACAACTCACGGGAGAGAGCCTCTTCTTCAGGCCTCCCGAGAGGAACAGTGTCCCGGAAGAGGAAGCAGCAGCCTGCACCACCATCAGTGCAGGATACAGTCCCCCAAACGCACACGCCGTGCTCAACAAGGACTGGCCACACTCCAGCGTTCCAGACACGCGGCGAGGATCTGCGACCGTGGCAGCTGATCCCGATCCAGCTGCCGCACCGAGTACCAACGGCGCATCGGTATTTCCGACCGATTACAAGGGACGCGGGCACCCAGACCGACCACCAGGTCAGGGACCAGGACTCCCAGACGTGCAGCCCCCGGAGCCTCCACCGACGACGCCGCCCGGAAGACCAAGAACACCCGGCCGTCGACGGATCCGACCGGTCTCCTTCGCCTGCATAAAGACGATCCTATCAAACCGCCCTTCTTAAGGCGAACTGTCAATCCGCCCTTTTCAGGGCGACCAAATAAGAACATACACCGGACACCTCTCTCGATCACAAAGCGTTAATCGTGTGGAGTGATACGCACTACGACATCACCCACAGTAATCATTTCTGATTCTGGTTTATGCATTTGTTTAAGCCGATTATATTCAATAATAGCTTTTTCACTAGCAAATACAGATGAAGGGTCAAAATTAATTAAATGCATTTAAAGACGTTACTCAGGACATAGTAACATAAACTTGGTCGCAACTAAATATGGAATTACCTATATCCATAATAGCGTTTTGCAAACTCAATCCTTGGCTTTTATGAACAGTGATACCATAACTCAAGGATAATGGAAATTGTTTTCTAATAACATATGCTCTATCCATCACTTGAAATTTAACACTTACTCTTTCAATAAAATACTCCAAACCAGATGGTAAAAGAAGCTTGATCTTTTCTATATGGCAAAGACGACATTTCATAGTTAGAAAATTTCTAGATTCAAACTTTACGTTGCAATATCTTCGTTTGTAGGACACGTAGGAAAAGAATAGAGGCAAATTAATTATGACTTTAAATCACAATCAGCGATCCCTAAAATCTCTACATATCAAATTTTATAAAAATTAGTCGCGTTTCTAATTTTTATCAGCCATTTTGAATTTTAGAATTCAGAATTCAGATTCATAATCAGTGACCTCAAAAACTACAGATTCATAACCAGTGACCTCGAAAACCCCTATATACCAAATTTTATATAAATTGGTCGCATTTTCAATTATAACTCGCCATTTCGAATTTTATAATTCTGACTTCAGATTCATAACTAGCGACCTCCAAAATCTTTACATACAAATTTTAGAAAAATTTGTTGCGTTTCTAATTTTTGCCCGCCATTTTAAATTTTATAACTTGAAATTTTAGAAATTAGACTTCAAATTCGTAACCAGTGATATCGAAAACCTTTACATACCAATGTTTATACAGGATGAATTTTAATAAGTGGATCAACGTTTTACCATAGGAGATGAGTTATCGACTGCAACTGTAATAAACTAAACGTTCCATAGATGACAGTTGCTTGGGTCGACCGTGCATACTGAGTGTCCGAGTGTGATGTACAGTCAAGTTCTAAAGTATGAATTAAATGGCATATATTAATTTATAGAAGCTATGCATGCTTAATTAATATATTTAACACGTTGAGCGCCACGCGTATTTCTAAGGCAATCCTGTTCAGGCCACGCGCGCCGCTTAGAAGCGTATTGTAGGGCCAGTTTATTATCGCAGTAGAACAGTGCTCAAAATTAAATGCACATTTCAGCCAGATTTTCGAGGCGCAGCCCACCGTCCTCCCACTACCCACTACCACAGCATACTGTCTGCCACCAATCTACTGTCAGCCACCGATGGCTGACGTGGCGCTCAACGTGTTAATTCTAATATATTTAACTCTTTCTTTAAATGCGTTTAAACGATTTATTTTTGGACGTTTTTATTTTTATACAACTTTCCTTACGCATTCTTTTCAAATAAAAAACGAAATTCTTTTTACGCGATTTTTTATTATGCGGAACATATCGCGTAAAAAGAAAATTAGATGTAAAATGCTATTTTTATAGAATACTACAAATGCTGTAGAGTGCAAAAAAATACTATTTTATAAATAATACTTTATAAATATAATTCTTAAAGAACAATCGCGTTATTATACTTTTCTATAAGAAGGGGTATTGTTCTGAATTTTTGACATATAAAAACAATAAAAATTATAAWTAACGTGGATTTCCACACCACCCTTGAGGTCCATTTTTAGCACGTTAAATTTTTTTTTTTAATGGACTTTCGTCTGGAGTATATTCTATCGCATTTTCTAACCTATTTTTTTGAAATGTAAAGCTTAACAGACATATTGAAGTCATATTACGTAAGAACACACACAAATAAGAAATTACATCAACGTGTGACTGTGCGCAATATATCCACAATCTATCATATTTTCAAAGCATGTTGATGTAATTTTTCATCTGCGTCTGTTATAAACACGATTGTTCTATAAGAATTATACTTATAAAATATTATTTATAAAATAGTGTTTATAAAATAGTATTTTTTTGCACTCTACAGCATTTATAGTATTCTATAATATATAGCATTTTACATCTAATTTTCTTTTTACGCGATATGTTCCGCATAATAAGAAGTCACGTAAAACGAATTTTATTTTTAATTTGTTAAGAATGCGTAAAGAAAGTGTAACGGTGCTATCTTTCGCTCGGATGCGAAAGCGGGAGCCGGAGAAGCTCGTCGGATTGCCAGGTTTCGCGGGTAGAGTGAATAGATGCTAGTTTCGTGGATTTAACGTGATAATTCTTTATTTATCGAAGCATTTGATGTTCACTTACAATGCGCGGACATCGGTGTTTTATATCATAGATTTATATGCTGAGGTTTGTATGTCGGACGGAATCAATACAGAAAGGTTTAGAGTGATAATTAGTTATTATCGAAGCATTGGATAGTTATTTCCACGGTATGGAAGTCGGTATATAATCGCTTTACATGCGGCGCGGATAGAATTAAGACAAGACATTTAAATCGGCGTGAGTCATCGGTATTTACATTCGGTCGGTGATCCCCCGCGAGGAGTGCGGGGAAATCGGAGACGTACACAAACAGCGTTAGACGCAGCGCAGGTGGATTGATATAACGATATGAGAAGATTTATTTACAAAGTATGTACAGTTTGACGGTACTCGGTACCCGATAGCGGGTCGCGGCGGGGTGCGGCGAGTACTGCAGTCGCGGCCTTGTGACACGTCAACAATGCCAAGCTTCGGCGAGGGAAAGAGACCGGGAATCTCCGAGTCCCTTGAGCGGTTCTGGGAATTGAGCCGGGAATATCCGTACTCGTGGGAATTCGGAGAGAGACCGGGAATCTCYGTGTCTCTTGAGCGGTTTCTGGAAACGARCCGGGAATATCCGTACTCGTGGAAATTCGGAGAGAGACCGGGAATCTCCGTGTCTCTTGAGCGGTTTCTGGAAACGAGCCGGGAATATCCGTACTTATGTTCTGAGAGAACAAAGATCTCGTGTTCGTAGCCGGGAATATCCGTGCTAGGCGACGAGCGGAGCGGATCTGGTCTTGATCTTTTTCGCGTGGGCCGTTTTATACCCGRCGGCGGGCCGAGTTCGGTGGCGCGGAGCGCGCGCGGTGCGGGCGCGGATGCCCGCGCTCAGCTGTGTCCTTCGCGCCGTTGTTTTGATGCCGCCGATTATGATAATTATATATTTAATACACTTAGTTTTAACGGATTTGATCGTATCATTACAAAAGTTGTATAAAAATAAAAACGCGCAAAAATAAACCGCGTTTAAGAAAAGAGTTAAATATATTGATTAAGCATGCATAGCTTCTATAAAATAATATATGCCATTTAATTCATACTTTATAACTTGACTGTATATTACACTCGGGCATTCAGTACATGGTCAACCCAACCCAACCCAACCTAACCTAACGCAAGCAGCTGTTATCTATGGATCGTTTAGTTGATTACAGTTGCAGTCGATAACTCATCTCTTATGGTAAAACGTTGATCTACTTATTAAAATTCACCCTGTATAAATTGGTCGCGTTTCTAATTTTCGTCCGCCATTTTGAATTTTATAATTCTGATTTCAGGTTCATAATCTCTACATACTAAAGTTGATATAAATTAGTCGCATTTTCAATTATAGTCCGCCATTTTGAATTTTATAATTCTGACTTTAAATTCATAATCAGCGATTTCTAAAACCTCTACATACTAAATTTTATAAAAATTGGTCGTGTTTCTAATTTTTGTCCGCCATTTTGAATTTTATAATTCTGACTTTAAATTCATAATCAGCGACCTCCAAAATTTCTATATACCAAATTTAAGAAAAATTTGTTACGTTTCTAATTTTCGTCCATTTTGAATTTTATAATTTGGACTTCAGATTCATAACCAGTGACCTCGAAAACACCTACATACAAAATTTTATAAAAATTGGTCACGTTTTTAATTTTCGTCCGCCACTTTGAATTTTATAATTTTAACTTCACATTCATAACCAGTGACATCAAAAACCTTTACATACCAAATCTTATATAAATTGGTCGCGTTTTTAATTTTCGTCCGCCATTTCGAATTTTATAATTCTGATTTCAGATTCATAATAACCAGTGACCTCGAAAATCTTTACATACCAAATTTTACATAAATTGGTCGCATTTTCAATAGTAGTCCGCCATTTTGAATTTTATAATTCTGACTTCAGATTTATAACTAGCGAACTCCAAAATCTGTACATACCAAATTTTATATAAATTGGGCGCGTTGCTATTTTAAAAAGACACCATCCCCACTACCTCGCCTCCGGACACTATCCCCACTATCTCGCCTCCGGACACCATCCCCACTACCTCGCTTTCGGCGGCGACGACAACGACGACGTTTCTTAATCCGAAAATTTCCAGATTCAGACTTTGCATCACAATATCTCCGTTTATAGGACACGAAAAAAAATAAAGAAAAAAAATAAAAACAGTCTTATTATACAATTCATACATAAGCTATCGATTGAGCCTACTTAGAATTCAATCGGCTCAATTGTTATTGAGATCTAATAATCCGAAGTGCTTGCAACTCGCTGGCTCGCGTATAGATACACGGTTCGGTTCTCGCGCTACACTTTAGCGCCGAGACACTACCGTGTCTCTGGATATATATACAGGGTGACCCATTTTAACTTAGACAGCCAAATAACTCGAAACATCGCGATTAAATAAAAAAATGTTTAAAACAAAAATTGTTGGATATGAAGGGGCTCATTGAACTATGATCTTGACAATGACCTTGACCTTCATTTTCAAGGTTATTTGAAGGTCTTTCAATTTTCAAATAGAAACCCATATTTTTGATTCCGGATTTTGAAAGAGCGCAAA
>JANQDE010001371.1:2936-16258 GCA_037157785.1 Cephalotes varians
GTATCTCTGAAATTTCTCTTTTTCATGAATAATATACATTTCTTACCTGACAGAGTACTAAGAACCTTTGTTTTTTATAAAATTTATGTGTATCCCTACTCTAAGTATTGAGATAACTTGGGTTCTTCTTCGAGATCGTCAGTCAGTTTTCACAGACTTTTCTAAATATTAGGACGTACAAAATGACTGATCTAAAGAACATTATTGAAGTGTCGTTTCCGGATGACGGTGTAAGTGTGTGTGCATATTGTGTATTTTTTCCTTTTTTTTTATTTTTATTTTTATTTTTATTTTTAGTGGGTGTGGGTCGATCGCCAGGCGGTAACAAATGTACATATACAACACGTATTGTCGCTGAGATTTCGGCGAAAGAAGGTAAGCAAAATATTTATATAATATGTATTGTACAATTTGCATTGTATTGTACAATTTGTATTGTATATTTAATATTTACATGTTATTTTTGTTATAGGACTTATGCCGCGCCCAAATAAAAATTAAGGGCTTTATGATTTTTGAACATCGTAAATGGGTGCGGCACTGTCGTCGCATTGAGTGGATCAGTCAGGAGACCTTGAGGGACGGAGACGAAGATGTCTTTAACTTATCTATTTTATTTGGGGAGAAGACATATGTGCCCGAAAAATGGGACTAAGTGTAAAAAATTTGAATAAAAAATTTTTATATTATAAATTATTTAATGCTTCTTTACTCTCTTCGCGCGGTTTGTTCACAATATAAAATATAATCTCTTAAAATATGTTTGTTACTCGATCTACATTCCTGTTCTTCCCTTTAAGTAAGAGTTGATAAATTCAATGCGAGAGATAACCGAAAAAGTACGTGCATAGATAGAGATAAGGTGGTATGCATAGAGACAAGATGGTAGGTATAGAGAAAAGATGGTAGGTATAGAAAAAGAAAACACGTGGTTCGTTCACAACATAAAATATAATCTCCTAAAATATTTTATCACTTGACCTACATTCCTGTTCTTCCCTTTAAGTAAGAATTGATAAATTCAATGCGAGAGATAACTGAAAAAGTATGCGCATAGAGAGAGAGATAAGATGGTATGCATAGAGAGAAGATGGTAAGTATAGAGAAAACACGCGGCGGCATTTTTTTTTTAATCTAAAGTTATAAATTAATAGAAGTTCAATTTGCTAAATTATCTAAAGTAATTGTTATTATCTAATCGAATAAATAAATTAATAGAGTTTTAATTTATTAGATTATCTAAATTAATAAAGTAATTAATTAAGTAATTAAATGGATTCCCCCTCTCCACGTGACGTCAGGCCCCGTGACGTCATACCCCCTCTCCGCGTGTGACGTCACTCACACGTACACCCCCACCACTCACTAACACATAGTGATCCAGAACCGGCCTTGCTATGCTACTTAGGACACGTAGAGAAAAAATAAAAACAGTCTTATTATACAATTCAAACACAAGCTATCGATTGATCCTACTTAGAATTCAATCGGCTTAACCGTTATTGAGATCTAATAATCCGAAGTGCTTGCAATTCGCTGGCTCGCGTATAGATACACGGTTCGGTTCTCGCGCTATACTTTAGCGCCTAGACACGACCGTGTCTCTGGATATTTACAACATGTTCCAAATGTGTCCTCGGACGTTTCGACTTATCTTTAAGTCATCTTCAACGAGAGAAATGAATAATCGAGATCAATCCATATTACATAAAGTCCTCAATCCCTAGCACAGCCGTCAGTGGGCCGACATTTCGTAAAGTGTGTTCCTCCGCGATATCATTTGTGTAGAATAATATCATCTAATATTCAATTAAATGATAGTTCCAATGATAGTTTGCGTATTTATTGTGAAATGATTGGAATGCGTCCAACTTACCGGCTGTAATAAGGTCCCAAAAATTAAAAAACACAATTATGGAAAAACCACCATTATTAACATCGAATAGGGCGATAAAATGGTTAACCGCGACAATCTGTTTGTAACTAATGTCAAATTTTTATTATCACGAAATATCGGTCTCTAAAAGTCGTCCTCACATACATACTGCGACCGTACTCGCGAGCACGGGCAAACTGCACCGCGCTTCCGGGACAAGTTCCCGTGATTCTCAATCACAATTGTAACACGGACGTCAAGTTAAACTGATGTATGCGAAATCTGGTAATGAATGGGCGCCAGGTACGAGGGAGCGCATCACTCTTCGAGGTATGGCCCGATTTTTGCGTAAGTTTCCACGCACGGGAAGTCGGCGGACGCCGGTGGCGCAAATAGCCGGCTGCTCGGTCTCGTAGGAGGCTCAGGGCGCGGTTCGTACGAGCGGAAGAAGGATGAGGGGTGAGAAAGGCTGACGCGGTAAATAAGAAAAGCACAATTGAATAACGAGTTAATAACAAATATATTTACAATATTCAAGGTCGTCAAACAATATCTGAGCGCGTTCACCGGACGGTTATCTACAGTAAGTACCGTCTCGCGATTTCCGAGATTCTAACTTCAGTTTCTTCAATCTTTAATATCTGCGGCCTCGAGTGCCGCCCCGATTCGACCACGCAAGTGTCGGAGATCTAATGCTCTCGGGATGCGGATCTCACCTACGCGTTCTCCGAGTCTTACCGCGCCAGACAGCTTACGCGAATACAAACGGAAGGATCGAAACTCCTTCAGCTCATCCTACACAATTACAGGTCGTACGGTACAGGAAAATTACATCTAACAGAAAGAACGACGAAATACAAAAGAGACGGCACGCGTTGACTCGGCTGCGGACGGGCGAGGTTGATTCCCGAAACTAATGCCAATTCCCGAAACGCGAAATGCGTAAAAGATACCCCGCCGGGTGGATCACGCGACCGGGCGCGAGACCTCTACTTGCCACGTTCGTGGCCCCGAGAGTATAGACTCTTAAACACAAAATATACTACTCACGATCCATCCGACGAAGGGCAATCGGTGGCCGCACATAGATGAGTTCGCCTCATCGATAGCGTCCCTCGATAGCAGGCTGCTCCTCGATACCGGTCCAACCAGGTCTCCTCGACTCGCGGTTCCTCGGTATGCTCGGCACCTTTGATTCGGACCCTTCTCTCCTCCGCACGGGCACACACTTTAGATCGCGAGAGCCACAGCACGAGTGCCGACCGGTGCGCCCGCGGGAGACACGCAGGCATTGCCGTCCCCTCTAAGGGGGTGTCGTATCCTTCCGGCATTGGCCGGGCCCTTTCTCACGCGTTGCGGACTAATCGCGTGTTGCCGCGGTCCTCGCGGATCCCATAATTCCGAGGCGCTAAATTTGAGTCTCGGCAGGAGCGTCTTGCGGTGTTTGGCCGGGCCTCTTTCCGGCGTTCTCCTGACCGTTACATAGCCGTCACGGGCCTTAGTTCCTCCGGGCGGGATGACTTCGCTCCCCGGCGCCTCCTTTAAATTGCAATTCCTCCTCGGAACGCTCTCGGCTATCTGTCCGCCTCTTGGGATCCCTGCAAATGTATAGCGGCGGCAATTTCGCTCATACGAGGAATATCATAATGAAAGAAGGCTACGACCTGCGTGCTCCCTCTCCCTCGGCGATCCGGGCCATCAGCTCTCAGATGGTTGGGCCACTCCTCTTCTTGGTTCGGTGAAGGCGACGCAAAATACACAAGAAAGTGGTTCGGGCCACCAACTGCTTAAATCTAGACGCTTGGTGAAATTAGCTGATAAAAGCAATACAGAAATACAGGAAAACGGTAGCGCTAAGACCGGTAGCGCTCGCAATACGCTCGCCCGTCCCGGTGCGGTAGAGCGAAGAGTCCGGAGTGCCTCGTTGTCACTTCGCGAATTCCTGGTAACGGACGTCTTAAAACGTCACGTCACAATACACAAAATGATTTATATTTGTAGGTCAACGAACTCACTGCGATTTTATTTTGTTTAAAATGTCGCTGTAAGCATAATGTACGCATTCTATGTCGGATTGTAAATTGATTGGAAATTGATTTTCTTTTTGTTGTTTGATGTTGATCGTTTCCGAGATCAGCCTTTTATAATAATGTTTTTCCCTATCCAAAATTAGTGGGTTATCCCAATCGAAATCATGGTTAAATTCCAACCTGTGATCTGTAACTACCGAGTGATTGGAAGTTTTTCTATTTATGTCTTTTCTGTGTTCAGAAACCCGTGTTCAATTTTCTTTTTGTCTGTTCGACATATGACGCATTGCAGTTTTTACAGGATATTTTATACGACATTTTATTTGAGTCGATCGGAAAATGATCTTTTTGGGCTTTAACAATCCATCCCTTTTTTTTTTATAGTAGGAAAATCCTTTATGGACACCCCTCCACCCGCCATGCTCAAGCCCCGACCTGACCGATCGGGGCGAGCGCGGGCTTCGGGGTAGTGTGGGACTCGGTGTGGCGCCATGCTGCGACAAACACCATACTCACTAAAAACCTACTTACATTCGCGGCCATATGGGGGGGGAAAGGCTAACTAGAGCCTATGCACATGCGCTACCCCTCCCTGGCGTACCTTTTGCAGGGCTACTCCTTTGGTGCGCCCTCAAGACGCACTCGCGCACTTGCTTTGCAGCTTGGGCGATCACCTTCGCCCGCGGGCCGCGATACAGCGCACCCGCGGCCTCCGGATCTCGCCCCTTTTGCGTCGGCAGTAGGCTCGGCCGACGCCGTACTACTCGAGAGTCTTACGGCCCTCCGTCGGTCGATCTGCCTGCGGCCGCGGTCTGGGACAAGTCCCGGGCCCACTCCGCGCAGGGGGGGCGTGGGTTGCTGGAGTAAACCCACTGCCGCCCGCACCGGGAGCCGGTTATGTTTCCCGGGGAGCCCCGGGGACGAACCCCCCCCCCGTCCGCGGGGATTGACCCTCCCCGCCGTACCATCCCCGAAACAAGGGGCAGCGGCGGAGGAGATGCCCCGCGGAGTCGCAGGCCCAACATTCCGCTCTGGGCTTCCCCCCTGCAGGGGGGGAATGCCGGGGCGGTCGCTGCGATCCATCCCGCGGGCCGACAGGCCTCCCCCCTACCGGGGGGGAGCGTCTAGACACCTGCGGGGGACCCACCCGCGCACCGCCCTTACTCTTGGCACCGCAGCCTTCCAGCCCCCCGTCCGTCGATCCAGGTACGTTTGGGGACAGGACTGACGGGGACGAGGCCGCAGCGCTCATAGCCGAATCACCCAGGGCTAACACCCCGGCCATGCATTTCATCATCAGGGAGACTGCCGATAAGACTTTATCGGCAGTCACATCCCGGCCGCCGATCCCACGGTCCTTGGCCGGGATGGAGGAACCTGGTGTCCTCATCCCTTCATCTTCACCCACCGCCGCGTGTGACGTCGGCGGCCCTCCCTTCTTACGCTTGCGCTCCGGCCTAGGAGACGGCGGGGAGTTGGACAGGCTCACCCGCGACACACCCCCGTCGGCCGGGGGCTTTTCTTGCCATCCGCCGCGCGCATCACCGGCAGTCGCCGCACAAGGCGGCGGGCCTGACCGGTGGACGCAGCGACCGCGGCGAATGATGGGCCGCCGGTGGAGGGGCGGGGCGGGGCCGTAGCCCGTACTCCCCGCCAACTCCCCCGTGCGCGGCCCCCAACTTGGAGAGGACCAGCGGCGGTCATGCTGCCCCCGTCGGTCCCTTTGGACTCTGGAGTGGAGATGGGGGACTCAGGTGCGCTCAGCCGCGCATCGGCCCTCTCCCTCCTCCTTTTCCTCCTTTTACTCTTTGTTGGGGGTCCCCGGAGCCCGCCGTATACGTTGACCGGTTCTACGGGGAAATCCCCAACAGCGGCATCTGCGGTGGCCATGGCTACCGTCTGCACGGCTCTTTCAGCTTGTGCCGGTGCGGGGCGTCCCGCCTCCGGCTCGATCTTGGCCCCTGCCGTGGCAGGGGTGGCATGGGACCCAGGGACCTTCAACCTGGGCTCCTGCTCCACTCGCGCTAGTATATCCCAGAAGATATCACCGGACTCGCAATGCAGCTCGGCCTTAAAGCCGAACTTAAGTATAACGCCATCCATCCCGTTACTCTGTCGAGGCCCCGCAGAACGAGGAGACCAAGGTCCCCATCAAGCTCCGCTTTGAGCCCCCGTAACACTCCGTGCAGGTCTCGGTCCAGGAGACCGATGAACTCCTTAAGGGAAGAATCCCGGTCCTCCCAGCCCTCGCACCCCAAACATCCCTTAACACTTCGTATGGAATCAGTCATTGTTGATTGATCCCACTACCCGCAGCGGCTGGACCAGCCGGGTATACCCTCACCTCCAGAGACATGACCTAGGGAGGGCCCCGAATTCCCCCGGGGGGCTGGCTCGGGCCCCAGGATGGGCATCTGGGGCACTGGACTCCAGCCCCTTATTCACCGTGGGAGAGACCGAAGCCCGATCCCCATGGCTTTCAAGGGTCCCCGGCCTCCGACAACCGGGGCACCGCTGCGGGCGCCGCCACGCGGGGGGCCCCACGGACGGGGTATTGGGCGAGGAGGCGACGCCCCCTCCAAGCCCTCACCCGCCGTAGCGATCGGCACGTCCGTCGACGGAGGGGGGAGTAAACTCTCCCCCCCGGAGGACTCCCGCTGCTCGGCGACCCTCTTCGGACGCCGGGCTGACCCTCGTGCCGCCGGACCCAGACCCCGGGTTACCCCCGGGCGGCTCACGGCGGCACGCGTAGGGACACCGCGGGCCCAGACCTCGGAATACGTCCGAGCGGCCCCGCGGGTCCCCACTCTGCACAGGTCGCCGGACCCAGACCTCCGGAGAATTCCCGGAGCGGCTTACGGCGACCGTGCAGGGAGCACTCGGGCCCAGACCTGGGAAACGTCCCAGCGGCCCCGAGGCTCCTCGTCCACCACTGGTTTTAACGTGTTTTCCTTCACGGTGAGACTCTTAGCCACCGAGGCCCCGAGCCATCGTTTCCGGTGTCCTCGAAAGGACCTGCGGACCCGATGGAGGCCCTAGGGGCATCGGAGGAGCTCCCCCACCACGCCAAGGTGGTCCCACAGTCGGGGGAGTAACAATCCGTCCCAATTTGTGTAAGCTAACGTAAGTTAATTTAGATTTTTTCGTTATACGTTTAAATTTATCTGTCACATTAGGGATGAAAGGTATCAAGAACCATCCTTTTTTCTCATCGTTATTGATATTATCCAAATTCTGTTTTTTGGTACGTTTGTTAAATAAAATTTTTAATCTCTTACGGATAGTGTCGAATATAAATTGTAATGGATAATTATTGCTCAAAAACATTTCTATTTTAAAATTGAGATTTTTTTGATGAAATCTCGGATGTGATAATAAAAACGCTCTGTCGACCATACTCATGATTACGCCTCTTTTTTGAGAAAAATAGTGGTGAGACAAGAAGTTGAGTAATCTTCTCGATGAAGTCGGTTTCTGATACCAATCAAATTCTATAGTATTATTATTGTTAATTATTGTCACGTCCAAGAGAAGTTCAATCTACGGTCCCCTGTTTCTATCATGAATTGCATTCTCGGGTGGTGAGAATTAAACGTTTCCAGAACATCCTTTGATTTATGTCGTGGAACTACCAACGCAATATCATCCAGGTATCTGTAGTAAAGTGGTATTTCTACATCCAAAATCTCGAGCGCATTACTTTCTAAATCTTGCATAACTAGGTCTGCAATAATTGGTGATAGAGAAGAGCCCATGGGCGTGCCGAATTTCTTTTGTAAATCGTTCCATTGAATGTAAAAAAGGTTGAATCTAATATTAAGTTTAACAGCATTAATAAATTCATTCGCCGGAATTTTAGTTCCTCTCTTAATATGGTCCCATCTATTACCTACACTTTCTAAGGTAAAATTAAGTGTTACATTGGTGAATAGTGACACTACATCCAATGAAATTAGATCAAACTCGTTGTTGATGGGAGTTCCACTTAACTTTTTAACTAAATAAAAACTATTATCAATTTGACTAGGAGGTTTAACCATGTTTTTTTAGATAATTTTATGTAGGTAATTAGCTAATGCATGTGTTGGACTGTCAATGGATGAAATTATGAGTCTAAAAGTGAAACTCGGCTTATGAATCTTCTGCAGCCCATAAGTCCTCGGTAGATTACCATCACTACAATAAATTCCACTATAAGTGCCGTTATTTATATATCATTTAGATCTCCATCTCGTGAGCATACTCTTAATGTCACTCGTGAGTTTTTTAATTGGATCCTTTTTTATTTTAATATATGTATCGTTATCATTCAACATCTCATCAATCTTATGTATGTATTTCTTCTTGTCAAGAGCAATCGTAACCCCGCCCTTGTCTGCCCTAGTGAATATAATATTGGGATTATTTGTCATGAATTTTTTTGTTGTTAGTAATGACTTCATGATCTTAAAATCTGTCGGGTCTTTATAGAGTGATTTAGACAAAAGTTTGTGTATCACCGGGATGGATCTGTTTCCGACTTTAGTTTGTAACTCATTATCTAAATTTATAATATTATTTTCTATATTTTTAATAATATTTTTTTAATATTTACAGCTGGCATAGAAAAATTTTGTCCTAGTTGCAATAAACCTTGCATTTGTTGCGGAATATCTGATGGGAAAGGTTTACAAACCATTTGTCCTTGATCACGTCCAATGGGAGATTATTAGTATTTGCAAAGTAATGTGGATCCAATGTAACGTTGATAAGTTCATTTTTATCTGTATGTATTAGTGAAGGAGAGGAGAACGAGAATTGTTTAGTACTTAGTACTTAGTACTTAGTTACTTATTATGTATACACAATTATTGGGAGTACAAATTAGTCTCCGCCATTTGACAAAAGACGGCGCCACCAGCAAATGGCGATTAAAATTGTCTGATGTAAAACGTTATATCGTAAGATTGGACACTTGTCAACAACATAACTTCGAAATATTAGCGATTTTTTATCAGCATCATATATTTTTTTCGTGCGAAAATGTCGAGTTTTGAGCCGAATAAGCATCATTTGCGGGAACTTTTGATTTATGTTGATACAGGCAGGGTAAGCAAGAAAAACACTTGTTGTATTACTCTATTCAGAGAGAGATTTATTAACGCACGTGTGTCGTCTTTTTTAACAAAAAAGGGGAGAGAACAAGGCAAGGGCGACACACATGAACCGATCTGACATACATAGATTACTAAAGCGCGGGAGATATGAATCTGTCAAGACTGACATAAATAAACTAAAATACCTTTTGATTTTCTTTCACATATTGCAACACTCCCACTAAAGAAAAACAAAATTATACACATATGTATATGCTAAGAGTTCATGGTTCCACATTCCTTGAAGCTTATAATATTTAACATTCTCTTTTGAGTCTCGAGAATGGCTTTTCGTCAAAGGTTTTGTCATGAGATCTGTTTGTTGGCATGATGGAGTGTGCTCCAGGGTAAATTCGTTTGTTCTGTACGCATTTCGAACAAAATGGTAACGCACGTCAATGTGTTTGCTTCATTGATGGAACTCTGGATTCCTGATGAGTCTCTCGGCACTTCTATTGTCCAAGCAGAGTGGTACTTAGATTCTGAAACCAAGCAAAACTGTTAAGCAGGTTTTTCACCCATGTAATTTCCTTCACTGTTTGTGATGTCATGTATTCAGCCTCGATAGTTGATAGTGCAACAGATTTCTGTTTCTGCGAGCTCCAGACAACGGTTGAATCTCCCAGTTTTAGCACGTAGCCAGTTGTGGACTTTCGTGTTGACATCTCCTGCATAGTCTGCGTCACTGAAGACCTTTAAATGATCAGTCTGTGTAGCCGAATAGTACAGTCCGTGGTCTACTGTCCCCTTGAAGTATTTTAGAATTCGTTTCACGGCATTCAAATGTATTTTCATCGGCCTCTCAAGAAATTGGCAGACACTGTTAACAGCAAAAGTGATGTCTGGACGTGTTCCGATTGATAGATACATCAGGCTTCCGACAGCTTCTCTGTATGGTACGTTTTCAACTTTCTTTTCTCCATTTATATGCACGCTGGTGCTCATTTGATGATTTAGATCGACCAGAATTGCCACTGTGTTTGCTTCCTCCATTTTAAAGCGTTTCAGGATTTTTTCAGTGTATGCCCGTTGGTGTACAAAAATGGATCCCTCCGTCAATCGATCTATCTGTAATCCAAGGTAAGTTCTAACTTCACATGAGGTTATATCGAATTCAGATTTTAGTTCTCTCAGCAGTTGGTCAATCAATCTGTGGTCAGTTGCTGCAATCAGACCATCGTCAATGTGAATTGCAAGTATTAATTGAGTTTCCATACTTCCACCAGTGAATACACATGGATCAGCATCTGTTGGATTCAGTTCAAAACAACTCAGCGTTTCTGTAAAACGGTTGTTCCAACATCTTGAGGCCTGTTTTAAAGATACTTCGATTGAGCCTGCACACTCTACCAGTTCCATCTTCATAACCCAAGGGCTGCTTCATATAAATTATCTCTTCAAGCTTACCGTGCAAGAAGGCAGTTTTTATGTCGAATTGCTGAAGTTTTAAGTTTCTTGAGGCAGCAATGGACAAAATGATTCGAATCGAGTCAAAACGTGCTACGGGACTGAAAGTTTCATGATAGTCAATGTCAGCTTGCTGTTTGAATCTTCTGGTCACAAGTCGTGCTTTGAAACGTTGTGCACTGCCATTGCCGTTTTATTTGATTTTGTACATCCAGCGATTATCGATAATTGAACAATTTTTCGGAGGATCCACTAGCGCCCATGTAGCATTTCTCTTCAGAGAATCGATCTCTTCATTCATGGCCTTGATCCAATTGGTTGCTTCTTTATGTGTGATAGCTTCTTCGTAGCTTGTTGGTTCTCCAGATTCTGTGATTAAACAAAAGAAATTTTCTTTGGAGTATCTCTCTGGCACCTTCAGTATCTTGCGATTCCTCAACTGATATTCTTGTCTCGGCTCTGCTTGATCTGCTTGTTTCTTCACATCCTTTTCTGGTGAGTGTTCAGCGTCGACAAAGTCATCGGTATTGTCGGAATCAGGTAGTTGCTCTGAGTCTTCTTCCTTTTCAGGTGATTCATTATTCTCGAGTTATCACTCGTTTCAGTGTCTGTTTTCTCCATTGGTTCCAGTTCCATTTGGGATTGCGGCTGTTGTTTGGCAAAGACGACGTCCCCGTGTATACTGACTCTATTTCTCTCAGGAAACCAGACGCGATATCCCTTTGTGTCGTCATTGTATCCAACAAAAAAACTTTTTTCTGCCTTGACGTCCCATTTCTGTCTTCTTTCTTTTGGAATGTGAACGTGCACTTCTTCACCAAAGATTTTGAGATTGAATATGTTAAACTTTTTGTTAAGCCACATCTGAATCGGGGACATGTTGCTATTACTGATTCCAGTGCGATTGAGTGTGTACACAGTGTAATTCACTGCTTCAGCCCATAACTTAATCGGTGATTTACTGGCATGAAGTGATGTTCTTGATAGTTCAATAACGGTTCGATTTTCACGTTCGATGACACCTTTTGCTCAGGAGAGTATGATACTGTTTTCTGATGCTTAATGCCGTAGCGCTGAGTTAATTTCTTGATTTCCTGATTGATGAATTCAAGACCGTTGTCCGTTCTGAGAGTTTTGATGCCATGCGCCAGATATTTTTCGGCTTTTCGGAAGAAATTCTCTAGACAGCTAGTCGTTTCGGACTTGTGTTTTAAAAAATAGACTTCTCTTCAACGTGTGTAATCGTTCTTTATCAATAAGAAATAACGTGAGCATCCTATTGATGCTTCTTGCATGGGTCCGCAGAGATCAGCATGCACGAGTTCGCTTACATTAGGATTCGCTTTTCGGAAATGGCAGTCTATGCATTTTCCCAATTATACAAACTTCGCAATTGGGGTTGCTCTTATCGCTGACGTTGACATTTGAGTTCTTCAAGATTTTCCTTGTTTGAACAACATTTTGATGAGCCATTCTTTGATGCCAGGTTGAAAGAGAGTCTCGTGATGCGACGTTGGCTTGATTATTTTCCTTGTTCAAAATCACTTTAAATTTCATGCAGAACAGCTTATTCTGTCTTTCTCCCACTGCAACGACATTTCCATTTTTTATAATTCTGCACGTCTTGCTGTTCGATTGGTGCGTCATTTCCTTTATCAAGAGTTGCGCCTAGAGAGAAAAGATTATATGTTAACTCTGGTACATAAAGGATATTACTTAGATGTTTCCTTTTCCACTCTACTCCATTAAACGCGAGAATATTTATGTCTCCGGATCCTTTGGCGAATATTTGTTTTCCATCTGCGAATTGATAGTTTATCTCGGAACTCTTTGTACGTATCAAACCATGAGCGATTATTGGACATATGATCGGTTGCACCTGAATCCATGTACCACGCATCATTCTTGTTCTTGCTGTTCCATTCAGTAACTTGAGTTTCTCCAACGAGAGCTTCTCCTTTATCCTTATCAGAATCTTGTTTCGCATTTGTTGACTTCCTTTTTCTGCAATCATGGATCCAATAGCCTTTTTTTTTTTTGGTCACGCTGGGGAAATGCTTTTTACGCATTCCCCGCCCCGGGAATGAACTTGTCCCGGTATGTCCCGGCGGGGGTATGTGGGACTCGCCCTATTTAACGGGCCCGAGTACACCACGCTCGCCGCCGCGCGCCCACACTTTGTGACTGTTGAGCATGCTCGCGCTCGAGTCCCCCGAGGAGGGAGGCCAGGTCCGGCCACGAATGTCCAAACCCCGCCTCCCCCCTCCTCCCCCTTGTCCCTCCTCGGCCCCCCCCTACCCGAACTCGTGGGTGAGGAGGGGCAGATGTTATAGATGGGCGGGTCAGGAGTCTCCCAAGAGGGGAGATTCCCGTCCCGCCCGAGGTGAGGGGCAGGGGCCCCAGGGCAGAGCGTTAAGCTCCCAGCCCCGTGACCCCCACCCCCCTACCTCTTCTTCTTCTTCTTCCCCGTCCCACCCTTCTCTGGCGGGGCAGGAAGGGGGGCCAGGACCACGCTGCACTCACGCGTGTCCTGGCTCTTTCGCTTTCTAGACCCCTCCTCCTCCGGCTCGGCCTCCATGTCCGAACCGGAGGGGGAGAGGTCTACGCACCACAGTCGGCCCGACGGACGCCCTTCTTTGTGGGCATCCCCCGGTCCGGCCGCACAGTGGTCCCAAATCCCAAAAACGTGGTCAAAATATGAAATCGTACTTCAATTTACACAAAAGTTGGTATCCCGAAGTTTTTGAGGTTGCTGATTATGAATCTGAAGTCAAAMGCGTAAAAAACAAAATGGCGGATCTCAAAAACATAGTTAAAACATGAAATTGTACTTCAATTTACAGAAAAGTTGATATTCCGAAGTTTTTGAGATCG